>ML662465.1:5689828-6043610 GCA_007570785.1 Antilocapra americana
CCAGAATACTGGGGTGGGTAGCCTTTCCCTTCTCCAGGGGATCTTCCCAACCCCGGGATCGAACCCAGGTCTCCTGCATTGCAGGCGGATTATTTACCAGCTGAGCCACAAGGGAAGCCCAAGAATGCTGAAGTGGATTTCTCTGGGAGGCAGGGCCCAGCTCACCTGAGGAGGGATGGGGAAAATGTGGAGCTTGTGGATGACAGAGAAGGTCTGGAAGCCAAAGTGCGTCATGCGACGAAGTAACCATAAGATAGCAGTATTTCCCAAATGTCCCAGGAGATAAGGGTCACTTGGAATGTGTTAGAATCCAGGTCTCTGTGCCTCCAACCCAAACCAGGAAAGAGACTCGAAAACCTTTCCATTTAACAAGTGCCCGCAGGTGGCTCCTCCCTGAAGGGAAGTTGGAGGAACACCCAAGTAAAAGATGACCAAGCTCTGGCTGCTTAAAATACGCTCTGACGATTGGCAGTATCAACTTCAAACGGGAGGTGGTTAGTTCAGCACACCTCACTCCAGACCTAAGAAATTGGCATCTGCATTTTAAGTTTGATCCCCAAGTGAATCACTGGCACATCAGAATTTGAGAAGCATTGTGTTAAGTAAAACACTCTTACCATCTGTTTGGTTCAGTTCAGACGCTCAGTCATGTCCGACTCTTGGCGACCCCATGGACCTCCCTGTCCATCACCAACTCCTGGAGCTTGCTCAAACTCATGTCCATCGAGTCAGTGATGCCATCCAATCATCTCATCCTTCTCCTTCTGCGTTCAATCTTTCCCAGCATCAGTGTCTTCTCCAATGAGTCAGTTCTTCGAATCAAGTTCACTTTGCTCAAGGTGAGGATCTATGCCTGTTTGCTCAGTCACCATCCTTTGGGGATCCATGTGAGTTTGATGTAACTCATGCTTACTGGGGGTGGGTGTGTCCACAGATGTGGCCAATTGGCATGTACCGTCTTGTAGCCACAGTGACTGGTTCAGAGGTGGGCATGTTGCACAAAAGGAGCCAATTCTGGCTCCATGTTGGGACCGTTTCTGTGACTTCCTTTTCATTGCTTTTGTTATTATAATCATACAGAATGGCTGGCCTCAGAGAATCCTGCCTTTCTGCCTGACTGTTGAATTAAAATGCCATTGTTCAGAACCCTGTCCACCTGTAGACAGCAGGAAGGAAGAGATTAACACATCCCCTGCCCGAGGCTTGCCATTCTAGGAGATGTTTGCAAGATTAATGGCCTTTTGCTTTAGGGCTTCCCAGGTGGCGCTCATGGTAAAGAATCTGCTTGCCAATGCAGGAGATGTGAGAGACTCAGGTTCTATCCCTGGGTCAGGAGGATCCTCTGGAGAAGGAAGTGGCAACCCACTCCAGTTTTCTTGCTTGGGAAATCTCATGGACAGAGGAGCCTGGTGGGCTACAGTCCATGGTGTCACAAAGAGTCAGTTTACCTTGCTTCCTCATCTCCTCCACTCATCTCTCTGTAAAAAGAACCTGGCATCCAGACCCTGATAAGATGGTTATTTTGAAGTGCTAACTCGACATTTTCTTGGTCAGCTAGCTCCCTGAATAAAGTTGAATTCCATGCCTCAAACCCTCGTCTCTCAGATTCACTGGCCCCTTGTGTGGCGAGCAGGGTGAGCTTGGACTCGGTAACAGGCATGTGGCCCAAGCGGGACCAGAGTCCCTTGGTGAGTTTGGCATATGTACAGCTGGGGAAGGAAGATCTCATTTTCTTGGACATGAATGAGCTGTCAAAGCAATATAGGCTTGGGGTGGTGAGGGTGGGTATCAGAGGCCATCTTCCCACTGTGTGGAGAGAAGTGATCTTGAGAAGCAGCAGGTTGCTCAGGGAAGTGGGGACAGATGAAGTGGAGAGGGATGGGTGAAGCCCCAAGACTGAGCAGCCGAGTCCCAAAGCTAGATGCATCGGCACGTTTCACTTAGATGAGTCAAGATAGTCCCCCACCCTCTCCTTTGTGGAAGTCTACATAGCTCTTTGAGCTGGGGTATCTGTCACAAGTGAGAAAGCAGAGATTGAAGAAGAAAATGAGGCTGGACTTCCTTGATGGTTCTGTGGCTAAGGCTCCATGCTCCCAACACAGTGCGGCCCAGCTTCAATCCCTGGTCAGGGAACCAGACCCCACATGCTGCAACTAAAGATCCTGCAAGCCACAACTAAGATCCAGCACAGCTAAATAAATACATAAAGATAAATATTTTTTAAAAAAGAGTAAAACAGGGCATCAGGGGCTGAAGTCTCCCAGGGGATGTGAACAAGAGCTCTGGATGATGGGCGATGGTGTATATCAGGTGCAAGAGCTTCACAGGAAGAAGGCTGGAAGGAGGGGCATGGAAGTGGTAGAGAGGGTCCAGGGGAAGGTGAGCCCACCTCAAGAAATGTGTGCAGGCAATGCCTTGTTGAAGCCTGAGAGCAAAGTGAGGTCAGCCGGACTGGAGACCCAGTCACGGACTGGGCCTGGCCCTCATTTGATCCTGAGCACAGATTGACTCCTGACCCTGACTGTGTGGTGGGCCCTCCTGCGGCCATAGGTTAACTCAATCCCAAGTCTTGATCTTGTTCTTTCTCTTTTCTCTTGGACTAAGTGCAAAAACTCTGGGGCAAGCTGACTGAGGGCAACCATAGTCTTCCCTTAGTCCCTGAACTACACCCATCGCTCAGGAGGGACTAGAACATCATTCCAAGATCTCAAACTTGGACCCAGAAATCCAAATCCAATTTTCCACCTGGAGAATCAGCTAGTGATCTCCCCAATCATCCTCTTTCCTGACGTCTCTGCCGTGGGGAGGAAGAAGTGATGAGGACACCTCCTTGGCTCTGGTTGTGTCCTGGAAGTCTGCGCATTTCCAAAAACTGTTCATCAGGGTTATGAAGGGTGGGTCGCCCAGTTTGCTTGCTCAGTCACTCTTTGCTCAACCCCATGGACTGCAGCCTACCAGGCTTCTCTGTCCATGGGAATCTCCAGGCAAGAATACTGGAGTGGGTTGCCATATCCTCTTCCAGGCCCCTGCCCCCACAAGACCTGCATCTAAATGGAGGTGCCCCAATGGTCTAGTATGGTGATTTCTCAGGAGCCCAGTCTGATTTCAGAGCTTAAAAGACAATTAGCATCTAAGTGGATGATGATAAATGGATATATGAGTAGATGGATAACTGGATTAATTAACTGGTGATGGGTGGATAGGTGAGTGGCATCACTGAAGGAGGCAGAAGTTTGTTCCAAGATTGGTGAGGACCTGGGTATGTACTGGTCATTGGAGGCTGACAGGATCATGGATAACCAACTTCATGGTCTTGCCAAAGCTCCCTTTGTTCTTCTTCTCTTTCTCATGTTCTTACCTGGATCACTGTTATGTTGCTGGGTTGAGGCATCATCCTCAGCTCAACCGAGTTCCCTCTCATCTGAAATGATAACCTGGAGGGTCTATGGAGGAAGACTGTCACAGTGGGGTAATGGCTGCTCTCTGAAATGTGCTTTCCTGAAATGATCCCATTTTCCCCAGTGTATAGCAGATTTCTAATGCTTGTGCTGAACCAGTATACACTCTTCCTTCTTGTAATAGCAGCACCATAGTGGTTCTTGAGCAACCCCACTCCTTACTCCACTCTCTTTCAATACAGTTTTTGAAGGGAGTCGACTCCCCTAATATAGAAGTAACACAGTCCGGGCCTGGACAATCATAGTGTTTCATCTCTTTGGTTACAATGATTGGTTCAAGAAAAGACCCAAGACCCAAGTATGTCCAATGCAAGACCATTAAATAATTTTGGGTTTTTTTTTTTGGAAGAGTTGTAAGAAAGAAGCTTTCTTCCTTTTGGGGGTGTGAGAGATGGAGCATATGTTTGTGGCTTCCACTCTGTAGGGGGAGTGTGTCTGAAAATGGAGCTAACATGAAGGAAGACACAGAGAGGCAGGAAGTGAGGGTTCGGGATCTAACCCTATCTGAAACCAGAGACACATTTCCAGTTGGGTGAGCCAAAATTTTCTCAATCCAATGTAAGTTAGGTTTTTAGAACTTGTGCCAAATTCCTAACACAATCTTTATTACTTTTGTACGAATACAAATCTGTATTTTTGCTAATGTTATTTTAAAGGAACAAAAGACAACTGTCAGATTCCTGAGTACGTGTAGTTGGTCAACAAGCAGAGCTGTTAAGTAGAATTTGTCAAACAAACACCTGCAGGTCTGGCCAGAGATGTGAGCGGATGTGGCTGGGAAGATTGCTCCGGGAGTGTTCCTGGAGGAAGGGAAGGACCGGTAACAAGTGGGTTCCATTCCACCTCCTCCTCCGGCTCCTTCCAGCTCCAGCTGGGTGTGTGATGAATGAGGCTCCTTCAGCCTGCAGCCTGCAATTAGAGCACCCAGGAATCCTGCTGATAACGCCCTTTTTTTCCACCCTGGGTTGGTCCTGCCCCTGGAAAGAAGGAACTGGAACAATTTCCTGGTTTCCTGGGAGGTGGGAGGTGGCAGTGGTTGTGTGGGCTAGAGCTGGGCCTGGCGGGGGTGCCATTTCAGCACACCCACCCTGGAGGAGGGCTTCCCAGGTGGCACTAGTGGTAAAGAACATGCCCCAATGCAGGAGACGTAAGAGGCCCTGGTTTGATCCCTGGGTTTGGAAGATCCCCTGGAGAAGGGTATGGCAACCCACTCCAGTATTCTTGCCTGAAGAATCCCATGGACAGAGAAACTCCACAGGTGGGCTACTGTCCATACGGTCGCAAAGAGTTGGACAAGACTGAAGTGACGTAAGGCACATGACACACACCCCGGGGGATGCCCCGCTGGCAATCTCCCGAGCTGTCTCAGTGGAGGAGGGAGGGGACGGAGACAGAGAGATAACTGGCCTTGGGGGCATTTCATGGAACACCACATAGCTTTGTTCCTGTTGTTCTATCGTTAAGTTGTGTCCCACCGTGAGTGACCCCCATGGACGGCGGCGTACCAGACAACTCTGTCCTCCACTATCTCCTGGGGTTTGCTCAAATTCACGTTCATTGAGTTGGTGAGGATATCTAACCACCACACCCTCTGCCACCCTCTACTCCTTTTCCCTTCTATCACTCCCAGCATCAGGGTCTTTTTTAATGAGTCAGCTCTTCGCATCAAGTGGCCAAAATACGGGTGCTTCAGCTTCAGCATCAGTCCTTCCAATGAATACTCAGTTAATTGAGGATGCTATTAACATCCATGCGCTACCTATGTTACTGGGCACTCATTATTTTCTTTGTTTTCTGAGCTTTTAAAAAATGTGCAGAATCCTGCGCTATAAAGATATGCATAGGACATGTATGTGGTTTTTAAAAATAGGAGAGCAAACACCAGTGTCTGAACCCCCGCTGAAGAGGGGATCACCACCAGCCAGTTCTCCACATGCCCTGTAGACCTCTGACCACCTCCACCCCTGCCACCCCCTCCCCAGAAGTTTCTGTTATCCTGATTTCTGTGGTCAGTACCTCCTGCTTTCCTTTATAGTCTCTCTTACTATTTTCCTTTAAATCAACCCACTCTTTTTGTGGGTGTTTGTGCCTGCGTTTGGGCTTTCTAGTTGCATCGAGCAGGGACTACTCTTTGTTGCAGTGCATGGGCTTCTCATCGCGGTGACTTCTCTTGTTTCAGAACACAGGCTCTAGGGCACACGGGCTTCAGTAGTTGCGGCATGTGGGCTCAGTAGCTACAGCTCAGTATTTGTGGCACACGGACTCAGTTCGCACATGGCCTGTGGGATCTTCCTGAACCAAGGATCGAACCCATGTCACCTGCATTGGCAGGTAGATTCTTTACCACTGACCTACCAGGGAAGCCCCAACTCACTCTTTTAATTCAACTAAATTTTTTTGACTATTTTTTTTTGAGATAAAATTCATATAACATGACATTCAGCTTTTTAAAGTGTACTGTTCAGTAGCACTCAACATGTTCACTTCTGTCTAGCTCCAAACATTTTCTTCACCCCTGAAAGGAGATTTTGGACCCACTGAGCAGTCACTCCCCACTCTTTCCTCCCCCACCCCCCAGCAACCTACTTTGTCTCCGTGGATTTACTTATTCTGAGTACTTCACGTAAAAGGAATCACACAATGCAGGGCTGGCCTCCTTCATTGACGCAGTGGTTTTGAGGCTCATCCACACTGTAAATGTATCAGTGCTTCATTCCTTTCTATGGCTGAATGATATTCCTTTATAAATAAATTTCTTTTAAAAGGAAACTGTTGGGATTTCCCTGGTGGTCCAGTGGTTAAGAATCTGCCTTCCAATGCAAGAGACGTAGGTTTGGTCCCTGGTCGTGGAACTAAAATCTTGCATGTCTCAGGGCAATTAAGCCCGCATGCCACAAAGAGTGGAGAAGGCAATGGCACCCCACTCCAGTACTCTTGCCTGGAAAATCCCATGGATGGAGGAGCCTGGTAGGCTGCGGTCCATGGGGTCGCTAAGAGTCAGACATGACTGAGCGACTTCACTTTCACTTTTCACTTTCTTGCATTGGAGAAGGCAATGGCAACCCACTCCAGTGTTCCTGCCTGGAGAATCCCAGGGACAGGGGAGCCTGGTGGGCTGCCGTCTGTGGGGTCGCACAGAGTCGGACACGACTGAAGCGACTTAGCAGCAGCAGCCACAAACAGAATCCCAAGTGCTGCAAGTAGAGAAGGCCCTGTGCACTGCAACTAGAAAAGAGCCCGGACACTGTGACAAAGACCCAGCATAGCCAAAAATAAATCTAAATAATAACTAAAGAAACTGTTCCATCACCCCTGACTTTTCCCTTTGCCTGAAATGTTCTTTTCTCAGATATAAATGACTCCCTCAAGTTGTTCAGATAATACCCTTGCCTGAAGGTCTCTGCTGACCACATAACTCCCAGGCTGGCCCCTCTGTCTGCCCCTGGACTCCCAGACCCTCTCTACCCTGCAGTATATTCTCTTCTTTCCATAGCACTTCTCACCCTCTGACGTGCTATCCACTGTGCTCACTTCTTACACAGATTGTTTCTGAGTCTGTCTCTCCCTTAGGAGCGGGTGAGGTCCACGTGGACAGGGAGCTTTGTCTGCTTGCCCCACGCATGTGTCCCCAGTTCCTACGGTGCTGCTTGGCAGAGTAAGCAGTTGTGGGAGGCTGAACAACAGAGCCCCAAAGATGTCCAGGTCCTACTCCTTGGAACCTGTGAATGTTACCTTCTGTGGCACACAGAGCCTTTGCAGATATGATTAAGTTAGGAATCTTGAGATGGGGAGACTATCTTGGGTTCTCCGGGTAATCTGAAATGTAATCACAAGTCTCCCTACTAAAAAAAAAAAAAGGCAGGGGGAAATTTGGCAGCAAGAGAAGACAATATGACGGACTTCTCTGGTGGTCCAGTGCTTAAGAATACACCTTGCAATGCAGGGGACAAGCGTTCCATCCCTGGTCCGTGAAGATCCCACCTGCTGCAAGACAACTAAGCCCATGAGCCACGACTGCTGAATCCGCGCTCTGGAGCCCTGGAGTGGCAGCTACTGAAGCCCGCGTGCCCTAGAGCCCATGCCCTGCAATAAGAGAAGCCACCACAATGAGAAGCCTGTGCACCGCAACTGGAGAGTAGCCGGAGAAAGCCCTTGCTCTGCAATGAAGAGCCAGCAGAGTCAAAAGGAAATAAGTGAATATTTTAAAAATAAAAGAAGACAGTGTGACCATTAAATCAAGACGCTATACTCTGCTGGCTCTGAAGATGGACGAAGGGGCCAGGCACCAAGGAATGCAGTTTCAGAAGCCAGAAAAGGCAAGAGGACGGATTCCCACCTGGAGCCTCTATGGTGCGCACGGTCCTGCCAACGCCTTGGTCTTAGCCCTGTGTGACTCTTTCCATAGCTCTGGCCTCCAGAACTGTCAGGGAATACATTTCTGTGGTTGTAAGCCCCTCAGTTTATGGTGATTTGGTACAGCATCCACAGGAAACTAATGCAGACCTCAATGAACAGTGGTTAATGAATTCACTGCTCAGTCAGTGACTAAAGGAAACTCCAGCATTACTTACAACAAGCAGAAGGTAACTGAGAAAACAAAGACATTGTAAACACAGTGAGACAGTTAAATTGGACTGGATAGCCAGAAATCTGTGGGTTCTGATTCAGCTTTCTCTTTGTTAAAAAAGAGACCTGAGCACCCATCAGACAGTGTTAGAGATCGATAAGCCCCAAACTCAGACTTGATGTTTCTGCATATTGAAGAATGAAATGGCTTTCGCGTTCTGTCCATCCGTGGTACTTAATGCTGCAGTTTGCTGGGGTAGAGGAGGGGGTCAAGGCAGACTTCACAGAGATGGTGACCTCTGTTCCTGGTCTTGGAGGGTGAGTGGAGAGAGAGAGCAGAGGTTGGGATTGTAGTTAAGTTTGGGGACCACCTCAAGTCTCCACTGTAGGGTAGGTCCTGTGACTTGAGGAATGCAGCTGAGGTAATGGGGAGTCGCCAGGGGCATGTCAGCAGTACGTCTGTGAGGGGCGTGCCCTGTGGAGACATCCCCCGGGCAGAGCCTGGAGTCTGGATGGGAGAGGGGAGAGCTGGGGGGTTCATGAGGAGGGGAGCCTTGTGGCACTTTTTGTCTGGGCTCCGTCTCGGGTTCCAGCTGCATCTTCAGTGTACAGGTCTCAAAATCCATCATTGACTCTCTTCCTCTCTGACCTGCGTTTCTTCCATGGTGACCTCATCCCCTCCCCTGTCAACCCCCACAAGTCTCTCTCTGGCCCAGACCTCATGCCTGAGTCTTCAACCCCAGGAGAGGCTGGAGTTGCACCCCTGGGGTGCAGGCTTACGGGGGACATGTTGAGTCTGAGGCATCTCTGTCATCAGGGAGACATTCTATGGGCCACGGGATGCTTGAGGCTGGAACTCAGGGGCCTGGAAGGGAGGTCAGAAGAGCAGTGAGGTCAGGAGCTCAGTTTGAGAAGAACAAGGGTCAAGAACAAACGTTTCCACGGCCCACTTGTGGCGCTTTTGTCCCTTGGAGTCAGTCATGTTGCATCCTGCCCCCAGGCCACAGGTGTGAGGCCTTGCCCCAAGGCCACCGTCGCAGAGCCCAGAACCAAGGTCACCTCCAAAGCTAATTGAGCCCTTTTGTAACCATTGCCAAAAGCCCCCTGATCATCACTAACAAGCTTCCTGACTCCCAGTTAGGCAAAGATGCCCTCTCCAGTAAACACCCTATGGCACCCCAACCAATCACCTAATGCCAACCTTCCAGCAGGAATTTTCTGTCTTGAGGCTATAAAATTTGGCTATTAACTCAATGAAAACTGTCGACTCACCCTGGCCTGTCAGGAGTTGTCGGTCCGCTGCGCTTGAATCGCAGTGCCTGCTTTATCTCTGCTCTTCTGCTCCAACTCGTGCTCAGACTGTCTCCACAGGTCTCTCCTGGCATGTGGCTGCTCATCCAAGGGGTCTGGGAATGAAGCAGTGCCCGCCCCATCCCCACCTCTGTCGTCGCATAGGAGGGTCCTTGAGCTGGGCAGGCTGGACCTGAAGCCACAGGACACCAGAGGGGAACTCCTCAGGGGCAGGTAGACTTGAAAGGCCGGGTGCACAGTGGTTAAGCTCATGAGCTCTGAGACAGGTCTGGGCTCACCAATTACTAGGGATTGGGGCCTCGAGAATGGGGCCCATAGAGATGGTGTCCTGGGCCTCTGTTTCTTTATCTCCCCCTGCACTGTGAGAATCCCACAAACCGAAGTGTGTGGCCTGCTCAGCAGATTCCCTGGCCAACAATAAATGCTTAATGAATATTAGCCATTGTTATGGTTGTTATTGCTTTTATTAGCTTCATAAATGTTCCCTAAACACCATCACTGTTCTCAATCTTACCCCAGTTTGGGGACAAAGAGATAAGACACAATTCCTGTCCTCAAAGCATCCGCTGATAAATGAGAAAGGAAAGGAAAGGAAAGTGGAGTCACTCAGTTGTGTCCGACTCTTTGAGACCCCATGGACTATAGCCTGCCAAGCTCCTCTGTCCATGGAATTTTCTGGGCAAGAATACTGGAGTGGGTTGTCATTTCCTTCTTCAGGGGATCTTCCCAACCCAAGGATCGAATCGGGGTCTCCCGCATTGCGGCAGACTCTTTACCGTCTGAGCCACCAAGAAATTGTTTAATGAGAGAGGCAGACAAATGGGTAAGAAATTGTACTAGGGAATGGAAACTAAGGGGCTTCCCAGGTGGTACTCGTAGTGAAGAACCCTCCTGCCATTATAGGAGACACAGGAGATGCTGGTTCGATCCCTGGGTCAGGAAGATCCCCTGGAGGAGGGCACGGCAACCCACTCCAGTGTTCTTGCCTGGAGAATCCCATGGACAGAGGAGCCTGGTGGGCTACAGTCCATAGGGTTGCAAAGTCCTACATGACTGAAGTGACTTAGCATGCTCACTGGAAAACTCTCTAATAGAGGAAGCTAGTAAGGGAAAGGGATGGGAAGACTCTGCCGAAGTGGTGATACCTATACCTGGGATGATGAGTAGAGGAGGAGAGAGGGTAGCATTTGGTTAAGGCTGGGAGCGGGACAGGAAGGAGGTGGCTGAGCCATGGGCTGTCACCTGTGTGCTGGGGTAGATGTGGGTAGCTATGCCTCCAGATGCTCTTGAACTCCCCTCTGACAAAGCCAGGCTTCCCTGGTGGCTCAGATGGTAAAGAATTGGCCTGCAATACGGGAGACCAAAGTTCGAACCCTGGGTTGGGAAGACCCTCTGGAGAAGGGAATGGCAACCCACTCCAGTATTCTTGCCTGGAGAATCCATGGACAGAGGAGCCTGGTGGGCTACAGTCCATGGAGTCACAAAGAGTTGACATGACTGAGCGACTAACACTCACTTTGACAAATCCAGCAAATCCTGAGCCTTGCTGCAAACGTTCTGCCCGTGACGTCATGCTGAGGCAGGTCATTTCCACGAACTGAGGCCCGGCCCTCACCCCTGCTACTTCAGGGGAGGAGGAGGAAGCTCCCTCTGGGCAATGCCCAGGCAGGCATCCATGGCAAGTTTCCTGTCGGAGCTGGCGGCAGCCACTCCAGCCCAGCATGGACAGGAGCCAGGTTCTTGCCTTCTGTAACCTGATGCTTGCCTGCATCAGCCCTGGCTTCTGAGCCCACTCCTCAGGGAGCTCCGGCCAGGGGTCATGGTGACCTTCTCCCTGTGTGCTGCCATGCCTCCTAGCAGCACCCCACCTACAAGGACCAGGGGAACCACTGCATGGGGCAGAAATGCCTATAGCCACCACAAGTCTCGGCAAGGTTCCCCATCCCCTCCTCTTTTTTTTGACTGAGCTGCTCTGTGCGGGCTTTTTCTGGTTGTGGTGAGTGGGGTCTATTGCTGCGCACGGGCTGCTGATTGCAGTGGCTTCTCCTGTTGCAGAGAACAGGCTCTAGAGCACAGGGGCTTCAGGGGCTGTGGCACATGGACTCCAGAGCTAGGTCTCAGTAGCTGTGGTGCTTGGGCTTAGTGGCTCACAGCTTGTGGAATCTTCCCAGACCAGGGATCGAACCCACGTCCCCTGAGTTGGCAGGAGGGTTCTTATCCTCTGTGCCACCAGGGAAGTCCTCCCTTGCTCTTTCACTGAGTCTCCTGCCTCCATCTAGCAGCCATCCTTGAGCAGAAGGCAGTCCTGAAACTCAGGCCTCTCCCCATGCTCAGATGAGGGACTTCCTTCTGCCTACAGCCAGGTGTGGAGCCTTCCCCTCTTCCCATCTGGACTGACATGAGCCTCGTCCTTCAAAGGCACAGACACTGATCGGATGCAAAAATGATGGAGTGATAAAGCACATGGCTCTGGAGTCACACTGCCTAGGTTAGAACCCCAGCTCTGCAACTTCCTAGCTGGGTCACCCTGGGCAAGTAAGTCAACCTTTCTCTGTCTCAGCTTCTTCATCCACACAGTGGGATAACCATACCGGCTTACTGTGCTAATCTCAGGCTTGGTAGATTTCTTTTTCTGTACAAGGCCAGAGAATAAATACTGTAGGCGTCTGGGGGCCTGCAACAGCAGCTTCTCACCTCTGCCCTCCGTGGTAGCGCAGCCATACACACTTAGAGAACAATGGGGCGTGACTGTGTTCCAGTAAAACTTTATTATGGACCCTGAAATTTGAATTGCATGTAATTTTCACATCACAAATAGTCCTTCTTTTTGATATTTTTAATAATATTTTTAAAAAACCCCAAACACCCAAATCACTCTTAGTTCTCAGGCAAAACCAGGATTTGGCTTGTGGGTTGAAGTTTGCAGTCCCTTACGCCAACCTTTGTAAGTGCTGAGTGCAGCAGTCAGCACAGGGTTCTTGAACTGATGGTGAGTACCTACTGTGTGCTTAACACGTGTCAGCTCCTATCATCATGGAAGGTGCGGATATGGAAGGAGGCAGCTGTCCGCGTGGCTGACTTGCTGCTGAGGGCAGGCCATCACTGGGGCAGGTGGTCTGCCTCGGAGAAAAAGCAGCTGAGGTGGGTTATCAGGAAGTCATGCCTTGGGCTACCACTGGACAGGAGTGGCTGACAAAGTCCTTTAACTGGCCCTTCCCTGCTAAGGGCCCAGAGTACTGGCTTAGCTGCCCAGAATGTGTCCCCCCTCCCCGCCCCAGCTCAGAGTGAGGGCCTCCTCACTCTGGCACACCCCTAGGTGCCCCCACAGAGCCCCCTTCCCCTCCAACACTCCAAGGACCCTGGGCCAGCTCCCTCCTGAGGGCTCAGAGCAGACCTTGCCCCAGTGTCAGTGACTAGGAATGGTTTATTCATTCACAAACAGCCCCAGCTTCAGGCCCAGAGCTTCCTCCTATCCTTGGCACCAGGCAGTGAATATCAGGCCTCAACACGTAAGATCACATCCTTGGGTCCCAGCCCAGGCTGGAGGAGTGGCTGAAACCCCCAACTTGGGACTTTGGAGGAGTCTCTCACTCTCTCTCAAGATGTGGCCAAGAACCCTGTCAGGCTTCACTCTTGGCCTTTGTCCAGGCCGGCCCCATCTCCTTGGCCCCACTCTCTCCATAGCAGGCTAAGGGTTTGGGCTGCAGGATCTAGCTCATCCTGGGTGGCCGTGAGTGCAGCTGGGAGCGGTCCGACGGTCCCCTGCACACACCCAGGCCCACCTTGTTCAGAGCAGACTCGTAGTCAATGTCTCTGAAGAGCCCAGGGTGGGAGGTGCAGAGGACCCCCACTGTGTGCTGGAGACAGTCTAAGTTCTCAAACCGTGGCTGGTGGTCTTGGCTCCATCTTTCTTCCCCGCCCTGCCTCAGGACTCAGCGGGCACCTGGGTGTCTGTGAGCTGACTGGAGAAGGCCCTCTCCAAGCGCAGGGTATTGTATCTGGGGGGTGGTGTGCCAGGCACCTGGGCCCCTGGGGCTGGAGGCAGGCTCAAGGCAGAAGTAAAAGTGGGCAGGTCATCATCTATGTCGAGGCCGGCGTTGTCCTGGCCCTGTGGCCTGCGGGGAGCCTCGGGGCAGGTGGGTGCTTGTCTCCGGGCCCACCACCCCTTGGCTTTGTGCCACTGGTGGCGGGCAATGATGGACAGGGAGTCGATGAAGAAGACCTCGATGATCTCAATGACGCAGACGACGGAGCAGCTCATCCACAAGCCCAACTGGCCACCGATGTTGGACAGAAGCTGCTCAATCTGCAGAGGAGGCAAAACCACACGATCGAGGGGGATTCCCTGCCAAGCTAGCTTCATGCAAAGACCCCGAGGCCCAAAGGAGCCACTGGTCAGCCCTGGCCCTGAACAGGTTTGGGGACAAGGGCAGGCTCCTGTCCCCTTCTACTCTGCCCATTCTGATCTGAGGCCTGGTTGGCCTTTGGTGGCCCTACTAGCTTGGGCTGCACAACCCTCCTCACCCCAGTCTGACTCTGCTCCCCTAGGCCAGGCAGATGGGCACAGTCACAGACCCGGGAGAGTCCCAAAAGGGAGCCACTCACGCTGTTAGCAGGGTTCTCCATGATGGATCTCTGGTTCAGGTCTTTGTAGAATATCAAGAGTTTGGCCAAGTCTGTCCTGTAAGAATTCCAGCAGGCAGGGCCAAGGTGAGTTGGAGGCCTTTGCGCTCTAGCAAATAGCCAGCCCCTCAGCATGGCTGTGTCTCTCCTGCCCAGCCCCCAGCAAGGCCCAGGCTCTGAGCTCCACAGGGTGTCTTAGAACCTAGTTTATGGGGTTCCTTGTGCACCGCAGAGCACATCTCCAGCCTGGACCTGGTTACTCAGGCCATCCTTTCACACAAAAACCATTTTCCCAGCTCTAGACTAAATCAGTCCCCACAGCTGCCCTCCCACAACTAAACCTTGCCATTGTGATTGTTTGATGGCAATCTAAAACATATCTGGGCTACAGGCAAGTGATGTAAATGAGCCAGAGGGGAATAATGATAATAACCATAATAACAGCTAGCATTTATTGACCACTTCCTGTGTTGCCAAGCACTCTTCCAAAAACCTTATGTGAATTAACTCATTTAATTCACACAACAACCCTATAAGGCAGGTATCCCCATTTTACAGACGTGGAGACTGAGACACAGATTGGTTAACTAACTTGCCCAAGTCTACACAGCTCATGATTGGCAGAGTTGATATTCTGACATTCTACATCTGACATTAAAGTTCGTGCTTTTAACCACTTCACTGTACTAAATTCCTTCCTGTTAGGACTGTGGCAAGCTAGAAAGTTCATGTTTATTCCAGAGGGGCAGCCAGTCCTCAGTACTCTTTGGTGCTTTGCAAGAATGGAATTTTGATGTTGCCAGAATTTTTGATCTCTCAGGAAAAGTTAGAAGTAACAGGTTATATTGGTGGAATCATATTTGGGTCAGGAGTCACCACTTGGGTTTAACAGTTTGCAATGATTGGATCAAAGTCTATCTCTGTTATTAGACTCTAAGTACCTTGGAGGCTTAGATCATGTCTGCTTGGTCATCATAGCAGTCCCAGCACCTCACACCTTGCCTAGTGGACATTAAATAAGATGCTGGAGACCAAACTGGGGTCAGGAACCACGTAAACAGTAATGGCTCAGAGAAATGTGGGTTCACACGGCAATCCCCCACCCATCCTCTCCACCTTTGTCTCCATCTGCTGAGATCCTTGAACTCTGGCCTGGCTGATTTTTGCTAACGGTCCCTTACAAGTGAATTTTGATAAGGAAAATCAAGTGCGATTAGAAGCTGCAAGGTTTAAAAGAGTATTTTTCCAAGTGGGTCAAGATACATCAGGAAATCATGAAATAAATGTACTGAGCTTTCACCAGTACCTTTTACAAAGTGAAATATAAAAGATCAGATTGCATCCACAGAGAGATTCGAAATTTTTATCGACTGATACAGGCACTAAGCATCTGGAACTATGCTGTGACCCATTTGATGGCTGTAAACAACTGGTTCACAAGCTGGGTGGTTTGGTACACAAGTATGTAACATCTGAGAAGCAGCCTGAATGCCCTGCACATTATAAAAGAGGACTGTTTCATGATACTTTTATTTTGGTGGTGTATTCAATGGGCCGCAATGGGGAAAGTACCAATATTTTCATGCTGTGGGTTTGTGGTCAAACAGTTGAGAGCCCTTAGCCTAGAGCAGGGCCTACCTGATGATAAGACTCAAGAAATATCTGTTGAATAAAGGAACGAGTGAAGGAATGAACAAACGAAAAGGAGAGGGTTTGGCACTGCGGAATCAAGGGAGGAGGCTGGAACCAGGGTGGGCAGGAGCTGAGGAAGCAGGGCAGAGGTCAACTTACTTGTTGAGTTTCTTCTTTATTTGCTGGCTTTGGTCCCAGGTGAGGACCGACAGCAACCATTTCTGTGGTGGAGAAAGAAGTGGCCTGGGGATGCCTGGAGAGGCCAGAGACAGCCTGTCTGCTCTCTCCTCTCAGCCCCAGCTCCTGACCCAGGCCTCCGCTGTGGATCACCCCTGAGGCCAGAGGACACAGCCAGGACCTCAGGCTGCAGGCCGAAGTTTCCAGAGGGAAAAGATGGGTAGAGAACTTACCTCAGAGACTTCCGAAGGCCACTGCGCCAGGCTGGTGGTCAGTGTCCACTCCTTAAAGCTAAGCGGAGAAGGGCATGGAGTGAGTGTGGGTGGCCTGGCCCAGCCCAGCCGTGTTCGCCCCACCGCTCCGGGTCCCCTCACCTGCAGGCTTCCTTGCACACCGACTGGCAGCCCAGCTCTTCCCGGACGAAGGCCTGGTGCAGCTGGTAGTAGCAGTACACTGAGGGGCAGGGTGCAGGGCGATGTGAACTTTGGGGCCACAGGGCCCTTTCTAGGGTTCTCCAGTGATGCCCCATGCATGCATGCTCAGTCGCTTCAGTCGTGTCTGACTCTTTGCGACCCCATGGCCCATAGCCCGCCAGGCTCCTCTGTCCATGGGATTCTCCAGGCAAGAATACTGGAATGGGTTTCCATGCCCTCCTCCTGGGGATCTTCCTGACCCAGGGATCAAACCTGTGTCTGCCTGCATCTCCTGCACTGCAGGCATATTCTTCACCCAGTGAGCCACCTGGGAAGCCTGGCACCTGCAGAGTCTCCTTCTAATGATTTCACCTTCCACTTTCTACAAATACTAGTTCTCTGGAAACAATTGCTGCCTTGTGATTTTGAGAGACAGAAAACTGCCACAGTTAAGAACATTAGTTGGAGGTGGGATGGGTTGGCAGTCCTTGCCTTGGGTCTAGCTTTGTTAGACCCTGGCTGTGTGACCTTGGGCAAGTTGCTTAACCTCTCTGAGCCTCAGTGACCTGTTCTGTGAAAGGACACTATCAGTAGTCCCTACCTCCTGGAGTTGACAGAGGGGGTCAGGGACTTAGCAGAAGCTGGGGTGTAGCATTTGGCCCTTAACCAGAAAGTGGAATTCAAGCCAGGTTTCACAACATGAGTGAAACTGGTTAATATCTCTGTCTCTCTCAGGTCAAAGGCCATCAGGGCAGGGTCCTGGGAGCACCTTAGCTATTTCCTGGGTGTGGCTGACCCTGCTCCCGCGGTGTGCAAGGTGGGAGTGTTGGTGCCTTACTCACTCCAGTTGGGGTGCTGCTGGTAGTTGCAGTAGTCGGCTCCCTGAGGTAGAGGCTGACTGTACTGGGCACATCCACAGTTCTCGACCATCTTTGCCTGGAAGCACGAGTGAAGGCAGATCTGAAAGAAGACCCAGGAGTTCCCTTAACCTCCTTGCCTGTGGCTTCCAGAAATCTCCCCTCCCTATATCCCCCAGTCAGAGAGGGTCAGCCTCCTACATCCTAGGCAGACAGCATAAATGTACCCCTCGTGTCACAGCTGATAGGGTCAAAGGGACAAAGCTGGAAAACTTATTGGGAATTTGAGATGTGGAGGCCAGGATGAGCTAGAGAAGGGCTGGGGCGGTCATTTGCCACCATGTGAGTGCTGACCCAGAGGTAAGTGGGGAACCTGGAGCAGGTGCCAAGAAACAGAGAAACAAACAGTCTCCAGCTTTCCAATTTTCAGCTGCATACCCGCCACGCTGGATCCCTGGGGATCATAGGTACCATGACATCCACAAAGCTTAGAGCCATAAAAGCTAACAATGGGGGCTTGGAAGTCAGGCTACTTGAGTTCATATATCAGCTTTGCCACCTCCCAGCTGTGTGACCTCAGGCAAGTTACTTAATCTCTCTGATGCTTTGTTTTCCTCATTTCTGAAATCAGCATAACAGGACCTACTTCAGGAGGTTGTTGTGATATGAATCAAAAGATGTACAGTGTTTGTAAATGCTAGCTTCTCACTAAAGATTATCCCAGTGTCTTTCCAATGAGCTGACTTTTCTTTTTCTTCTGTCTTAACGTCAGTGTGATTGCATCTCTGTTTCTTACAAGCAGACCTTGTCTGACCACTAGTCTCTTTTCATTCAGTGTCTCCACCTCTCAGCTCTAATGGAAGCTAGAGGATTCAGGGCAGAGGGCGCCCGGGCCTTTGGCTCTGCTGGGTGATTCTCATTTGACTCTCTGGGTATCCTGGTGGGAGGCGAAGGGCAGACTCCCTGAAAGGAAGACAAGGTGTAACAGGTGATCACACCCAAGGGTCGATGTAGGTAATACACTAATGGGCGGTGGAGATTGCAGGGAACCAAAGGACGTGTCTCATTTGATACCTGTCTCATTTTACCCACTGTTTATCCTGTAGGAATATGGGCCCATTGTTACCAGATCTTGCTTTTCAAGAGAAGCTAAAAATCTGGGTTTTCTTATGAAATTCCCCGACTTTTACATACCATCCAGAAAAACCAGGTGGGCAGGGTGGAAGGGGTCTGGGAACCACCAATTAGCAGCCCCTGGTCCAATCCAAACTCCCCTGGTGGCTACTGAGGTGCATAAAACTTGTCCAAAGCTGTCAGCGGATGAAAGGCACCCCTTAGCCAGCCCCTCCCAGACTGCCCCTCCTCCTGTCTCTCATTTGCCAAGGCCGATTTAGGAAGCAGGCTTGTGGAGCTGCACGTTCTGTTCCCTGCAAACCTCGATGAAGCTCTGGTTACAGGTGGGTTGAAGAGGACTGGAACCAGCCGGCATCATTTGCTCTTAAGATCTTTGGATGAACCCCAGGATTCTCACCACAGTTCCTGGTCCCAGACACACCCCAGCCTATATATAATTTTGTCTCCTGGGTCCAGACCACAGCCTGGGGCTGGGTGCTGCCTCCAGCCCGTACCTGGAGGGAATACGTGGCATTGTAGATGTTCCTGATCTGCACGTCACTCCAGTCCTCCGTGCACTGGCTGTAGGGATCACTCAGCTTGAAGGACTCCGTCTGTAATCACAGCACACAATCAGTCCTGCACTCCTCCAGGACCCAGACAAGGGGCATTACTAGCAGCTTCTAGGAGCAACCACCCACTCAATCATTTAACAAATATTTATTGAGCACTACTAGGAGCTCGATGCTATTCTAGGCACTATGTCACTTGATTACTTAGTTGTGTCCAAATCTTTGCGTCCCTATGGTCCATGGGATTTCCCAGGCAAGAATACTGGGGTGGGTTGCTATGCCCTTCTCCAGGGGATCTTCCCGACCCAGGGATTGAACCTGAGTATCTCACATCTCCTGCACTGGCAGTCAGATTCTTTACCACTGAGACACCAGGGAAGCCCTCTTGTGAGCACTATGGAATCCACAGTGATCAAAATAAGTTCCTTGCTTTCCTGGAGCTCACATTCTAATAGAGTAGACAGATGATCAAAAGCAAATTAATCATTTTGAATAATTTTTTATAGTGATCAATGAAACTGGATAGAGACTGGAAGGGTTGGGAGGAGGGAACAACCTTTCCAAAAGTGATTAGGGAAGACATCTTTGAGAAAAGAACATGCTGGCTGAATATGGAATAGCAGGAAAGAGCTGGACTTGTCAAGAAACGTAGGAAGAGGATTAGGCAGAGTGGAGGCGGGAGAGGGCCAGGGTAGCTGGACCGTGGTGAAAGGGAGAGCCATCACTGGAGATGACATCAGAGAGGGATGCCAAGGGCAAATCGTGGCAGTCTCCTACACTGCGCTGAGAAATGCGGGTTTGGATTTGGTTTACTGGATGGCAGTGAGCTGCTGGAGAATCCACGGGGAAGGGGCAGGAGGGATTAGATGAGCAGTGACCGTGCTGCACGGGATTCTTATCTCAGTGAAGGAGTCATTTCCTACCTTCTTGCCTTTTGGTCCCAGAAGGTGACTTGGAAAAATGGAATTTCTTAGAGAGGACGAAAGAATGCCCAGCAGTATAGAATGATATCCTGATCAGAGGAGATAAGAACACTGCAACTCACTGTTTGAAAGCCTTATTAAATTATGTTTTATTATGGCTTACATGTTTGGTTCTAGCTTAATATTTGTCACTACAAAGGAAAAATCCAGACAAGACACTTACGAGAGAAGAAGGATAATATCTCCCAAGGGGGAGCAACTGTAGAATATAAATTGTGACCAACTCATAGCTAGGATTTGGTTTTTGTGTGTGTGTACAAAGTTTTAGGTATTTTTTTTTTTAAGATGGGGAGGGTAAAGGGCAAATGGATGGCAGATTTATGGAATGGAAGAAAATTCTTTTTTCTTTGAAGAGTGGCTGAATAGAGAGAAAGATAGTTGGGGGTGGGTGAGGTTGAGGGGAAAGGAATCAAGAAGTTTGGTGCAGGTAGAAACTATAGTCATCTCAAGGGGCTATAATCTCTTTCTGTTTGTATTGTAATTCATCTGTTGATCCATTAGTCTTCCTCAATTAACGGCAAGCACCTCCAAGGCAAAAGACAGTGCTCCTTTTAAAACATTTAAACAGCAGAAGCAGAGAGGAAAGTAACCGTCTGGTTTCCTCTCTTCCCCTGGGCATCTACTGCAACAGGTCAGATTTCGATCCTGAGATCCAGACACACAAAGATTCACATGTTCCCTTGCCCTACAATATCCTTTTCTCATTCATAATAAAGAGTGTGTGTCTTTCCGTGTCAGTACAGAATACACAGACTTGCTTCATTCCTCTAATAGCTAGGGAACAAATAGATTCAGAGCTTCCAGTACATGCCAGGGCTGGGCTGGGAAATGGGCACAGAGATGCCAAGCAGCAGCTTCCCTCAAGGACACCTTCACCCAATGCTACCCTCTAAGCTTCTCCAAGCAGCACACTTCCGGTCAGGTGTCCTTTGGAGCTCCCAGGTCCTGCTAAACTGGCCACAGAGCCCTGAGTGTCAGCCCTGGGCTCTGTCTGCCTGCGGGGAGAGTTCAGTCCCCTGAAATCTGGAGGAGAGGGTGTGTCCATGCAGGTAAGCCCTGTGCAGTTGGCAAAGGCAGCTGGGCCTCCCTCTACTTTGAGAACCAGCCCGAGGACCACTTCCAGGAAACTGACTGTGAGAAAGTCATAACATTGTGACTTTTACGCTTTTTGAGTATTCAATGGCCCTTTACTCTGAACGATGCTTATCAAACTCAGAGCTCCTGGGTTATTCAGGCTGTCTCCTAAAACACCCGGGACTGCGTCAGGTGGGGCAAATGGCCTTTTTAGAGTGGAATAGATGTCTTCAGCTTCTCAAAGCCTCAGTCAGAGGAACTTGGACAGAGCCCTGGCTTTCTCTCACTCTCTCTCCCCTTCACCCCCTCACCTTTCATTTCCTCTTCTCCCTGTCAGCTTTCCAGAACTGCTGACCTGGGCAGGGTGGGGAAACATTTTGGCTTCTCTCCTGATCCCTAGGGACCCCAAAATGAGATTGAATATGTGTGTGTGCAAGAGAGTGTGTGATGTTTAAACAGATAGATAGGTATATGGTATGCGTGCATGCACAGGTGTGTGTGGGTGTGATTAAGCGTATGTGTGCACGTGTGTTTGTACGTGGGTGTAAGTGGAAACAGGACTCATTTTTCTTGAACCAGGTCCTATCTGCTTCCTTCTGAGAATTCTGGGGGAGGAGGGAAGTCGCACAGAAGTCCTTAGCTCACCCCTGTAAAGTCTGAACTGTGTCAGGGAAACGCCCAAGGGCAACAGGAAACCCTGGCTGGAGTTATGGGTGCTGTGACTCTCTTTTCTTTTGTTCTGTTTCTATACTGTAATAAGTTATGAAATAATTCCTAGACACTAATAAATTATAAGAGTTTATGTTCCTAATCAATGGAGGAGAAAAGAACTATTCAGCATATGAAGTTAGGACTACTTGTTAAGAATTTGGAGGAAGTAATAAATTCTATCTCAATTTCAAATCCTGCAGAAATAGAAATTCTAGTGGGTTAAACTATTAAATGAAAAAATAACTGGAAGGAAATTCAGCTCAGTATCTGACCTCAAGGAGGAAACATACTCAATAAACATAATGACTAAAGAAGAAAATGAAGACTTTGACTGTGTAAACATCTGATGTTTTTGCATGTGAAAAAGGTAGCATGATGAAAACTAAAATGAAAGCACAAATTGGGAAAGATATTTTTAACACATATGGCAAATAATTAGTACTCCTTCTAAATACTATATGGAAGAGAACAATACCTCACTCATAAAGAAGGGGTGTGTCAGGAAGGATAAGAAAAATCTCCCCTAACGCTTATTTTTCTGTCCTTTTACATCTCTTTTCTTAAAAAAAAAAAAAAAGGTGTATAGTAATAGCCAATATTTTTGGAGCACTCAACACATACCAAACACTGTTTTCAGTTTCACATGAATCAGCTCACTGAATTCTCGCCAGCCTGTACAGTAGTATTACTATCATCCCCATTTTACAGATGAGGTAACTGGGGCACAGAGATCACATGACCAAAGTGCAAAGTTAGGGTCTGAATCCTAGTTGTCTGGCTCCAGAGTCTGAGCCCTTAATCCCTGTTACAAAGATGCTTGTGAAAAGAAACGGGTGCTTTAAGATAAGAATGTACAGCAGGGTTTGCAATGACAGTGAAGTCTCGCCCCTCTTCAGGGCCTGGTCTGCACTCCCCTGGGTGAATTTGCCTTTGCCCACTTCCTCATCTCCCATTCATGGTCCAACCTATTGTACTTTGGTTTCTGTTCCACTCCTTCCACTGAAAACTGTTCTGGCAAAGAACCAGTGACCTCTTGGTTGCCAAACCCAGAAAACAGCTTTTATCCTTCATCTTGCCTGACCACTCAACTGTGTTTGGCACTGTAGCTAATACCTTCCTTGAAACTCTGTTCATCTCTCTGACACCAAGCCTTTCCAGCTTCTGCTGCTACTTTGGTGCCTCTATTTCTCCATTTCCTCTCTGCTCAGCCCCTAAACATCTGCGTTTTGTCTCAAGTCTTGAGTGATGGCATTTATTTCTAAGTTTAGAACTATGCTAGATGCAACCCCCGACCCCGCCATTGCCTCTGAATTTTTCTTCTGAGCTCCAGGCTTAGAGCCTCTAATCACTGGATTTCGGCCTTATTTCCCAAAGCCACACTTGGGTATGTGCCAAACTGAAGTGGTCATTTTCTCCCCAAACCCTACTCTTCTTATATTCCCTAATTCAGAACCTGGTACTTCCATTCACCCCACTACCCATGCCAGAACCTAAACATGGCTCTAACTTCTCCTGGCCTTTCCCCGATGACCTTGGTTGTCAAGCACTGTTGCTTCCACGCTGTAATATCTCTCAAATCCAGTCATTTCTGCTCATCCCCACAGCCATTGCCTTAGAGAGGGAGTCATAACTTCTTTCTAGTATTACTGTAAATACTCGGCTGCCTCTAGTATTTTGAGTACGCTTCAAAGTGGTTTTTCAAAATGATTTACTACATTTTGAAATGATACTTCAAATCTTTTCTGCAACCCCCTTTGTAATTGCTGTGCCCTTTGTCTGGAGTAGCCCTTCCTGATTCTATTTGCCTGACACTTGTCCTTAAGAAGTCATCATCTAGAAAGCCTCGACCAACAGCTTTTGTCCTAGCTCCCATCCATCCATTCATCCAAAAATATTTATGGAGGATCTACTATGTTCTAAGAACTGAGCCTGGGAATAGATAAGGGATGGTCCCTGTTCCCACAGAGCTTGGCCCTGTATTGCAAAGCTGTGTTATCTCCTCTTAAAGGTGAATTTTGAAGGTAGGTGCTCTGTTAGACCCATCTCTGAATATCCGGTGCTTTGGGCACACAGTCCCCCAATGAATGAAAGATTTGTTAACCAGCTGCCTAACCAACTGAGTCCAACAGTTTAACATGCCTCTCAAAAGTAAATAAATAACAACATAAAAAATAAATAAGAAAGGAAGGAAGTCTAGTGTGTTTGGACTTATTCTTAATGACCCCCTGGTGACCTCTCAGTAATCCTTGGGGTTTTTTTGTTGTCTTACATGCTCATAAATCAGAATCAGAGCTGCCTGACCCTGCTCTGTGGCTTTGATTTTGTACATCTCAAGTTAGGTGTAGCAGAAAACGCACCCATGCCTTTGTTTACCCATCATTGCTAAAGGGAGCATTTGCTTAACAATGTGATGGGCATTACTAAGCTCAGAGGAGAAAACCAGAGGGCAATTCCCTTGGTTCTCATACTTTTCCCAGGTCTAAGTTTGCAGACACCGCAAGAGGCAGGAGGGAAGGAGCGCATGAAACAATAAGGTAAGAATGTGCTGTAAATTCCAGGTGCTTCTTCAAGTACAAAATTGCCGGGGGAACACTGATCAAAATGCTGGAGTTTTGTAATCTGCTGGTGAAGAGAGGACTCAGAGACCTAGTTCCTTAAGTAGGAACCTAAAGTCTTTTCAAATCACAGTTCGAGCAAGTTGGGGCTCAAGATTTTTTTTCCTGGGCCGTCAGCATCCACACAGCCCAAGATGGTACACAAAACTTCTCATGTGGAACAACTGCCCGCACTGAACAAAGGCCCTAAGTGACATGGCTCCTTTGAGCACCGGGGCTCCCAGATGACCATCCCCATGCTTTCTCTTGTCCAAAGTTGCTCTTGAACAGGACTTGGTGAGGCATCGAAGCCACAGATCCCAGTTCAGCAACTCTGCTTTCTGAACTTAAATACCACTTCCTCAGGAAAGCACCCCTTGAACTCCCCACTTCCCTCCCCCCACAAAAAAGCCCTAAATCAGGCATCTCTGTGATGTGCTCTCAAGCATCCTGTATTTACCCTTCTTAGCACCTACGATTATAGTTAATCACCTATGTGATTTTTGGTTTGTCATTATAAATTCTCTCTGCTAGACCCAAAGTCTAAAAGGACAGAGACAGTCCTGGGCACATTGGTGTAGCTCCAGTATCTGACACACATGAAGTGCTCAGAAAATGCTTGTTGGATGAATAGATAATGGATAGATATATAAGCTCCAATGTCCACCATATGACTTTGTAACACTCTGAAGACAGCATTTACGGCTGTGCTAAAGCTCTGGTGTCATCCTAGCTCTACTTTCTCTTAGGAAGACACACTTTTCTTCTTTTTTCTTCTAAACTACTCAGGTAGTTAGAAAGTAGAAAACTACTTTTTCTTCTAAACTCAGCTGAGGTTCCTGAGTTTGCTGCCTCTTGGAATGACCTCTGGGGTTTGGTAAAAATACAGATCCTTGGGCTTCTCTCTCAGAGAGATTGATTCAGTAGATCTGAATCTAATGATCAATCAAGTTTGAGACCACTGCTCTGGAGGAAAACTTTGTGAGAGATAAAGGGTAAGGTTTAATTTGGGACTTTAGTGAAATGAAAGTTGCTCAGTCGTGTCCAACTCTTTGTGACCCTGTGGACTATATAGTCCATGGCATTCTCCAGGCCAGAATATTAGAGTGGGTAACCTTTCCCTTCTCCAGGAGATTTTCCCAACCCAGGGGGATCGAACTCAGGTCTCTAGCATTTCAGGCAGATTCCTTACGAGCTGAGCTGCAAGGGAAGCCCTTGGAATGTTAAGGTCGGCTATAAACAAAGACATGAACAAAGGGTCCACAAGGAGACTTTTTTTTACCATAAATAGGTAAAAAAATTATCACTAAGAATGACTGTCAATTAAACTTATAATAGATGCCATTTTTTTCTTAAATTAGCACAGATTAAAAATTGCTTAATGCCTGTTTGGTACAACGTCATTGGAGGGCAATCTAGCTAATCTACGTCTTGAATGATATACTTCTAGGAAGTAACTGGATGACTACACATCCCACTGCACCATTGTTTTTAGTTGTACCTGGAAACAACCTCAAGTGTATCAATAGGAAATTGCTTCAATAACTTACCCCACACAGTGGGATATTATGTCTTTAAGAAGAATGAGGCAGAATCAATGTGTATTGATATGGGACTATTTCCAAGCCATACTATCAAGTGAAAAGTGAAGCATAAAAGAAGAAATGATTATACCTCTACACAGGCTTGAAGAAGACTATAAGACCCTCCTGAGTCATGGGAGCACCAGCCATAGCTGCATGTGGAGGAAGGAGGGACCAGCGGTCAGGGATAGAAGAGAGGTGTATCTGCACAGCAGGATCCTTGTACTGACTTTGTGCATATACTCCTTTGAAATAAGTACTTAATAGTTATTTTGTTATATAGAATGAGAGACAGAGTGACAGAGTAAGAGAGAGACTGGCATAAAAAGACCCCAGGCCTGCAAACAGTAGACTATACAAGCAGTGATGTGACCGGGGTGTCCAAGGACACCCCTCACCTTGCCCTTCTACCTCCATTGGGCATGGTCAACCCAAGGATTGGAGTCTGCAGCCCAGATGTGCTTCTGTTGACAGGTATGAGTGTTCTCAGCACCCAGGTAGCTCAGAGAAGGTCAAAGACTTGAGAGAAGGGGGTTCTTGGTAAAGGAGATGAAACTGATGGGAGTAGGAGGGACTAAATGGACCAGTGACTTTCCAATAGTGGTTTACATGCTCCATTGGCCTCGAGGTGGCCCAGGAAGGTGTAAATCTGCTCCACTGATATTACTGACAAATATATCATTAGTATCTGATGCTTTGCTTCCAGCACAGGTTTCATAAATGTGGATGTCTGTCTCTGGAACAAGGAAGGTTCCTTCAATTCTTATCCAAAATGGTGTCCTGTCCTTGTTCATCCATATGGAAGACATAAAGACAGCCCTTAGCGTAACCTAGACGGTCACCATTCGAGTAATCATTGGAAAACACAAGACCATGCTTCCTCTTAAAACAAATACCCTTTTCCATAAGTTCCACCTCACTGATTATCCTTCAATAAACTCTGTCCTCCTTGCCAAGCAGATGGAAATCAGAGCATTCTCTTACCAGGTGCATTCCTATGGAGGTGGCCATGGCCGTCTCAATCTCTGTTCCCACGTCCTCAACGAAGGGGTATTCATCCTGCCGATGGACAATCACCTTAGCCCCAGTGGAGGACACCAGGAAGGGGTTGTACTCTTCTTCGTTTATGTACAGGATGACCTGCAGCCCTGGAAGGACAAGGCAGCCTGCTGTGGTCAAAAGCCAGGAGAAGATTCCCTGCTGGTGGCTTATCTCTCCCACTGCTCTGGGAGTCTCAAAACCAAGACCCAGGCATTTCCTACAAGTGAAGGGTGGGCAAGAGCAAAATGGGAAGCTCCATGAGGGGAGCCTGATTTTTCACTGCTCTGTTTCCAGGGCTTAGCACAAAATAAGGCTCAGGAACAGTGTCACCACTGCAGTTTTGCTAAGCTCAAGTTTTGCTCCCTGGCCCAAGACATGAATCTCCTTGTGGCTCTTTGAGATGGCGAGCTCTGCTGGGCACCCAAAGGGATGTGCAGGGCTGTGGTTGAGATACCAGTAGTGCATCTGATCACTGCCCTAAATCCTCTCCCTGATCTTACACCTGGGTCTAATCTGAGCCCAGCAGCCAGAGGTACCTTTTAAAATCAGGTCACGCCCTTGTCTGAAACTCCTCAGTGGCATCTCATTGCATATACAGGGACGCCATAAAATACAGTCCAGAAGCCTGACGACCTCTCAGGGTGATGGCAATGCCTTCCTCCTCATCCCACTTTCCCCCTCCATCAGGAAGCTCCAAGCACGCTGGTCATCTTTCTGTTTCCAGAGCACACAAAATCCATTTCCTCATTGAGGTCCTCCGACTTGCTAGTGTTCAAATGCTCCTCCACAGTTCTTACCATATATCTTCTCCTCTTTAAACAACCCTCATCCCAGAGGCCTTTCTGGACCTCCTTATCTGAAATAAAACTCCCATCTCAACTCATCCCTTGTGCAAGGTAATTCTCGAGGTATAAACCTAGGATTGATATCCAGATAATGTCTATGTGCTTGTTCATTCATTTATCTGTCTCTCTCCAACAAAATACAAGCTTCTTGAAAGCAGGGATGGCATTTATCTTCTTCACCACTGGGTCCCTAAGACTTGGAAGAGGGCCTGACGTATAGAAGATACTCAAAAATACTTGGTAAACAAATGAGCAAATGAGCAGTGCCCATGTGAGTTGAAAGAAGAGAATTTTTAAAATTATTCTGACTTCATTTTTTAGTCACTAAGTTATGTTTGACTCTGCGACCCCATGGACTGTAGCCCACCAGGTTCCCCCGCCCTTTACTATTTCCTGGAATATGCTCAGATTCCTGTCCATCGAGTCGGTGATGTTACCTAACCATCTCATCCTCTGCCGTCCCCTTCTCCTTTTGCCTTCACTCTATTTGTAAGTAAAGGAATCAAAGCCCAGAGTGGGGAAGTGATTTGCTCAAGATCACACAGCTCATATGCAGCAGAGTCAGGATTGTGTAACAGTTCCCAGACTACTTCCCACTGACGCATGTGCCCTGAATTATGTTTTCTTCCAGATTTGGTAAGAACACAGACTGTGCAGTAGCAAAGATGAGGAGTCCAGGTGGGTTTTCCTCCATAAGACCTTGCCTCTCCTTATAGGAGCATATCTATATACCAAATCATGTTCAATTTATTTAGAATCTTTCAAGATAGACCAATTTGTTGAGTTCCTGCCTTCTCTACAAAAGTCACGGTCGTAGAGTAGCACTAATAATAATATTGGAGGTAGTAATTTTTGGTGGTAACAGTAGCAGCGGCGGCAATGGTAGTAAAGGCAGTAACAGTAGTAATGACAACCACAACTAGCATTTACTGTGTGCTTAGTAAATGTTACCGACTGCATCGTGTGTCTTTCTTCAGACTCCCCTCACTCTATTTATATGTTGAAGTCTTAATCCCCACTGTGACTGTATTTGGAGAATCAGCCTTAGGCAGGTGATTAAGGTTAAATGAAGTCATAAGGGTGGACCCTAATCCCATAGGATTGGTGTTCTCATAAGAAGAGGAAGAGACAACACAGCTTTCTCTCTGCATGCCACCGAAGAGAGGCCACGTGAGGACACAGAGACGAGGTGGCCAACTGCAAGCCAGCAAGAGAGTCCTCATCAGGACCAAATTTGCCAGCAGCTTGACCATGAGTTTCTAAATGTCAGTTGTTTAAGTCACCCATCTATAATATTTTGCTATGGCAGCCCAACCAAATGAATACAGTGTGTGTCAGGTCTTATTCTAACTGTTTTTCATATTTTGACTTCTCAATTACCTTGTATTATCAATACCATTACTATTCCCACTTTATAAATGAAGGGGAGTAACTTTCACTGGGTCACACAGTGAGTGACAGAGTGGGTTTTGGCTCCAAAATCTGTCATCTTATTCAAGATGAAGGTGTGTTTGCCTCTCTAATCTCCTGCTCAGCACGTCTGGATTTAAATCCATCCAGAAGCTGCCTCCTCGGCATTACTCACTCCAGCTACAATCTCAGACCTGAGTGGTTTCCCCAGGTGAAGAAATACCAGGGTTGTCCCTGTTGCTCTCTCAAAAGCAAAGAGATGTCAAAAAGGAAAACAGACTCTGATAGAGAAGGAAAGAACCGACCTGGATGAGAAAAAGTTGTATCCCCAGTTTCTGGTTAGGGAGAGCCTGTATCTCTGGAAGGCTTAAAGCACCCCAATTGTCCTGCTGCCAGCAAGCTTGCATTAGAGCACCCCAGGAACCCCTTGATGCAGGTTTCCTTACCAAATTCACTGCCTCCCATGGAGGTGCTGAGGATTGTCTCATTTTGTCTATTGTTGAATGTGTAGCAGTTCCCATACATTGGATGGTGGAAAAGCGTGAAGTTCCTACGGTGGAAGAAAACAGATCAGAAAGGGCTGTGCCGGGAACTCCCATCACGCGCCTGAGCTGAAGTCTCGGTGGGCAGTGCTAACGGCCAGCTCTCTTCTGTGGACAATGGATGACAGCCACGACTTACCTTCCCCATCTTTCCCCTGACAGATGACAAACAAGGCCCCTCGTCCAGTTGACACATGTCGATGCCGAACCACCCTCTGCTTTCCCTTCACCCTCTTAATCCACTCACCTCCCTCTCCATCCTGACTTGGCATTCTTTGTGCCACTATATCTGTCCTCATTTCCTCTACTCTTGAATATCTCAGCCAACACTTGACTTTTTTCCCATTCCGATGCCGAGCAAATGATTCCCAGAAAAGGAATCACATCATACATGTCCTTATACTGACTTTACAATCGAACCTTCAGGAAACATGATTCTAATCACCCAGTTTTCACAAGGATCAATATATCGACTAACATATAGAAAGGCTTAGGATTTTAAAAGAATGAAGAAAGCCCTTACAATAAACAGGAACACTTTAGACTGTCCTATGACTGCCTAGTGTCCGCCAGGAATCTGGGTGTAATCTTAATGGTAGAAAGGTCTGAAAGCTCCTGTCTGTACACAGACCTTCCTGCCTTCCCTTCTTCTCTCCCTGCCTCCTTCCATCTCTCCTTCCTTACTTCCTCTTGACTAGATTGATGGTTCTCACTGGTCTGCGTGATGGTAATATACAAGGTTATATGTCCACTGTCAACTACTCTGTTTTTATAATTTAATGAGTTTAAGGATGTTTTGTTGCTAAGTCATCTTTATCTTCCTCACAGACTCTAGAGCTGAGCTCCTGGATAAGCCAATTTTCAAAAGGCAGGGTCAATGAGAAGAGCACCTGTCACTCCCAAGACCTCTAGCTGAGCTGCAGGTGCGTGCAAGGAGCCCAGCACTCAGAGCCCCTGGTCCCTGGAGCTGAGACAGCAGCCTTCCACTACTCACCTGGCATCGCAGGACACCCCATCAAAGAAGCAAGTGACTAGCAGCTCTTCAGCAGAGTAGCTCATGTTGATTTTCTTCTCCTGAGACACCTGTGCCATGATGTTCATGTAATGCAGCTTGTACCACTCCTGGATAGCGTTGATCCCTGAGCTGAAGGTGTAGACCGCACAGTCTGATGTGTCATTAGAACACTGTGAATAGGAGGAGACACCAAGATAATGCCACTGGCCCTGCCAGGGGCCTTTAGAAGGACTGTGAGGCTAAGGAACCGGGACTCTAGATACTCAGGGGAACAGGAGGGATACCTGGGCAAGGATGGGCTTCTTCTCACTTCTGAGGCCAGAGACTCAACATCCTCAAGCCTCAAGGATCAAGAAGGGGCTGAGTGAGGAAGGACATAGAGCCTCACTCTCATGAGTCCCTAAGTAAGAAGCAAGACCAGCTTCTTCAGAGTCCCCAGATAGTCGGGCTTTAACTGATCATGGCTACTGAGTTCCACCCAACCCTCACCATTTCTTCTTGGATCAACAGTCTAAAAATTGAGATTCTAGCCCAGACACTGCCATGACCTCTCTGCAGGACCCTAGGCAAGACACTCAGTTCAGTCACTCAGTCGTGTCCAACTCTTTGTGACCCCATGGACTGCAGCATGCCAGGCCTCCCTGTCCATCACCAACTCCCGGAGCTTGCTCAAACTCATGTCCATCTGGTTGGTGATGTCATTCAACCATCTCATCCTCTGTCACCCCCTTCTCCTTCTGCTTTCAATTTTTCCCAGCATCAGGGTCTTTTCCAATGAGTTAGTTCTTCGCATCAGGTGGCCAAAATATTGGGAGTTTCAGCTTCAGCATCAGTCCTTCCATTGAATATTCAGGACTGATTTCCTTTAGGATTGGCTGGTTTGATTGCTTTGCAGTCCAAGGGACTCTCAAGAGTCTTCTCCCACACCGCAGTTCAAAAGCATCAATTCTTTGGTGCCCAGCTTTCTTTATAGTCCAACTCTCATATCCACACATGACTATTGGAAAAACCATAGCTTTGACTAGATGAACCTTTGTTGACAAAGTAATATCTCTGCTTTTTAATATGCTGTCTAGGTTGGTCATAACTTTTCTTCCAAGGAGCAAGTGTCATTTAATTTCATGGCTGCAGTCACCATCTGCAGTGATTTTGGAGCCCAAGAAAATAAAGTCTGTCACTGTTTCCATTGTTTCCCCATCTATTTGCCATGAAGTAATGGGACCAGTTGCCATGATCTTAGCTTTCTGAATGTTGAGCTTTAAGCCAACTTTTCAATCTCCTCTTTCACTTTCATCAAGAGGCTCTTTAGTTCTTCTCCGCTTTCTGCCATAAGGGTGGTGTGATCTGTGTATCTACCTTTACTTCACCTACAAAATGTTGATCAAAATACTATACTTCCCACCTCATATGCTAGTTAGGAAGACCAGCATTTAAAATACATAATAATGGGAATGCTATAGGGAAATTGTGATATGTTCCAGATGTTGTCATCATACTTGTGTGCACGTGTGCTCAGTCACTCATTCCTGTTCAACTCCGTGACCCCATGGACTGTGGCCCGCCAGGCTCCTCTGTCCATGGAATCTTCCAGGCAAGAATACTGGAATGAGTTGCCCTTTTCTTCTGCAGGGGATCTTCCCAACCCAAGGATCGAACCCATTTCTCCTGCACTGCAGGTGGACTCTTTACCACTGTGCCACCTGGGAAGCCCCTCTCATTTCATCACACAGGGCTTGAAAATGCTCCTAAGAGACAGACACCAAAAGATGGATTTTGGTATCAAGTAGAACTTTATCTTTTGTAAGAACCCAGGAAAACTTCAAAAAGGTTCAGTGATTTAGAGAAAGTGCCACTTTCCCCTCAGGACTGGCAAATGGAGCCACGAGGTCTCACAACCAGCAACCAAGACTATAAAGACTAAATAGCTCTCATCCTGCAGAAACAGCTGGGGCACAGAGAGGAGGATGGTGGTTGAGTGTGGCCAGAAAGGCAATGGAATTCATTTTTGGTAAATGGCTGCTTCTTCAGAGCTCTTTAGATGGGGCCAAGGAGAGACAAGAGAAGTCAGGCTATAGCACCTCATGAAGGCAAGTATTGCTGGGAACACTGTGTGTTTCTGCTGCTCATTTTCTATTTTCTTCCTTCTGGCATCTGCAGTCCAATTTTATTTGGTAGAATTTCCTTTCTCTCTTTGGATGTAGTTGGCTAAGACTGTCCATCAAGATGTCATACTCTCCATGAGCCATCGGTGACCCAAATTTGGTCAACCAGATAGTCCCTAGTGGGATTTGAATCAACAACTGAAGCTTATTTAATCCAGCAGCAATATCTGAAATGACTTTTCATCATTTCTTGCCACTAGGATCCCTGAATCTTCCCTAATTTCTGTCCTTTGAGAGGACTCCATGAGATACTGGTCACCTTCCAGAAGTCCTCAACCTTTTTGGAATGAGGGACTGTTTCGTGGAAGACATTTTTCCCACAGATGCTGGGGTAGGGATGATGGTTCAAGCAATGGGGAGCAGCAGGTGAAGCTTTGCTGGCTACTACTCACCTCCTGCTCTGTGGCTGGGTTCCTAACAGCCACCGACCTGGTACCAGTTTTACTGGCATTTTTATCTGCTTAAGATTGCCTGGGGGCTTCCCAGGTGGCTCAGTGGTAAGGAATCTGCCTGCCAATGCAGGAGACACAGGAGACGCAGGTTCGATCCCTGGGTCAGGAAGATCCCTTGAAGGAGGAAATGGCAACCCACTCCAGTCTTCTTGCCTGTGAAATCCCATGGAAAGGAGCCTGGCTGGCTATAGTCCACAGGGTTGATAAGAGTTGAACACGACTGAGCACAGCACACGTAACGATTGCCTGAATCAGTTTCAGTTGCTTGCAGCTGATTCACCCTGAATGTGTTTCTTTCTGAGGGACTATAGGGCTAACAGCAAAGAAGAAACCTCCCCGGACCCATGACCCTGCCTCCCTGCACCCATGACCCTGTCTCCCCAATCCATGACCCCATCTCCCCAGACCCATGACCCTGCCTCCCTGCACCCATGACCCTGTCTCCCCAATCCATGACCCCACCTCCCTGGACCCAAGATTCCGCCTCCCCAGGCCCATGACTCCATCTCCCCAGACCCAAGACCCCACCTCCCCAGACCCATGACCCCACTTCCCTGAACCCATGACCCCGCCTCCCTGGACCCAGGACCCCACCCCAGGCCCCCCAAATCGGTGAGGATGTGCATCTTACCAGCTGGAACCCCACCACCTCCTTGGAACTGTGGATATGCATGACATCTGATGCCTTGTGAATGATTCTTGCGTTGACTTTCCGCTTCCGTCCCGTGAAGAAGTCCCTGGCCTTGCCCTTATCACCCTTCTCAAAGGCCATCAGTGGGGCTAGGTTGAGGAATCTGGGATCAGTTCCCTCCCTGGCTGAACTCCAGGACTGTGCCTCTCGGCGTTTCCGAGATGTAATCTCTGAAAAGCCATACAGGGTCGTCAAGGCTGCTCTGGTCTCCTGTTCCAAGTCGGCTAAAAGCGGGCGCACAGCACTGTACCTGCCAAGGTGGGAAGGAGGAGTCGGGATGGGGAACCCTCTCTGGCCCTTCACCGTGCTGCTTCCCATCGATGTGCCCATCACCCCAGCGCTCTTGGCCAAGAAGACCAGGCTGTTCTTAATTTTCCCCCTCCAACGTGACCACTGGCTCAAATAAATGGAGACATGCTCCTGTATGACCCTTGTGTAACTGCCTGTGGCTTCACCTTTGCCATCACTGTCAGCTTGCTCTCGGGGTGTGTTGATGAGTTTGCCCCAACCAGCATTTCTGGAGTGGTGACTGTCAGGTGCCTCCCATAAACCAGCCACAGTGAAGACAAGTAAATAACTGCTAACCAGGAGTCTCCCGAGGGACAGGCTCTGTCTCCACCTGGCATACTTGCCCCTGCCACAGGCTCTCCTCGAATCAGTGCTAGGAGGGAGGGGTATTACTGTTACCTTGAAAACCCCCAATAACACAGAATGATTCAGGAGGTGACTACATGAAGCATAACAATGCCATCTTTTCATTTTCACAATACTGAACGGTCCTGACCTCCCTGTTAACTCTCCTCACTCTCTCGCCCCCTTGCTCTATGCACAGACCACAGCATAGTGACTGAACATAGAAACTTCAGAGCCAAACTGCCTGGGTTCCAGTTCCCCATCCTGGTTCTGGATATGGGACTCTGGTGAAGCCATTTAGCCTTTTTGTGTCTCAGTTTTCCCATCTGCAAAATGGGATTATTGGCAAGAGTCAATCAGTTTATTCTATCCATCCATCCACATATCTCTGTGTGTATGTATGTGTATTTATATGCAGTTAATAAATATTATTAATTTTATTAGTGTAACTTTATTTGTTAATATTTCAATCCTCTACCAACATCAGCTGCACTAGGACAAAGACTGTGTTTGGGTCATTCACTTCCATGCCCCAGAACAAGGCACAGTGAAAGACTACTTGTAGCCTCTGAGTAAGAGATTACGGAACAATTGATGGAGAGAAGAAAGGGCGTGGGGGGGGGGGGGTGGGTTGGTATTGGAGAAGGGAGAAAGAAAGGAAGGCAAGAAAGACTTTGAGGGGGAGGATGAGTTTAGACCTGATTTTGATTTTGAGTTTTGCTATCAACTCATCGAGGACTCTGTATGAGTTAGTTCCTTCTGATGGTCTTCCTCCCTTGCTCTTCCCTTCTCCCCACCCCTACTCCTGCTCTGCCAAATTTTGATCTGCCTCACAGATCAGTTTTCAATAATCCTGAGAAGGATTCTGATGACCCATTTAAAACAGGTCAGGCAGCAGACAATTAGACAGGAGGAAGGATGGTCCTGCCCAGAGCCCAGTGATCTCAATTAGTGGGGCTGGGTTGACTCAGGTGAGGGTTTTAGGCAGTTGAAGTGCTTCCAGAAGTCATCTAGGTGTCATGTCTGAGTCAGCCTCCAGCTCACACTCAGGGGAGAGTGAGGGTCTGAGTTTGGCGAGCTCAGTGCAAATGGCTAAGCTAGACTCTGTGTGTGTGTGTGTCCAAGACAGGAGGGATGCTTGTCCTTTCCAGACCCAGCTGCCAAGCAGAAGAGATCCTTGCAGCCTCTCTCGCCCTCCTCCCTTCCTTGAGCCAGCCCATCCTCAGCAGTTGCTGATGGATTGAAAATTTGGTACAGGTTTTAAGCCAGGGGAGGGCAGTTTACCAACACTGGCAAGAAATTCAAGTTTCTAAACAGTGTGTCTGCAGGCTGGAGCGCGCCGCCTTTGGGAGGGGCATCGGCATCTGGAGGGGGCATGCCCCCTCCTCCACATGCCTGCTCCTGCCTCTTACTTGTAAGGGTTGATGTTGCAGATGGTAACCGCAGGAAAATCCAGCTTTTGGAAGTGGACTTTGATGGAGACAGAGACGGTGTAGAAGGATGAGATGAGGAGGGCGCACTGCCAGAAAATGAGGGCCACGGCGGTCAGCGTGAAGAGAATCCAGAGCAGGCGCCGGAGGCGGCCACGTGACACCACGATGCGTCGGCAGCCATGCGTGTTGGTGTTCAGACAGTACCACTGCATCAGCTCTTTGATGTTAGGCGCCTGAGGTCCCGTCACGGGCAGATTCTTCTTGATTTTGGCTTTGATCTTCTCTCCAGGAGCCATGATGAGGATGGGACTTGGTGGGACAGACAAGCTGGAGGGGCAGAGAAAAAAGGCAGGTGAGTGGCAACAGCCCAGAGGCTGGGCACTGGGAAACACAGCCCGCATGTCCCCAAAGGCTGTCTTCCTCTTTCCCTCTGGGCTGGACAGTCTGCTTTCTGAGGCCTTGGCCATGTCTCCAGGATATTTGCTTTGGGGCCACCACAGCTGCCAAAGAGCTGCCTCCTCTGCCTGCTTCCCACCGCAGCCCCCAGGCCAAGCCTTGCGAATGTCGGGGCTGGGTAAGGCTTAACCTGAAAATGACTGGATGAGTTTGAAAAACCTTTCTCTTGGGTGCTTGGAACAACCTCACCCCATCAGACTCCACTCCTCTCTTATCAAGCTCCATCGTGAGCTTAGCAGCCTAGGCCTGATTTTATCACCTCCATTAGCCTGCCTTCCTTGAGGGCATCATTCCTACCTTGTCCTGCCCCCCCTGGTGCTGAGCTCAGCGTCCTGCACAGAGCCTTGAGAATCAATTCAAACAGATAAAATCTGCCAAGAGAATTTCCAGGCAGCCACACTAGATCATGTTCAGTCCCTTGCCAGACGAGTGATAGCTTCCCAAGCTTTTCTCAGCTGCTTTACTGCAAGTGGAGTGTCTCTGTTTCACTTTTTCTTTTTATAGTCAAGCTGTTAGTGTTCCTAGGGCACCTGATACAATAATAGCCTATAAATATTGGCCACTTAATCTTTTCCAGGCATTGTGCCAGATTTGCTTTATTCTAACATACCACTGATTTGGAGAATACACTTTGATTTTATAACAGCTTTGTCTGGGGAAGAGTGTTGAAGAGTAAATTACCACATTCATCAATATACATGATGTATCTGAATTACAGAAGCTTTACAATGTGCAATAACAATCTTTTAAGAGTTGAACTAAAATAATATATAGTCTCACCAGTCTCATAAATGTATACAGTCTCATTCTTCATATAGAACATGAATCTCGATCTAAGTCTATCTATCTATATATATTTCAGTTCATGTTTCAACAGTGCCCTAAGGTAGGCATACTATTATTATCTCCAGGTTACTGAGGAGGAAAATGAGCTCAGAGAGGCTGGAGTAACTTGTGCAAAATTACACGGTTACTAAGTGGAAGCGCTTGGTTGGAATCTTGCACCCTTTTTCACCTTGATATGCCTTGAGGGGCCTAGTATTGTGCTGGGTGCTGCCCCCTCCTCACGAGTTAATTAAGTTCTTGGAACTAAAGATGGGATCCTGGGCTATTTACTTTTCAAATTCTGGGTAGTTAGTGCAATCACTTGCTAACATTGGTATTAGTAAACACTGGCATTGGGGAGGGGTATATGGAAACTCTTGTCTCCTGTGCCTACCATAGGTGACAGAGACAAATTAGGATATACTATAATTTGAAATAGGATATACAGTGTAGTCCCCATTCCCTCACCCCCACTCCCCCCACCTCCACCCCAGAAGGCTTGGGCCTGGGACAAAGACTACAGTTTTACCCCGTCTTATTCTTCAGGATTCTGGACTTGAGCACTCACTTTTTCTCTACCCCAAACCTATGGGATATTGTCCAAAATGGGGAGCTTGGGCCAAGCAGAGAGGCCTTCAAGTTTATGGTGTTAGTGAGTTTCAGGTTTATGACAGCAAGGATACAGAGTGTTCCAAGGGAGATAAGATGTCCAGAGGCAGCCAGCCACTCTAAGCCTTCAGATGTATATGATCTTGCTGTGATCTCTGACCTTTAAAATTATGCTATAAACCTCTTGGCAAGAGGAAGGTGATTTATTGTGTTTTATCATTTTAAATATTGTCCATCCCCACCTCCTCTCTCCCTACAATCCAAAAGCAAAAATTTGCAAGAGTTTGTTTTAGAAACCTAGGTCCAGGTACAATTTTGTATCAAATAAAACCGCAACCCAGGGAAGATTTTCTACTCTGTGAATCTTCCACACAAACTGTGATTCTGGAAGTTACTGTCATCAAACCTTCTTGTCTTCTCACTGAAGACAACTACTAGGGTCCCTCTACCCCACCAGCCCCTTCCCCAGGACTGCTTTGACCCCAATGGGTCAGCCACCAATGTCAGTGAAACCGCAGGTAAAAGAAGGGAACCCACTTTGCTCATCATAAAAGATATACATCTTCACACAAATAATATTTCAACTTCTGAGCAAAGTAAGGTTTGCTACAAAGCAAGGTTGTAGCTACATTCAGGTTATATTGCTTGATTAAACATGATGCCCTTGTGGTAGAATTAGTAACTGACACCCAGCACTCCTTCTTCTAAGCACTTTACAAGTATTAGCTCATTTAATTTCTACAACTATCTTTGACAATAGGCACCACAATTTTCTCCATGATACAAATGAAACAGAGACACTGAGCGGTTAAGCAACTTGCCCGAGGTCACACTAGAAAATGGCCGAGTTGGAACTGAAACCAGGAGTGTTGAACTATAAACTACTCCCCAAATAATAATAATAACAACAGCAAAAGCAGCAAGAACAACAAAAATAATACCAGCTTTCACTTACTGATCCTTTACTCTCAAGCTTCCTCCTCATATTCTTTTCACGTGTTACCTTGTTTAATCCTTGCTGAGGAGGAAATGGCAACCCACTCCAGTATTCTTGCCTGGGAAATCCCATGGACAGAGGAGTCTGGCGGGCTACAGTCCATGGGGTCACAAAGAGTCAGACACAACTGAGTACGAGCAGGCACAGAAGAAAACTGAGGTGCAGAGCTTAAGCAACTTGCCCAGTGCCACACAGGTAGAAAGGATTAAAATTATTCTCTGGAATTCCGGGGTCCCTCATGATTCTCTGCTGCACCCCTCTCGCCCATTCCTGACCTCGACTGTCCCCCAAATCTCAGTGATGCAACCCGAGCCTCCGGCTCTGCGCGCCAGATCCACGCTCCTTGCCGGCGACTGTGCAGCCCCTGCCCTCCCCGCGCAGAGGGACCCTGTGCCGCGCCCGAAGCCGCGTCTGTTTCAGGGCAGCCAGGGCTGAAGCCGCAGGAGAGAACCCAACCGACTCGCTTCAAGTGTTTGCTGTTTTCTGCAACCACAGTCACCCTAAAGAGAACATTCCAGAGGGGGAAAGGAAAGACCGCGGTCAGGTCCACGCGTCTCACTGAGGCCAGGAAAGGAATGAGCAGGTGTTGGGTGGAGAGACTGGGCGGGGCGCAGCCCCGAACCCCTGGACCCAGTTTCTGAATAAATCAGAAACGCCTCCAGCTCTAGCTCTGCCTCCCCGGCCACCGCGTGGGCAGACAGCAGAGCTCTGGGAAGCAGTCCGAGCATCCCAGGTACCCAAAGGCAGCTCCGGGCTGATGATGCCCACTCCGCGTCTACCGCCGGGACAGCGTCCGGAAGTTCACCGCGGCCGCTCCGGTGCCTGAAACTCCCGACCCAACTCCCCTGGACTCACCTCACTCGGTTCGGAAGTGTCTGCGGTTAGCGTGTGCGCGATCCGAGGACGCTCTGTTCCGCTCCTCTTACAGCGAGAGCATCCCGCAGCCCCAGCCCAAGGCTCTTGTGGGCTGGGCCCCGCCCCTGGAGCCCCGCCCCCATCGGGCTCCGCCCCCCACCTGCCCAGGTGTATTTCCCCAGCGGCCGGGGGACTTGCGGCATCCCAGAGTCGGCCACGATTCTGCAGCGCCCCCTGCCATCTCGAGGGCGCTCTGCGCCCCAGCCGGTCCGGCTTCGAGCTTCCAGGTGGTACGGCGCTGTGCCTGCTGCCGCCCTGAGGCCACCCTGCATCCTGCTCCGCACGCGCTCACAGCGCCTCCTGCCGCCCTGTTACTGCCCAGCGACTTCCATTCTGGTCCAGCTGGGCACCCTCCCGGCCCCAGCATCAAGAGAAATCCCAAGCGACTCCTGTCCTCGGCTTCTTCCTGACCTGAGGCCTGAGGCCGCTTCAGTGCCCACCTGGGCAGCAGGGATGTTCAGGCAGGTCGCTCATCTTTCAGTCTCTTAAGTTTTTTGTTTGTTTGTTTTAGGAACTCACGCTGAAAACTGCAAGAAATGAGTTTGGAAAATTGCAACTGGAGGGACCACAGGGACACCTTTGTCACCGCTCCATCGACTAGAGAAGGAATGGGTGCAGAGAGGAGAAGCGGTCCTCTCTGGCTCAGAGCTGCTCAAACTTTCACGTGCTAATCGCGCTCACTGGCGGATTCTAATTCAGTAGGGGTATGGTGGGGCTTGAGAATTTGGATTTTTCAGGTGATGCTTCTGTTGCTGATCCAAGGACCACACTTTGAATTAGCAAGGGGTACTTGCCCAGTAAGTGGAAACAGCTTCTGTATTTGAGGATGGCAATTCAAAGAAAATTATCTTCGAAAGTCTCAACTGTTTGTTTTTTAACAATACATGCTCATAACGCAGAATTCAAAAGATAAAGAGAATTCAAAAGATAAAGAGAATATAGTGGGGTTGCATCTATATTCTGCAAAGCCCCTAAATACTAGTATGTATATATATAATAATATACAAACTATCCTTTGACTTTGTTTTAATGACAATACACTACACAGTTAGATTCTCATAGTAAAATAAAGCCAGTTTTTTCACTTAATGATATAGTATATGTAACTTTCCTTGCCAATAACTATATTTACCTAAATATTCCACTCACATATCATTTAATCAGTATTTTGATATATTTCAAGATTGTCTCCAATTTTTTACTGATATAAATCATTCTGTAAAATATCATGTACATCTCAGATTATTTTCTTGGGATAAAATCCTATTAGTGTATTTTTTTCTGTATTTGTTTCCGTACCCAGTTAAATTGGCACAACAAAAAGGACAGTTAAGAGAAAAAAGCAGGCTATAAAACATACATAGAATATACATCAAAATATTTAAAAAGAAGTTATCTCGGGGTAGACTTAGAAGTGAATTTTGCTTATTTGTGTGTTCTTGTTACATACATATGTTCTTTGCATCAGGTGGCCAAAGTACTAGAACTTCAGCTTTAGCATCAGTCCTTCCAATGAATATTCAGGGTTGATTTCCTTTAGGACTGACTGGTTTGATCCACTTGCAGTCCAAGGGACTCTCAAGAGTCTTCTCTAGCACCACAGTTTGAAAGCATAAATTCTTCAATGTTTAGCCATATAGATACATATATAGAAAACTATATATATGTAAAACATGTGTCATAAAATAAAAAGTGTTTTTTTACAAGATTTGGAGCTAGTTCAAATCAGGAATAAGACTTAAAATCAGATCTATATCACTATAGAATATAGTGAATTTAGGCTAGATTGACTTCTTTTTAAGAATCCAGTTAAAATGTATATACGATGAAATGCACAGATTTTATGGGTTCCACGAATTTTGGTAAATATATGCACTATGTAAGCATCACTCAAATCAACATATAGCGCATTGCCCCAGAGAATTCCCTCAGCCCATTTTTACTCACTTCCCACAGACAGCCAGAATTTCTTAGGGCAACTAATAGATTCTTTTTCTTGGTTCTTAAACTTCATGTAAATAGAGTCACACATTTTGTACTTTTTCTGTGTCTGGTTTTTCCCCTGAATTCAGTTATGACTTTTGTTTTTCTACTATGCCATCACTGCCTCTGCTTATGGAATTATTATTACCCCAGTTTTACAGATGAAGGGATTGAGACTTAGAAAGCTGAAGTTTTGTAAGTGGATGCAATATCTGCAACCAAGTCTGCTTTATAGAATAAAAAGGCTACACACTTACCCACAAGGCTGTATGAGACTCTTGCTGTAGGTAGGACCAACCTTCATCCTTCAAGGTCCCACATGAAGGATGACACAACATCCTTGGAATGACTGAGATGGAGAGAAGCCCCTCACTTCTTAGGCCATGGGACTACAAGCCTTCTCTCAAGGTGCTTGCATAACGAATGCATGGTTGATCAAAGTTATAAAAACTGAAACAGCTCTGTCATCATTAGACCTTGCCTGCATGTGTGCTAAGTCGTTTTCAATTGTGTCTGACTCTTCACAACCCCATGAACTATCCTATGAACCCAGAGGCTATCAGGCTCCTCTGTCCATGGGATTCTCCAGGTAAGAATACTTGAGTGGGTTGCCATGTCCTTCTCCAGGGGATCTTCCCAACCCAGGGATGGAGCCATGTCTCTTAGTCTCCTGCCTTGGCAGGTGAGTTCTTTACCACTAGTACCACCTGGGAAGCCCTTATTAGACCATAAGCCACTGCTCTTTCCCCTGGAAGCATATTTATGAAATATGTCTATAATCTACTTCTCACTACCTCTGGGGTCACCACTGAGCTCCAATCTATCATCTTTCTCATGTGGATCATCGCTGTAGCCTCCCAACTAGTCTAGATGTGTCCCTCCTCTACAGCCTGTTGTCAGTACACTACCCACAGGGACGCTGTTAAATTAGCTGTATTAGATCACCTGTTTAAATCCATTCAGTGGCTTTTTACTTCATTCAGGGTAAAAGCCAAAGTCTTCATGACACCTACAAGGCCCTCCATAAGCTGACTCCTGTCATCAACCTTCCCTTATCTCCTACGGCTTCTACTCTGGTTCATTCTGTTTCTTTCTCATTGACCTTCACATTGTCTCTTGTATATGATGGACACTCTCCTGTTTCAGGCCTTGTGACAGGGATCCACTCTATCTGAACTGCACTTTCTCTCTCTCTGCACATCCCTCTACACACACACGCACACAGAGTCACACAGATATTTCCATGGATTATCCCCTTGCCTCCTTCAAGTTTTTGAATTATTATTGTTCTATCAGCTACAACTTCTCTGGGTGCCCTGTGATTTTAAATCACAGTGTTTCCTATCATCCCAAATGCCTCATACCCTCTTCCTTTGTTATTTTTCGGTATGACAGGCCCAAGCAAGCTCAGAAGGATTGCCATACTTCCTCCCCTCCCCAGCTGATTCCAGGTGCACCAGTCATTCAACATTGCTGTGGCAATTGATAACTGGTATAACTTCACTCATACAGAAGCTTTGAACAACCCAAGCACCTCAGGACTATTGGGACTGGTGTCAGGCTCAGTAGCCAGAGCTCAGAGCTTGGAAAATGCAACCACAGGGGCCAAGGTCAAAGAAGAGTAAAATTGCTTACACTCAAAACCAGCTACTCCTTTCTCAATGATACTGGAAACCTGGTGACTGGAATTAGTCTCAGTAAGATACTTAAATTAGTATCAGCAACACCAAGAAATTATTAAATGATGCAGGCAGAAGCTTTTTAAATAGGATCCACAGAAAGGCCTCAGGAGAATGGGAACCAGGAACTTTCTGGATCTCTCAGGAGGAGGATTTTGTGGGCTTGTTTTGAGTTCCCCACCCCCTCTCAGTCTCAAGGGAGCCCTTGGAGAATTTGATTGGCCACTATTATGCCAATGAGCTAGATTTGGGGGATCAGGTGTCTTCATGTCCAATAAGCTAACAGCATGAGAGTCGGATCAAACATGACAGCAGATGTCCACCACTATGGGAGAATGGGCAATTTTCAGAGCATATGGCTATGAGTAAAGAAGAAATCTTAAAATGAAGTGAACCAACACTTCCTTTTGAGTTAGTAGAACTACTTCTAGGCCACTTAGGAAAAGATAGACTTAGATATAAGACTCCCTTGCTTCCTCAATGCTTGCTTCCATGTTGGCTCAAAAGGCAAAGAATCTGCCTATGATGCAGGAGACCCAGGTTCAGTCCCTGGGTTGGGAAGATCCACTGGAGAAGGGAATAGCAACCCACTCCAGTATTTTTGCCTGGAGAATTCCATGGACAAAGGATCCTGGTCAGACTACAGTCCATGGGGTCACAAAGAGTTGGACATGACTGAGCGACTAACAGTACTACTACGCGTCCCCTGGGCTTCCCCAGTGGCTCGGTGGTTAAAAGAATCTGCCTGCAATGCAGGAGACGCAGGAGATGCTGGTTTGGTCCCTGGGTCAGGAAGATCACCTGGAGGAGGGCATAGAAACCCACCCCAGTATTCTTGCCTTAGAGAATCCCATGGAATGAGGAGCCTGGTGAGTTACAGTCCATAGGGTCACACAGAGTTGGCCATGACTGAGTAAACTGACCACGCATGCACACACACTGTCCTCTGACTACACAGATTTTATAGGTTTGCTTGCCCAAAGCACTGGTGTAGTGGACATCTGCTTCTTCTATTTTTTAATCAACATTTATTTCCTCTAATTCTGGGGACATCCTGAATTTCCTTGGAGAGCACCTCCCTAACCCTTGAACTGTGGTTCAATCTGGGTTGATCCCACCTTTGGCTCTGGGCCTGGTCAATCATCTTATCTTACATTTTGGGTCAAAGTCCTTTGTTCAGGAGTGGGCATGGGCCCCAGTTCAATCCAGTGAGAGTCAGGCCCACCTAGGGTGTTTTCTGAAAGACTGAAAAGGAGAACTTTCTTTACTGTTGGAGCTAGTAGCAGAAAGGATTGTGTAATCTAAGAAGTGCTGGGAAAATCACATGAGACCTGGAAGCAATGCCAAAATAAAGAAGAGGAGAGCTAAGAGATGGAAAGGGCTCCATCCTTGATGGTAACATGTGAGTCCCAGGACCTAGCACAACCCAAAGCTGGGTTTACCTCCTAAATTTTTCAGTCATGTCAATTAATACATTGGCTATTGTGCTTAAGACATTTTGAGTTCAGTTTCTCTCACTAGAAATCAAAGGAGTTTCAACCAACAATCTACTTGGTTAGGGTGATGCCATCTTCTGCTCCTTCAAGTAAGTGTATTCCATATCCAGTCCCAGATGCAGGATCTACAGACTTTCTGGGGAATGTTATTTTTACATCAAAGGATGCCAGTGAGGGCCATCCTCCACAACTTGAGCTCATGAAAAGTGGTGGTATAATAGACAACTAGGGCTTCCTTAGTGGCTCAGACAGTAAGGGATCCACCTGCAATGCGGGAGACCTGGGTTCAATCCCTGGGTTGTGAAGATCCCCTGGAGACAAGCATGGCAACCCACTCCAGTATTCTTGCCTGGAGAATCATCATGCACAGAGGATCCTGGCGGGTTACAGTCCATGAGGTTGCAAAGAGTTGGGACATGACTGAATGACTAAGCACACACACACGCGTGCGCGCACACACACACACACTAAACAATCATTCTTATTTCTTAATCCAACCCTAGCTTCCAGTGACCTGAATACTGTTTCTGCACATTGACTTACCTTGGCCCAATAGATTACTTTTCATGATAGTAAAGAAATGCCAATCTGGTTACATTAATTTTCTACGACATTTTTTTTCTCCAAGGGACATAAATGCTTCTAACAAAAGTTAGCATCATTTTCTAGTATAAGAAACATGATTTTGTTAATCAGATTCTTTAAGGCTCAAGAGACATGCTTATGAGGGGACTTACTGAAAGCACTTACAAGACAACCATCTCAGGAGAGTTCTTGATGGAATCTAATTCTCCTGCCTGCATGGAATCCATTCCACTTTCTACTGGCGACAGAGCCTATATTTTCCTTTGGGAAATCATCTTCCCCTAGCTTATAGCCATGATTCTGGTAGGAGCCCCCACTTAAACACCAACCAGAGCATTTTTCTCTCTGGCCATCATTTGTTCAGGAAGGGTATGCTTCCTGAGCCAGCTGATAAAAACCTTCCCCTAAAGAGAATTTAATCAGCATTTTGCTAATAGATGAAAAGTCTTCCCAACTTCCTAGCTATGTCAGAAGGGTTTTCACTGCCCTATATCCAACTTACTTGGCCTTCATGAATTCTACATTTTATCATACATCACCTAAAATATTTTAGTCCACTTCTAGTACTTATTTGTAACCTAAGTAGAACTCTGTATTTTGAAATATCAGAAACAAACAACTCTGAACTAGTTTAAAGATGGAATAAATCGTCTCATATACTGAAGAATTTGGTTTCAGCTTAGCATACGCCTGGATTCAAAAGATGTCACACACACAAAAAGATGTCACCAGGACCTGTTTTTTCTATAGTTAAGTCTTGGCCCTGCTTTCTCAGTGTTCATGCCATTCTCTTACGATGCCAGTTCGATCTTAAGAGGATTGCATTAGCTCCAGTCTCTAATGTACATAACTGAATCCAGCAAGACTTGTGGCTCCAGCATAGATTGTAGAATTAGTTCTGAATTGTCCTTGTTATTGTTCAGTCGCTCAGTCATGCCTGACTCCTTGTGACCCCATGGACTGCATCATGCCAGACTTCCCCGTCCATCACCATCTCCCAGAGTTTGCTCAGACTTATGTCTATTGAGTCAGTGATGCCATCCAACCATCTTGTCCTCTTTCATCCCATTTTCCTCCTGCCTTTAATCTTCACCAACATCAGGGTGTTTTCCAATCAACTGGCTTTTCTCATCAGGTGGCCAAAGTATTCGAGTTTCAGCTTCAGCATCAGTGCTTCCAATGAATATCCAGGGTTGATTTCCTTTAGGATTGACTGAGGAACTCCTGACAGTCCAAGGGACTCTCAAGAGTCTTCTCCAACACCACAGTTTAAAAGCAACAGTTCTTTGATGCTCAGCCTTTTTATGATCCAACTCTCACATCCATACATGACTACTGAATTGTCCTGATTGGGCTTTATTACCTTGCTTGAAGTATGTTCCAACCTCTACCTGAAAGCTGTGATTTGAATAGAGAATGCATTGATAGGCTTAGACTTGGATCACATGCTTAGGTTTGGAATCATCTTTACCCAAAACACATAGTTTGAGAGTGAGACAGTGGTTGTTTTCCCAAAAGCAAAATTCAGATAAATTCTGAGTTTCAAAACAGCTAATCTTCCATAATCTCCCCAATTTTCCCTTCTTTGGCACTTGCTCTTGATTATTGTCTCAGTGAAACACTGTCTTCTCTGTTGTATCAATTTATCTAAAATTTACTTCTGCTTTTTGAAAGTTTTTGTAATGTAGAATCTGCAAAGATTCTGGGTTTTAGAGGATCAAGGTTTGGGGACTCAAGAAGCCAGTGATGAGAAATACCAGAAGATCTTAAATCTTCTGGAGAGTTAGAGGAGACTCTGAAGTGATTTAGAAGGCTTGGTTAAACTGATACTAGGGCTTAGTCCTCAGTAGCACAGGACTGGCTAAGTGTGGGAACTCAGTGGTAATCAGTAAGTATGCTCCCATCTTTGGCTCTTTCCGTTTCCTGTGGCTCTAGACTAGTGTTCCTCAGTACTTGTGGATGTTACAAGGATGACTCTTTAATCATGTATGCTCATTAACACAGATTTGGAAACCTGTTCTCTTTGATCGTGGAGGAGTAGAGGACAGGATCCTTAGGTTTACTCATGCAAATTTCATAATGATTTTTCTGATGCTTTAGCAAGCTTGCCTTAGATGGTCAGCACCATGGACAGCAGCGACGGGTGCAGTTGTGGTTTTTCGGGTATGCAGGAGGTCTCTTATGTTCCTCTCCCCCACAATGCCACTTGCACCTTTGAGATGGATACTACAAGAAGGATGAAATAGTGAAAGTGACCTCCTCCAGCCAGCACATGACTGATAAGAGATGTCACAGTCAGATTACCTTTAGAACTAAAAACATCAGTGCTTCCAATGAATATTCAGGGTTGATTTCCTTTAGGATTGACTAAGGAACTCCTGGCAGTCCAAGGGACTCTCAAGAGTCTTCTCCAACACCACAGTTTAAAAGCATCAGTTCTTTGATGCTCAGCCTTTTTATGGTCTGAGTAGTGTTTTTCTTGATATTTGTACTTGAAGTTATGAAGTCATCACAAACACTGAATTTGCAAATACTGAACCATTACTCTTAGGAGAAACTGAGAGCTAAGTTCCTGTGAGCCTCTGGTCACAATGTATTCATCAATTGATCAATACATAAATTTTAAAAATATGTGTTTCTGTTTTAAAATGTCTTATTTAATATGTATTGTTGGGGCTCCCTGGTGGTCCAGTAGTTGGGAATCTGCTTTCCAAGACAGTGTACATGGATCCTACCCCTGGTTGGGGAACTAAGATCCAACATTCAGAGGGGCAAGTAAGCCTGCACGCTGCAGCTAGAGAGTCTGCATGCCAAAGCTACTGAGCCTGTGCACTCTGGAGCCCACACATTGTGATGCAGCAACTAAGACCTGACACAACCCAAGTGAATAAATATATAAAATATTATATATATATATAGTTGGTTCATCAGCACTGATGAACATTGTTCACCTATGGCATATGACTCATGCATGAACAAAGTTTATCTAACATACATATTTTCTTTGAAAGGCACATCACAGCTTTCTTGTGGGTAGGAACGCTGGACAGCACATCAGCACTACACTTGGAGGCCATTTTAAACAGCAAAATCACCAACAAAAGGCACAAAAGTGTGGGGGAAAAAAGCACTAAATAGGCTCCCCAAACAGTAGTTGTTTACAGCGTGGGTGCTCAAAGGCTGAGAAGATGGACATCCCACCTCAAGAAGAGAGAAAATCCCCCCTCCTCTTTCTTGTCCTTCTGTTTGGGTCCTCAGCAGATTTAAATGATGCTTGCCTACCCTGGTGAGGATGGCCTTTACTCAGGCTACTGCTTCAAATGTTAATTTATCAGAAAGCTTCACAGAGGCACTCAGAACTCATGTTTTACTAGGTGTGTGGGCATCCCTTAGCCCAGTCAAGTTGACACATAAAATTAACCATCTCAGGATACAAAAGGTACTCAAAAGTTATAGAAACCAAATCCCATATGGATGTCTGTGACTTAGTTTACTCTCCTTTCTCTGTGTCATAGGGTGGAAAGTTAGATTACTAATTTGATATGTGTGTGTGTGCGCGCGTGCACGTTCAATCATGTCCGACTCTATGTGACCCCATGGACTGTTACCCATCAGGCTCCTCTGTCCATGGAATTTTCCAGGCAAGAATATTGGAGCAGGTTGACATTTCCTCCTCCAGGGGATCTTCCTAACCTAGAGATTGAGCCCACTTCTCTTGCATCTCCTGCATTGGCAGGCAGTTTCTTCACCACTGCACCATCTGGGAAGCCCTTGAATTGATATCTTTCTCTTTTTTTTTAATATAGGTGTTTAAGGCTATAAATTTTCCTCTAAGAACTACTTGAACTACATCGTATAATTTTTGATATGTTGTGCCTTCATTTTCACTCATCTCAAAGTGCTTTCTAACTTTCCTTGTGGTTTCTTCTTGATCATTAGTTGTTTAGAAGTGTCTTGTTGGGACCTCCCTAATTTGACAATGGCTAAGACTCTGTGCTTCCAGTGCAGGGGCCTGGTTTCAATTTCTAGTCAGGGAACTAGATACCACAGGCTTCAGCTAAGAGTTCACATGCCATAGCTAAAGATCCTGCATACTGCAACTAAGACCCAGCACAGCCAAATAAAAGAAAAAAAATTTAAGTGTCTTGTTTAATTTCCACATTTCATTTTCCACAATTCATGTGTGAATTTCCCACATTTATTTCTGTTACTGATTTCTAATTTCACTCAATTGTGGTTGGAGAACATACCATATATGATTTCAATCCTTTTAAACATATTGAGGTCAGCTTTATAGCCTCCCATATGGTCTATCCTGGATCCCTACATGATTTAGTGCCACTAAACCCGTTACCATACTAACCTCATATTCTACTACTTTCCTGTTATTCACTCACCTCCAGACTGCCCTCATGGTCACTATTTCTCAAACAACCCAGACACATATATATCTCAAAGCCTTTGCATTTGTACTCCCCTCTGCCTGAAATGCCCATGTTTGTAATTTTTCCTAGCTCACTGTTTCAGCGCTTTGAGCTTTGCTCAAAATTCACCTTTCCAGCAAGTCTTTCATGATCACTCTATTTAAATCAGGTTTGTTCCTCCTAACCGAATTCTAGATATCTAATAAAAGCTTTCAGATTTTTTCTAATTGTATATATTTTATTGGCTTTTGAAGACAAACCATCAACCTGTACTGTAATCAGTTAACCTTTTACACTCATTTCAGAATTGCTAGTGCTTATTACAAAGCTCTAGACCATGAGGTTAATAATGGCCCCCTGGAGTTGCACAGGGCACAAATGATTAAGATTTCATTCAGCTCTGAGTATCAGAAGAACTGATTAACAGTGGCTTAAACAACTGAGTCCAGAAAATCCAACCAAAGCAGTGCTCAGATGGAAATGTATAACTCTAACACACGTATTTTAAAAGAATGCTTCTTGGCAAGGATGCAGAGAGACTGGGTCTCTCATACATTGCTGGGGGCAATGTAAACTGGTGCCCTGGAAAAGAGTTTGGCAGTTCCTTATAAAACCAAATGTGCATTTACCATAAAGCTTAGTAATCACATCCTTGGGCATTTTCCCCAGAGAAATGAAAGCTTATGTCCAGACAAATACCTTAATGAGAATCTTCATTTCAGCTCTATTTGTAAGAGTCAAAAACCGGGACTAACTCAAAAGTTCTTCAGTAAGTGAATGGTTAAACAAAGTGATACATCCATACACTGGAATACCACTCAGTAATAAAAGAATGAATGTTGACAAATCTAACAACATGGGTGGATCTCAAGGGCATTATGTTCAGTGCACAAAGTTAATTTTAAAAGATCATATATTAGAGGATCCCATTTATATAGAATTCTCAATTGACAAAACTATGGAGATGGAGAACAGACTGATGGTTGCTAAGAAGCAGGGACGTGGGTAAGAGAAGTTGAGTGGGAATACAGATGGGCAGCAGAAGCGAGTTGCTCTGTGGTGGTAGGCCAGTTCTGTATATTTGTTGTGGCATGGTGCTTAAGTCTATCCATGGGACTGAACTGCACAGAATTTCCTCCTCTCACATATACAAACGAGCACATTTGAAGGTCATTAAAAACCAAATGAGGTTTGTGGTCATTCAACGATGTTGTACTAATACCAGTTTCCTGGTTTTGATATTGCACTTTAGTTTTATAAGATGTCATCATAGGTAGAAGCTGACCGAAGGGTTCAAGGAACTCTATGTACTAGTTTTACAACTCCTTGTACTGTTATTCCTTTTACAAAATATAAATATATTTATTTATTTGGCTGTGTTGGGTCTTAGTTGCAGCACGTGGAAATGTCAATGTTCATGTCAGCACATGAGATGTTTAGTTGCAACATGGGGATCTAGTTCCCTGACCAGGGATCAAACCTCGCTACCTTCACTGGGGGTACAGAGTCTTAGCCACCGGATCACCAGGGAAGTCCCTTGTATTATTATTTCAAAGTAAAAAGTTCAAAACCTTGAAGACTACTTGAAAATCAACACTCTCAAGAAGCTAGAACAAGAACAGCAAAGTAAAACCCAAAGAAAGTAGAAGGAAGGAATGATAAAGAGAGGTAACAATGAAGTAATGCAAACAAGCTAATTATAGAAAGTTGCATAATTACTCTGGTGGTGTAAAGCCTCATTCTTTAAGGCGATTTTGGTAATTCTAGGTCTTTTGCATGTTCTTATAAAATTCAGAGTTAGCTTGTCAAATTCTATGAAGAAATCTTGCTGTGATTTTGATAGGGAATGAGTTGAACCTATAGATCAATTTTATGAGAATTGACAATACAATATTGAGTCTTCTAACCGTGAATTTGGTATATCCTTTTGTTTATTTGGATTTTCTTAATTTCTTTCAACTGTATTTTGTAGTTTTTAGTGTAGAGGTCTCATGTTTCTTGTCTGATTTATTCCCAGATATTTGATGGTTTTTGTCATAGTGATTTTATTTTAAATTTCATTTTCTGCTTGTGTTACCAGTATCTAGGAGTTAATACAACTTCTCAAGGGTGTCAAGGTACAGTCTTCTGTTTTCTTTGACTCCATCATCTTTAGGATCTCAGGGTTGAAAGATCACCCTTCATCTCTTGGCCTGGAATATACTTTCCTGGGCAGAAGAAGTAAGTGACGATGTGGAAGGGAGAGCACCTAGACTGGGAGAGAAAAATTTTCTAAGAAATCTCTATAGAGATGTTAGGCATTAGAACTCTGTCTGGCTACTTTCTGGAGGTGAAAATGAAAATTTTAAACCAGGTTCATTGCTACCCCCAACAAAAATCAGAGTTTTATTGTTATATCATAAAGGGAAGGCTTCCCTGGTTACTCAGTGGTCAGAAAAAAAAAAAAGAAAAGAAAAATCTGCCAGCTGGTGTGGTAGTCATGGATTCCATCCCTGATTCAGGAAGGTCCCACTTGCCGTGGAGCATCTAAGCCCTTGCTCCATAACTATTGAGCCTGTGCTCTAGAGCCCATGAGCTGCAACTGCTGAAAGCCCACACCCTGGAGCCTGTGCTTTGCAAGAGAAGCCACCACAGTGAGAAGCCTGAGCACCACAACTAGAGAGCAGCTGCTGCTCAAAGCAACTAGAGAAAGCCCACATGCAGCAATGAAGATCCAGTGCAGGCAAAAAAATAAATAAATAAAGCATTTAAAGGAGAAAAAATCATAAGGGGAGAATAGATATTAGGTAGTCAACTAGCACTGACAAGCATGTATTTAGCATCTTCATGCTAAATCACTGCACATTCTTACCAGCCTCTCAATATGGCTAAGGAACAGTCCTTCTTCTTTTTTTTAATTTGTATTTGCGTATAGTTGCTTTCAGTGTGTATGAGTTTCTGCTGAATAGCAAAGTGTGTCAGTTATCTGTATACATACATTCACACTTTTTTATATTTCCTTCTAAGGGACAGTTAGGGACAGTTTAACTCAGTGTTTTGTGTTATTTGACTTACGTAAATATTATTCCATACTGACCTGTAATTTTACTCCTTCTGAACTAGCCCTCCAAATCCCCAAACCCCTTAAAGGATATCAGCAAAGCATTTTTAAAGGCCTGGTGAGGGAGGGATGCCCCAGAGTCTGTGATCAGCTCATGCACAATTCTCTGATTGGGTGATGGCGGGATGAGGTCATTGGGTGACGTCACAGGGGTGAACACTATCAGTCCTTAGGCTTCAGGAGGCCACGTGCTCATGGTCATCAAGAAGTCAACATCTTCCATTTGGTGGGAGTTTCCACCTCTGTAAAACAGCTCAGGAAACTGGCATCCGATATTAATACTGTTATCTAGCTACTTCAGAAAGGAGCTAAAGCAGAGAATATGGGGGAAGAGTTTGTCTCAAGAAGTCCCCACAGAGTCTTGCTTGGTAACAATTCAATTTCCTAGGAGATTTCTGCAATTTTATCTTCCAACTCTTATGCTCAATTTTAAAATTATTCCATCAAAACCTTAATTCCCCAAAGTAATTTATATTCTAATTTTTTTAAAAAAATCATGTTATTGTTTCATAGATGCAATATCTCTTCTTATCTCTTTGAGTATGTTAAGTGCAATTTAAACATTTTTTCTTTAGCTCTCTGCTTTGTCTCAATTTCCTCCAAAGGAAGGAAGATATCCTACTTACATGTCTGATGATCCTGAATTATTTATCTTTTAAAAAAATGTTTTTAAAGTTAATTAATTAATTTTTTTAATTTTTGGCTGCGCTGAATCTTCATTGCTGTGTGCACAGGCTCTCTCTAATTTTGGCGAGAAGGGGCTACTGTTGGTTGTGCTGCCCAGGCTTCTTCATTGTGGTGGCTTCTCTTGTTGCAGAGCTCTAGGCACACAGGCTTTAGTTGTGACTCCGGCTCCGTAGCTGTGGTGCAGGGACTCAGTTGCTCTGTGGCTCGTGGAATCCTCCTGGACCAGGGATCAAACCTGCATCCCCTGTATTGCCAGACAGATTCTTATTCACTGTACTACCAGGGAAGTCCCTGAGCTATTTACCTTTAACAGTGAGGTATTAAAAAGTTGTGGATGGGAGGTGTGACTTTTCAACTCAAAGGGCTTCCATGTTCGGTAGGAATCTACCAGCCCTTTGTGCCAGACTCCCAAAGGTCACTGCATACAGAGCTTTTTCAGAGCCCTTCTTCTCTAGAAAAGAATGCCAATTTCCTGCTGATGGTCCTCTGTACCAGTATGGGACCAAAAGTGGGTTGGGTTAGGGATGATCTCACAATTTTTAGGTGGCCGTCTCTTACGTGGTTCCCTGCTTCTCAGAAGACTTCCTGTTGCCCACCCTGTACTGGACCTTGTTTCTCTGAATTTGGAATCTCTCTTGTTTAATGTCTTTGTCAAATGCACTTCATGCTGAAACTTGGAGCTAGAAGTGTCTTTGCTTTGACTGTGTGTGATAAGTGATGGTACCTAAGGATCTAAATACACAGACTCTCAACCAGGCTCTCTATTTTAAGCCCCATGTGAAAGTCACTCAGTCATGTCCAACTCTTTGTGATCCCATGGAATAGACCATGGACTCTTCCAGACCAGAATAATGGAGTAGGTCAACGTTCCCTTCTCCAGAGGATCTTCCCAACACAGGGACTGAACCCAGGTCTTCCACATTACAGGCGGATTCTTTACCACCTGAGCTTCCAGGGAAGTCCTTAAGCTCCATGCTTTACCCCATCTTTTGCTATGTCTGATGCCCCTCATTCCTAACTCTGTTACTTTTCTAGGGCTGGTATAACAAATTACACCAGGCTGGAGGGCTTGAACAACAGACATTTTCTCACATTTCTGGAGGCTGGAAGTGCAGGATCAAGGTGTTGGCAGAGTTGGTTTCTTCTGAGGTCTCTTTCCTTGGCTTGTAGCTGGCAGTCTTCTCCCTGTGTCTTCACATGGTCTTCCCTTTGTGGGTCTGTGTCCTAATTTCTTCTTACAAGAATATCAGCTGTATTGGACTAGGGCTCACCCTAAAGACCTCTTTTTAACTTGATTACCTCTTTAAAGAACCTATCTCTAAGTACAGTCACATTCTGAAGTCCTGGGGTTAGGACTTAGGAAATGAGGGGAGGGGCAGGAGGCAATTCAACCCATAACACTGAGCGTGTAGAACTGTAGAATCTCTAAGATTCTACAATTTAGTTTGCTTGTTGTTTTCTTCCTCTCTTTAATGCATGTGTGCTAAGCTGTGCCTGACCCTGTGACCTGATGGACTGTAATCTGCCAGACTCTTCAGTTCAGAGAATTTTCCAGGCAAGAATTCTGGAGTGGGTTGCCATGTCCTCCTCCAGGAGATCTTCCTAACCCAGGGATTGAACCCAGGTCTCTTACATTGCAGGCAGATTCTTTACCATCTGAGCTACCAGGGAAGCCCAGGGATGTGTGTGTGTGTGAAGTAACTTCAGTAGTGTCTAACTCTTTGTGACCCTGTGAACTGTAGCCCGCGAGGCTCCTCTGTTCATGGGATTCTCCAGGCAAGAATATTGGAGTGGGTTGCCAAGCCCTCCTCCAGGGGATCTTCTGGACCCAGGGATTGAATCTGTATCTCTCCCATCTCTCCCATCTCCTGCATTGGCAGGCAGGTTCTTTACCACTAGCGCCACAGTATTTCTCAGTTCTGCTAATACCTTTACCTGATTTACAGCTTTTAAAACATTTTGGCATCTCTCTGCTGGGTTATCTGTTAGTAACTTGACAGCCGCACCTCTCTTTTATAGTTCCCTCTGCACCACAGGGAAGAAGCCTAGAATTACGTTTCCAAGAATCTCTTTTTTAATGTTTGCTCACTAGAGGTACCAACAAAGACTTCAGAAGATAAAAGAGAAATTGCTATTCTCTGTCAACAATTATGGGCAGACGGGTGAGCAGACAGTAAACATGATGTTCTCAGTATCTTCCTGGTAGGGACAATAAATCACTCCTCTTAATATTGTGGGTAGCTGAGCAGACCGCAGGTCCTCCCAGAGCTACTGAGCAGGGCTGGGAAGAGGGTGAAGTGGCCAAGGCAGGATTGTGTAAATGCAGGACCAGATGTTTTCTGTTAAAATTTTTTTTAATGAAAAATAAATAAATTTAAAAAATTCTGTTGTGAAATTTTGACATTTTATTCATGATGGATTTTTTTCCCTTGCATTGTTTGGCTTTTTAAAAAATATGGTAATAAAACATTCTTCATTTTGATAAATGAGTTTTGATGGTTAATTTTAAGTGTCAAGTTGACTGGACTAAGAGATGTTCAGGTAGCTGGTAAAACATGATTTCTGGGTGTGTCCCTGAGGATTAGTGCTTGAATCAGTAGACTGAGTAAAGACCCACCTTACCAGGGCAGTTGGGCATCACCCACTCCATCAAGGACCTGATTAGAACAAAAAGGTGAAGAAAGTGTAATTTGGATACTTTTTTGCTTGAGCCATGCTATTCAATATTTCCTGCCCTTGGACAGCAGCACCCTGGTTCTGGGGCCTTCAGATTTAGACTGGGAGTTACACCATTGGCCCCTGAGGTTCTCAAGCCTTTGGACTCAGACTGAATCATGACACCAACTTTCCTGGTTCTCTGGCTCACAGGCAGCAGATTACAGGACTTTTCGGCCTCTGCAACCATGTGAGGCAAATCCTACAATAAATGGTTCTGTTTCTCTGGAGACCCCCTAATACATGAGTGTCTTGGTACCCTCTTAAAGTTGGTGTCCAAGGTGATGGTCTCACTAGCTTCACCCTATGCCCGGTGCTGCCCTTGGGATGCACAGAGCTGTCAGATTGTCCCAGAGACTCACTCACTCCTGTGCCAAGGGGTGAGACTGATGACAACAGCCTGCCCGTCTGCGTTCTCCAGCCCTGCATTGGTGGGGTACGCGCTGCCTTTCCACTTCCCAATCAAAACACTCAGAGTGGCTTCTGTTCTGATGGAACTTTGATTTACACAGTCTGTCACTGACTCTTTTCTCTTGTTTTTTTTTTTCTAATTAGAGTATAATTGCTTTACAATGTCGTGTTAGTTTCTGCCGTACAACAAAGTGAATAAGCTACATGTTTACAGATCTTAACATATCTTAACCTCTCTTTTGTAGATTTATATCTTTTTTATTTTTTTATTCCCGCTCTCTCCCCTCTCACCTCCCTCCACACACACACAGACACACACACACATATCCTACTTATTGGTTATGATTCTCTAGTATCCTGACTAATACAAAGCATTACTTGATATCAACATGACTTATCTCTGAGTGGTGTTAACCTTCATCACTTGGTTTAGGAAGTATCTGCCAGGTCTCTCCATCACAAATTTACTATTTCCCCCTTCCCACATTTTGTTCTTTGGAAGCAAGCCATGAAGTCTAGCCCACACTCAAGAGGTAAATGTGCTTAAAAAGAAAACCTCATATCATTGCAGCAAGTAGAAAATTAGTGTTGCCACAAACAGAAAGTGAATGTAAAAACAAGTGGAGGAAAACAAAACGATGTAATTGAAATCTATCTAGACAGGTGTTCAGTTATCCAATCATAACAAATCACCCCACAACTTAATGGGGTAAAACTACACAGCAATTTGTTTTGCTTGTGAATCTGTAGGCTGGGCAGGGTTTGGCAGGTAAGACTTGTCTTTGTTCCATGTGCCTCACTGGGGTGGATGGACAGAAGGGTGGGGGACCCTTTTCTGAGTGCTCACTTACGTGGCTGGCAAACTGGTGCTGGTTGCCAGCTGGAGTTCAGCCAAAGCCCAGGGCTCAGGGTCTCAGGTGTGATCACTTTCCCTGTTACCCTACCAGTGTGTCTTGGGATTCCTCACAGCATGGTGGCTGGGTTCCCAGGGTGAACATTCAGAGAGAGAGACAGACAAGAGGAAGGTACATAGCTTTTATGATATGGCCTCAGAATCACATAGTTTCACTTCTGCAGAATTCTATTAGTCAAGGCAGTCACAAAAATCACCAAGTTTCAAAAGGAGGCAGGGGTGGGAGGACATAGATTATACCCTTGATGGGGAATAGCAAGGTTCTCAAAGAGCATGTGGAATAAGAAACACAAACTACCCAAATTGTGCTGCCTGCTGAAGGCTCTGAACTTGTTTTCAAAGGGAGAGAAAGAAAGAGACTAGCAAATGGTGGAGGGGTTTTCAAAATGTACTAGTACCACATGAAGACTTTTCCTTTCAAAAGGAAATGAATGACAGGAACATAGTCTGCTTATCATGTATTTCTGAGTCGGTAGAGCTACCCTGAACTTGCATTTCCTTGAAACACGAAGACTTTCCATGTCTTTGCGTCATTACACACATGACCGTGGCATTTTTTGATTAATAAAGATGTGTTTGAGTCACCAAGTATGAGTTACAGTGATTTAAAATTCACTGTCCAAAACCAGAATTATGTTTGTTGTTGTTGCTCAGTCACTAGTCATGTCAGACTCTTTGCAACCTCATGGACTGCAGCACGCTAGGCTTCCCAGTCTCTCACTATCTCCTGGAGTTTGCTCAAACTCACGTCCATTGAGTCGATGATGTAATGCAATCATCTCTTCTTCTGTCACTCCCTTCTCCTCCTGCCCTCAATCTTTCCCAGCATCACAGTCTTTTCTAATGAATTGACTCTTCCCCTAGGTGACCAGAGCTGGAGCTTCAGTTTCAGCAAAAGTGCTTCCAGTGACTATTCAGGGTTGATTTCCTTTAGGACTGACTGGTTTGATCTTGCAGTCCAAGGGACTCTCTAGTGTCTTCTGCAGCACTATAATTCAAAAGCATCAATTCATTGGGGCTCAGCCCTCTTCATGGTCCAACTCTCACATCCATATATGACTACTGGAAAAATCATCACTTTGACTCTATAGACCTTTGTTGACAAGATGATATCTCTGCTTTTTCATACACTGTCTAGGTTGGTCACAGTTTTCCTTTCAAGGAGCAAGCATCTTTTCATGGCTGCAGTCACCATCTGCAGTGATTTTGGAGCCCAAGAAAATAAAATCTGCCACTGTTTCCATTTTTCCCCCCCCATTTATTTGCCATGAAGTGATGAACAGATGCCATGATCTTAGTTTTTTGAATGTTGACTTTTAAGCCAGCTTTTTAACTCTCCTCTTTCACTTTCATCAAGAGACTCTTTCGTTCTTCCTTACTTTCTGCCATTAGGGTGGCATCATCTGTATATCTGAAGTTATTGATATTTCTCCTGGCAATCTTGATTCCAGCTTGTGCTTCATCCCAGCCTGGTATTTTACATGATGTACTCTGCAAATAAGTTAGGTAAGCAGAGTGATGATATACAGTCTTGATGTACTCCTTTCCCAATTTTGAAGCAGTCCATTGTTCCATGTTCAGTTCTTACTGTTGATTCTTGACCTTAATGCACGTTTATCAGGATGCCGGTAAGGTGGTCTGATATTCCCATCTCTTTAAGATTTTTCCAGTTTGTTGTGATCCACACAGTCAAAGCTTTTAGCATAGTCAATGAAGCAGATATTATTCTGGAATTCCCTTGCTTTTTCTACAATCCAGCAGATGTTGGCAATTTGATCTCTGGTTCCTCTGCCTTTTCTAAATCCAACTTGTACATTTGGAAGTTCTCAGTTCATGTACTGTTGAAGTCTAGCTTGAAGGATTTTTGAGCAATACCTAGCTAGCATGTCAAATGAATGCAATTGTATGGTAGTTTGAATATTCTTTGGCATTGCCCTTCTTTGGGATTGAAATGAGAACTGACCTTTTCCAGTCTTGTGGCCATTGCTGAATTTTCCAGATTTGCTGACATATTGAGTGCAGCACTTTAAGAGCATCATCTTTTAGGATTTTAAATAATTCAGCTGGAATTCCATCACTTTCACTAGTTTTGTTCATAGCAATGCACCAATTTAATACTTCATTCTGTATGACAATCTCTACATTTATCTGCGTCTCCACAAATGGCATTATTTCATTCCTTTTTATGGCTGAGTAATATTCTTATATATATATAGGAATTTCTCTGTCAATAGACATTGAGGTTACTTTCATGTCCTGGCTATTGTAAATACTGCTGCAATGAACAATCAGGATGAATGCATCCTTCAAATTATGTTTTCTCCAGATATATGTCTAGGAATGGGATTGCAGGGTCACATGGTAGCTCTATCTGTAGTTTTTTAAGGAACCTGCATACTGTTCTCCATAGTGGCTGTACCAATTTACATTCTCACCAACAGTAGGAATCCTTTTCACCACACCCTCCTCAGCATTTTCTCTGTGACCTGTTTGGCTTCCTGACTTCATTCACTACATTTTGAATTCCTAAAGCACAGGAGCCACATGTTGCTTGTAATTATAAGGTTTTGGCCATTTTTCTCTCTGCTTGTAACACCCCATCTTCACACTATATTTCCTATCTGTCCAATTCCTATTCATCCTTAAAAACCCAGGCTCTGGGATTTCCCTGGCAGTCCAGAGGTTATGACTCCATGCTTCCAATGCTGGGGGTGCAGGTTGGATCCCTCACTGGACAACTAAGACCCCACATGCCGTGGGCGTGACAACAACAACAACAACACACAACCCAGATGGACTAACACCTTCTATGTGCAGTGTTTACTTTCTCCTCCCAATTGGATTATTAACTTCCTCTCTGCCCTTTCACAGGATTTCATTGGTATGTCCATGACAATGTCCAGGTGGTACAGTGTAATTTATTGGATGGTATGTCAGTCTTTAAAGGCAGGGAATAAGTCAAGTTACCTTTGCTGTACGCCAGTTCCCCAGAACCAGACCAGAGATGAGAACTCACACATGAGTAAGTGGTTTTGGAGGAAGAGCTCTCACAAGAAACTCATAAGGCGTGAGAGGATCAGGTCATGGAAAAGCAAGACAAGGAGCAAAGATGTGGCTCAGTGGTAAAGAATCCACCTACCAATGCAGGAGACGCAGGTTGAATCCGAGTTGGGAAGATCTCCTGGAGGAGGAATGACAACCCACTCCAGTATTATTGCCTGGGAAAGCCAAATGGGCAGAGGAGCCTTGTGTTCTAAGGTCCATGGGGTCACAAAAATGTCAGACTTAGTGACTTTGAAAAAGCAGCCTGGAAAGGGTACTTTCATCCTAATCCTGCAGGGAACTTTGGATGTACGTTATGTCTCAGAATTTGTGATGATGAAGGCAGAAAAGCTGACTTCCATTCTCCTGCACTCAACAGTCACTGGCTAAGGGCCATCCCAGCTCCAGGCACTTCCTCTCTCTATGCATGCAGATGGGGCAATGACAGTAACCTGAAGGTAGAGGTCAGAAGAGAGTCCCAGGAGCAGCCATTGGAAGCAAAGCACACACCTGGGGCCCTGGCACACAGAAAGGGCCAGAGCATCCCCTAAATCTGGGTGGGGCACTAATAGTGCCTGCCACAATCCTGGAGCTTAGCGAATGTCCTGGCAAAGGGCAGGGGGCAGCGGAGGCCATCGCCACACACCAGTAATAAGAAAGTCACAAATGGAGGTTCCATGGTTCGGAGCCAAAAAAATAAAAGACTCTTAAGATAATCCTTGTAAGACTATGCTAGAAAATTGGAAACCATGTGTGATTTTCTAGCAAAATAAAATGACTAAAATTAATTATTCAAGAGAAGAAAATTTAGACAGACCAATGTTTTTATTGAAGCATAGTTGATTTACAGTGCTGTTAATTACTGCTATACAGCAAAGTCATTCAGTTATATAGATATATACGTTCTTCTCAAAATATTCTTTTTCAAATGGTTTATTATAGATATTGAATACTGTTCTGTGTGCTTTACAGTAAGATTTTGCTGTTTATCCATCCTATATACAAAAGCTTACATCTGCTAATTCCAATATCTCTCTCCATCCTTCCCCAACCCTCTCACCCTTAGCTACCACCAGTCTGTTCTCAATGTCTGTGATTCTGTTTCTGTTTAATAGATAGGTTTATTTGTATCATATTTTAGATTCCACTTATAAGTGATATCATATGGTATTTGTCTTTCTCTTTCTGCTTACCTCCCTTAGTATGATAATACCTGGCTGCCTCCATGTTGCTGCAAATGGCATTATTCTGTTCTTTTTTATTGGTGAGTACATATGCACTTCTTTATCCATTCATCTACACAGACCAATATTAATGGATGGAAACTATAAACTATTTCAAAGAACTCTCCGCCCTACTAGATCCAGAGAGTAAATGGGAGAATTCTTAAAACCTTTATTTTTCATTTATTAGTTTTTTTTTAATTAGTTTTGCCATACAATGACATGATATCACCATGGGTTTACATACGCTCCCCCTCCAGAACCCCCCTCCCTCCTCCCTCTCTTAAAACCTTTGAAAACAAACACATCATTTAAATTGTTTCAGAGCCTAAGGAAAGTAAAGATGCTTCATGGTTTTTTTTTTTTTTTTTTAAGCTGGTAAAGGTGAAACCTGACCAGGATAGTCCACACACAGACTGCAGGCTGGCTTTCTTACAAAAATAGATTTAGAATTCTATGTAAAATAGTAGCAAACAGATAAGGCAATATATTTAATGCTACCGGCAAGACACACCATGAGTAGGTACTGTGGACATCTGTCACTTTTGCTGCCTAGCTTTGAGTAGTCCTCCTTTTGGAGGAAATCTCAAGATGAACAGAAGGCAGTTCTTTATCCCACTATGGAAGCTATAGGAAGATATGGTCCTCTTCCTAATTCCCAGCAGCTAGTAATCAGACCTCGGAGCAGGCACTGGCACCCCACTCCAGTACTATTACCTGGAGAATCCCATGGATGGAGGAGCCTGGTAGGCTGCAGTCCATGGGGTCGCAGAGTCAGACATGACTGAGTGACTTCACTTTCACTTTTCACTTTCATGCATCAGAGAAGGAAATGGCAACCCACTCCAGTGATCTTGCCTGGAGAATCCCAGGGACAGAGGAGCCTGATGGGCTGCCGCCTATGGGGTCGCACAGAGTCGGACACGACTGACACGACTCAGCAGCAGCAGTAATCAGACCTAGGGTTTAACCCAACCAAATGGATGCTTTCACTTCTGGCTTAGAATTTTCAAGATATGATAGCAAAAGTTCAAGACGATCAGAAATTATTCAAGGTTATGTGTATCTGGTATAGCAGAACCAGGATTTCCCAGGTGGCTCAGAGTGTAAAGAATCCACCTGCCAATTCAGGAGACTCAAGAGATGCAGTTTCAGTTCCTGGGTTGGGAAGATCCCTTGGAGGAGGGCATGGCAACCCGTTCCAATGTTCCTGCCTGGAGAATCCCATGGACAGGGGAGACTAGCGGGCTACAGCCCATGGAGTCACAGTGTCTGACACAAATGAGCACACACACACACACATAGCAGAATCAAGGGTCCAGAAGTGTAGCTGCCATTGTCCAATGGTGGTGCAAGCTTTGGTGGCAGCAGTGTGTTCAGCTTCACCAGTGGTGCCAACAATGATAAGAAAGACATTTAAGGCTGCGTTTTCTGGTGCAGGTTCCCACGTACTGTTTTCCTTGGTTTGATTCTGAAGCTCTTCCAATAGTTCTGTGAGCAGCTTGATATCCATCCTTCCAATAAACTCTCTTTCTTTTTGAGTCAGTGAGTGAAAGTCGTTCAGTTGTGTCCAACTCTTTGTGATCCATGGACCATACAGTCCATGGAATTCTCCAGGACAGAATACTGGAGTAGTTAGCCTTTCCCTTCTCCAGGGGATCTTCCCAACCCAGGGATCGAACATAGGTCTTCCACACTGGAGGCGGATTCTTTATCAGTTGAACCACCAGGAAAGCCCAAGAATACTGGAGTGGGTAGCCTATCCCTTTTCCAGCGGATCTTCCTGACCCAGGAATTGAACCGGGGTCTACTGCATTGCAGGCAGATTCTTTTTTTTTTTTTTTTTTATTGTTTTTGCCATACATTGTCATGATATCACCATGGGTTTACATATGCTTCCCCTCTGGAACCCTCCTCCCTCCTCCCTTCCCCCCAGGAAATCTCGCTGTACCAGCCCCGAGCATCAATCCTGGGCTGGCGATTGATTAGACACATGACAATTAACATGCTTCAATGCCCTTCTCCCATATCATCCCACCCTTACCCTCATCCACAAAGTCCAGGAGTCTATTCTATACTGCAGGCAGATTCTTTACCAGCTGAGCTACCAGGGAAGCCCCTCTTTTTTTTAAGTTAGATGAAAGTAGTTTATATTGTTTGCTACCAAGAACTTTTGATGGGTATACAGGTCAAAGGAAAAAACAGCATATACTCATTTCTGTTAATGCCCAGAGGCATTTGATAAGCTTCAAGACCCATTTCTGATAATAACTTTTTCTGAAGTAGAAATAAATGGATACCACTTTAATGCAATAAATAATATATATCTCAAACCAAAAGCAAGCATCGTGCATAATGGTGAAGCATAATGTCAGGAACAATGCAGGCTTTCCCACTCTCATTGCTATTACTTAACAGAGTTCTAGAAGGGTAATTAGACAAGAGAAAGGAAAAGATGAGGTACAAATATTTTAAAGGAAGAGGCCAGGTTATTATTTCATGCACTGATACGAATTCCTGAAAAGCCCAGGAGAATTAGTTGAAAATTATCAGAAGCAACTAAAATACATCAAGGTGGATGGTTACAAAAATAATTTTTCCCTAGAGATAAAAAGCAGAAAATATAATGGCACAAAAGTATCCTATTCATACTAGCAACAAACAGGAACAAACTTCTTAATGTTATGCGAACCTATGGGAGGAAACTAGTATTCTGAGAGCCCTTGTCTATTTTTTTAAAAGATATATTTTATTTTCAGGAAAGAAGATAAATATGATGATGATGTCAATTTCCCTCTAAATTAATCTATGTAAATTAACCCCCTAAAATAATTAAATTCATCTGAAAGAATAAGTGAACAAACAATAAAATACTAGGAGGTATTACTCTACCAAATATTTCAATACATTCTGTATCTATATTATCATGGAATATAAAGACACCTCAACAAGAAGAGAATTTAAAAAATTTAACTGCACTGGCTCTCCCTTGTGGTATGTGAATTTTTTTCTTTTTTTTTTTTTAGTTGTAGCATGCAAATTCTTAGTGTGGTATGTGAGATCTAGCTCCCCGACTGGTAATTGAACCCATGGCCTCTTGCGTTGGGAGCATGGAGGCTTAGCCACTGGACCACTAAGGATGTCCTGAGAAGAGAATCTTTTAAAAACCCTACATGTATGTGGAGTTTGATATGTGATAAAAAGTGATATTTTCAAGCAGTGGAAAAAGGTTAGATCATTAAAAAAAAAATGGTGCTAGCCATGTGGGTGGGAGAAAAGGCAAGATCCTTACCTTATTTCTTACACAAAAATAAATTCCAGGTGGAGCCAACATTAAAAGTAAGAAAAAGGAAAAAAAAAATAGAAACCATAAGAGTACTAAATGAAAACAGAGATGAGTAATCTTTTGATCTTAGTGTTTCTCAGCATGTAAAAACATTAGAAATCTTTATAGAAAAAAGTGGTCAATCTGACTTAAAGTAATTCAAATTCACTATTTGATATAAAAACTGTAAATATGGTGAAAGATAAATAATCAAATGAAATTGCATAGACTAAGGACTGACTCATATACAAAGGGCTTTCATTAATGACTATTTATAAAAGGAACACACCAAAGAAAAAAATAGGCAAAAAAATGCACCCAGGGAAATCACAGCAGCAAAAATACACATTGCTAATAAAAAGGCACAACTACTCATTTTTTGGTTGACAATGCAGAAATTTACAGGAAGCCTATCAGCTTAGCTTACAGAATCAACAGAACTGGAGAAACAGGCTTGGGGAGAAATGCAGGGAGGCAGATATCAGTAAGAACTTGCCCCGAGAGCAGTCAGCTGGACACTCACAGCCACCATTCCAGGCACTGCCACCACTAGACTTTTTGTAGAATGTAGAGCCAGTAGATTCACTAATTTGCTGCATTATCTCCAACCAACCTTGTATACTTCCAGAGCCAAGGGCCAGGTGGGAGCACAGAATTGGTGTTTCTTAGATCATCTTCGTGGGCTCTAGCTTCTAAGTATGAGAAGGCAAGTACCTTCTCCCTGCTCAGTTTTCATCATGGAGTTTGAATTGTCCTAATTTGGTATCCTCTTCAGGCAGGAAGTCTGTTTAGATGTTGGATGGTGAAAAATTTAACAGCCTTATGAAATGTCTTGTTGGAGGGATGTTCAGCTTCCCTCCTCCAGATAAAAACACATTAACACGCCATCCTTTGTTCACTGAATTTGCCAGTGTGAAAAAGATTGGAAAACCGAAAACTGTCTCGGGTTTGAGTAGCGTGTGTGCCCCATTCATTGTTGGCAAGATAAACCCTTTCTGTTCTAGCTTGATGATAGCAGTTGAACTGTGAAATCGGCATACCCTTGGCCAAAGGTGTCAACTTAAGGAGACAGTTGCAGAGAGGGACCAAATTTAGATCGTGACAATACTCATCATACTGTTGTTTTTAATTTGTGTTTCCCTAGTTTGAGGGTAAGAGGTGGGTCGAGAGATGGATGGGGGAAGACTTCCTAAAGAATGTTTCTTCGAGTGGATTTTAAATAATCTGAGCACTTCAACTGGCGATTCTTTTCCAAGCCTGTACTGGTCAAGCTGGGATAGGATGCCTTTGGGGCTCCAGGGGGATGGGTAAGCCTGAAATGGTGGGAGGGGCCAGGTTCAGAGGGGGCTTCATATGTTTCAGTAAGTTCAGATGTTTGGATCTAATGTAGCCGAAGAATCAATATACTATTACAATGGCTACCTTACTAATTATCCAATAATGGATAAAATGAGCCTCTGTTGCGATGAAGGCAGGCAGAGATTCTAGGCTGACCTCCAGTATGGGAAAATTAGTGTCATGAGTGAGAGGTGCCAAGAGAGCCTGGGGAAGGGCCACCTCCTGGAACAGCTGATAGCTAACGTGAGATTCTGAAGGTGAGGAGCGTTTGGGTAATGGAGAGGCCCAGGGAAAGGTGTTTGGAATAGAGGATACACGTTGAGAAAGGCCCATACGTCTGGCTGAAACTGCGTTAGGATGTGGGAGAAGAACAAGACATTTCATAAGGCTGAACTAGAAGTGGTGACTGGAGAACACTCCTATGGGAAGGACATCAGAGAGAACCTTATTTTACTGGACTCTGGTGACCAAGGACACCAGCCTCTGATTACTGCTGAACGATAGCTACTACATTTGGGATTTCAGCTACATGCTGGTGGGAAAATGGGGGAGAGGCGACAAGGTGGTACTGGGCTAGGGGAGATGGTAATATTCACACAACTTGCCCCTCTTGTGGTGCTAAGGAGGTGCTCTGGTTCCCTAATTTCTTCAAAGCACATGATAGCCATGGGATTCCAAGTGGCTGGCTAGGACAAGCAAGGAGAACAGAAAGGAGGGCCCAGGCAATGGTGTCACATTTTGCCCAAGAATGCAGTATAAAGAAGAGGAGCAGGGTGGTAAACTTCCTCTGCTCAGTTTTATACATTAAAAAAAAAAAAAGAACTTGTTAGTACCTATTGTCTGCTAGGCATGCAAAGCAGTAAAGGAAGGAATGATGTTCTGGAAAGCAACTCTCAGAACAGTCATGTGGACAAAGTTCATTGGTGGAGGAGGCCAAGGGAGGTTTGCAGCAATCCAGTCTCGACCAACTCCAGAGCTGTCATGGGTATGAATTCTCCAGCTCTCTTTAAAGTAGCTCAGTGTCTCAGTTCGGGTTCTCCTTAGGTCAGAGCCTGAGACCAGGGTACAAATAGTCTGTTTGGGAGCTGATCCCAGAAGCAGGACTGTGGGATTAGGAAGAGTGAGACGGGCAAGTAAACAAATCTAGAAAAGGGTGCCTTATTGAACCAGTTAATATGGAGGGCTGCTGTTGCTGCTGCTGCTAAGTCGCTTCAGTCATGTCTGACTCCGTGCGACCCCATAGACGGAAGCCCACCAGGCTCCCCCGTCCCTGGGATTCTCCAGGCAAGAATACTGGAGTGGGTTGCCATTTCCTTCTCCAATGCATGAACGTGAAAAGTGAAAGTGAAGTCGCTCAGTCATGTCTGACTCTTAGCGATCCCATGGACTGCAGCCTACCAGGCTCCTCCGTCCATGGGATTTTCCAGGCAAGAGTACCGGAGTGGGTTGCCATTGCCTTCTCCGGATATGGAGGGCAATTGGGCTCAATCTTGCTGGAGACTCTGAAGAACTCTGTTGGATGCACCCCACAACTGCCCTTTCAAAGGATGGGAGGCTGGGGTGTTTTCCCACCAGCAGGTAGTTCCCACTGGTTGAAAGTTGCCCCTGCTCAGGGGAAGGCTTATTAATTCAACTCCACCTTGTAAGTTCCCTGGCTTTAGGGAGAACTCTCGAGCACATAAAGAAACAGCAGGTGTTTGAAGTGTGGTGGTGGGGGGGGGGTTGTGTGCTGTCACATGGCAATGACTTACACAGATTATAGCTGTGACTGCAATTAGAGCTGGGCTCAGGGCATAAGATGTGAGGGATGAAAAGCTGTTGCTATGTTCAGTTTCATTCTAAAGCAGTTTATTCATTCAACCAAACATTTATTAGAACCATGGTCAGTGCTGGGTTATCTATGGTCAGTAAAACAGAGCTAGTCTCTGCCTTAAAAGCTGACAGCCTTTTGCAAATTTTGAACAAGTGTGCTATGGATGTGAGTTCAAAATGGAGACATGCTTTAAAAAAAAAAAAAGCAGCAGCATAGGAAAGTAAACCTAACTTCCAAGTTAGGCTGAAATCTACAGAGACCACAGTACCAAGCCCATTCCCATATACTAGAAACAAGCAAGCAAGCAAACAAACCTTCAACATAATGGCCAAATATTGTGATGCAATGTTGTCAAACTGCTCAAAATTCCACCAAATGCTACTTCCCCCTTCTTTTTGGTCCCTCCCTGCTCCTCAATTTCATATTTGAAAAAATTCAAACATGTCTGCAAGGTTTGAGGGCTATTGGTTTCACACTTTAGTATGAATGATCAGACTGCTTTCTTCCTGATGTCCAGATGAGCTCAAGATGCAGTGGGAATGGAGATGATTTGGGAACTAGCGCAAAGAATACACTGAAAATACCATAAGAGTCTTGCTTAATACTAGTGGGAGGACAGAGGCAAAAGCCATTTACTCCAAAACATGGTGTAAGGTGGGATTTAGGTTTTAAGAAGGGGAAAGGCTCTTCTTTTCCTGATTTCTCCCTTCTGCAGTAACCAGGACTCAGGCGAAGAGTTACCAAAGAGGAGAATCTACAGAGGTCACAAATCAGTGTACTGGGCAGCACAAAGATGTTACTTTTTTTTTTTTTGGCATTTTTTTTCCTTTTTAAATTGAAATAATATTTAGAAATAGAATTTTCACCTTCCTTTAAAGAATCAGTTAATTTGAGTCATCATTTCTGCATGAAAACAACTGGCTGGAGCTGAGTGGCAGTCACCCCCTTTAGAAGGGTGTTGATTTGCAATTTGCCAGAGTTCCCACCATATTCTCCCCAACACTGAGTCAAGTCACATCAAGTAATAATGGTCAATATGATGATTGAAACGCCAGAATTCTTTACTCTCTGATGTGCCCTTCTGATATTTGTATGTCTGTGACCTTTTGTTTGGAGGTCAAGTTGAGGGGCTTTGGAACATACTTGGGTTTGAAATGGATCAAGTCTCTACCAAACTCAAAAGGGACAACAGAGGATGAGATGGTTGGATGGCAACACCACCCAACCGGTGGACGTGAATTTGAGCAAACTTCGGGAGATAGTGAAGGACAGGGAAGTCTGGCCCCTGTTGCAGTCCATGGGGTCACATAGAGTCAGACGCGACTTACTGACTGAACAACAATCTCAAAGCACCTGAAGGGAAGATGGAAGCAGATACTGCGCTGCTTAGCACAACGCTTGTAACAGCAGCCCCTATCAGCATCCACTAATTAGAGAGCAGGCAGAAACCCTGTTAGCGTCACACGTCGTACTCCCAGTGTCTAGCACGGTGCCTGGCATGTAGAGCTCCAAAGGGTCTGCGAAGAAAGGTAAGCGGCGCCTTAAGACACGCCTGCCGATAGGTGTTAGGCTCTGCGATGGCGTTCGAGGGGCACGCAGACGGTCGGGGTCCCTCGGGAGCCGGGCGGGGCTGACTTGCCCAGGATCCGTCAGGGCCATGTCCATCAGCTCTTCCAGGATCTAACTGAGAAGCGGCATCCTCATTCATGCACGTTCCCAAGGCCTTCCCCATCAGAGCAGCCAAGCCAGAGACCCGCCCCGGGGGTCCACCACCCCGCGCGAGCCGAGCGCTCCCAGGCGGCGCCTGGACCTTGCCCACACTAGACATGGCCTCTCCCGGGCTTCACGCCGCAGGACCGCGCCCGGAGCCTCCAGTCATCGCATTTGACGGAGGAGGCAGCTCCGTTCCCGCAGTCAACATGGCGGCCGCGGCGGCTTCTGCGCAGGGCGGGCCGCGCGGGGAGGCGGGTCACGTGAGCGGCCCCACTGGGCGGATCTCGCGCGCTCCCTCCCGCCCCGCCGGCCGCGGCTGGCTCGCTCGGCGGCGCTCGGAGGTGTGCGGGGCGTCGAGCCCCCCGGCCCGGAGAGGCGCGGCGGGATGCGGCGGCGGCCGTGGCGGGGCCGCGGGCCTGGCGGGCGGGCGCGGTGATGAGCGTCGGCGGCCACCGCCATGTCCAAGGTAACGGCGCCCGGGCCCGGGCCGCCGGCGGCGGCGGCGGGCGGGAAGGAGAAGCGCTCCTTCAGCAAGCGGCTGTTCCGGAGCGGCCGCGCGGGCGGCGGCGGCGGCGGCGGCGTCGGGGGCCCCGGGCCGGCCGCGCCCGCCTCGCCCTCGTCGGCGCGCTCGGTGGGCAGCTTCATGAGCCGCGTCCTCAAGACGCTGTCCACGCTCTCGCACCTTAGCTCCGAGGGCGCCGCCCCGGACCGCGGCGGCCTCCGCAGCTGCTTCCCGCCCGGGCCGGCCGCCGCGCCCACGCCGCCGCCGCCGTGCCCGCCGCCGCCCGCCTCGCCCGCTCCGCCCGCCTGCGCCGCGGAGCCGGTGCCCGGGGTGGCGGGGCTCCGGAACCACGGCAACACGTGCTTCATGAACGCCACGCTGCAGTGTCTCAGCAACACGGAGCTCTTCGCCGAGTACCTGGCGCTCGGCCAGTACCGGGCGGGGCGGCCTGAGCCCTCGCCTGACCCCGAGCAGCCCGCGGGCCGCGGTGCGCAGGGCCAGGGCGAGGTCACCGAGCAGCTGGCGCACCTGGTGCGGGCCCTCTGGACCTTGGAGTACACCCCGCAGCACAGCCGCGACTTCAAGGTGAGCCCTTGGGCAGCCGCCTGCCCGGGGCTTCCTTCCCCGCTTCCGTCGCGGCCGAAGCACTGATGCTCTGGGTGCCTAAAGAAAGAGGAGTGGGCGCGAGTCCGGGCCTATGGTGCGGATTGCGAGGACAGCCCTTCACTCACTGATTGATTGCGCGTTAAGGGCTTGCTGCGTGCGGTGGGCACAGGGGAAGGATGGAGTAATGGGCAAGACCGTCCGCTTTCCTGGAACTTACATTCTTGAGGATGGGAGTGTTGAGCTTGGGTTCAGATCCTTGTTTTGCCACTTACAAGCTGTGTGACCTCGGGCGGGTTTCTCAGCCTCTCTGTGCCACAGTGTTCTGCTCTGGTGCCTACTTCATAGGTGGTCGTGAGCTGCTAACAAGTTGATAATGTTGGGTTGAACCCCATGAAGTTACCCATTGTTGACCGTTCTGTCTTCTAGATTGGCACTTTTATAGGGTTCCACCTGGTACGTAAAGTGTTTTCATCGTGTGTAGTACTATGAGTGTTTGCTGCCATTATTATTATTTAAAACTTTGATAAGTTAAAGAGATGATGTCACATAGTGGTTTGAAGGAGGTGCAAGCTGGCCATGTGACTCATGTGCTGGCGGGGTACGTTACATGGGAAGGGGAAAGGATTAGGGTGACTTCTCAGAGGAAGTGACTTTCTGAACTTGAGTAACCACAGGGAGAGCCTTGCTTGAGGAGCTCAGGGGAGAGCGGTTCCCAGGAGTAAGGAAAGTGCGGACGCCCTGAGATGGGAAAGAACTTGGTGCGCTTGACCCACAGGGTAGCTCTGGGCTGGGCGCACTCTCTGTAAAGGGCTGCATGGCAAATGTTGCAGGCTCTTATGGTCAAAATGCAAAATCGGGGATAGAAGGTAGTTACTTATATAACAGCAGAAGACACGTTTCTACTCCTTTTTTACTGCCTAAAAAAAGTGATAATTGAGTACAATATTTTGTGGTACAGCTCTACCAAGGAGAAGAATGGAGCTTCCCCCCCCCCCCCCCCCCCCTCGAGAGGACAATGATTAGCTTAATTGGAGTTCAAAATTAGTGTTCCCTGTCATCAAATTGATTGCAAGTATTCATCTCTACAAACTATTCTTCGCTCGTGGGCTGTACAGAAACAGGCAGTGGGCTCGATGTGGCCCTTGGATCCTTGCTGTGAATGCGTGAGAGCTGAGAGCAGAGTGAGTGGAGGGCTTGGGCCAGCTGGTGTAGGGTCATTTAGGCTGTAATAGGAAATGGGCTCTTACTCTAAGCAAAAGGGAAAGATGGTTTGGGATTGTTGGGGTGATTTGGGATTTAGATGGGAAATGGATATAAATAGAAGGAACGCACACAGTAAGAAAGTTAATTCCTTTTCTGTTCTTTCTTTTTGATCATGCCAAAAAGAAAGTCTCAGCTTGGTGGTAGCATGTCTTTAACAGTTCTTGCTCACTCCCCCATCATTTTTTTTTTTTAAATAACAGAACAAGCTTCCAGTTTAGAGACTTGAGTAGGCAACAGTAGCTAGAATTTAGTATGTTTTCATTGGATTTGTTTTTATATTTGTCTTCTATTTATGGCAGATGGTACTGGCTTTCTGTTGGAGCTATGAAGTTTCTCAAATACATCTATTTAAGCAAATGATTTGATTAAAATATAAAAGGGTCAGCTATCTAAGGAATCAGCTCTTGGTTGAGGACCTATTTTCTTGTTTTGGAACAACACTCTACTCCTCTTTTAATACATTTTACTTACATTTTATTTATGTTACTCTACCCTGTTTTTCTTAAAAAGAAAAAAGTGGTCGCTATTTGATCTTGGAAATTTGAATGGAAATGTTTGACAGGGATAGGGACTGGAAAAAAAAGAGATTCATGTCAGAGGTCTCAAAATAAGAAAGTAGGAGAGAATGCCAGCCCACCAGCTACTATCAGTCTTTTTCTTTTTGCCTGTATGTGCCTGAAAGTAGCCACAGCATTTGCCAGCTTTGCAAGGTCATGGCCCAGTGTTTTAAGTTTGGTTTTCTGTTCCAAAATATGAAAATCAATTTCTACAGCGTTTTTGTATGTGAACATTTTCATTGCTTTTTAAGAGGTTGTTATGTTCACCTTTTTATCCATTAAAAAGCTATCATAGAAATGGGTCAATAATTCGAGAAAAGTATGCTTTGGCAAAGTTGAAGAGATTCTTAGAGGCCCTATTTTCAAAAAATGTTATCTCCTGAACCCTTAGTAGATTTCACTTTGCATTCATTCATTGTCCTCCATCTTTTGAAGGCTTATTCAGTGAGTTAGGAATGCATTTAGCCTAGAAAGAGTGAACCCCAATGAGAGTTCCTTAAATAGTGTGTGCTGTGCTTAGTTGCTCAGTTGTATTTGACTCTTTGCTACCCCATGGACTACAGCCCGCCAGGCTTCCTTGTCCATCAGCAGCTCCCAGAGCTTGCACAAACTCATGTGTCCATGGGGGTTCTCCAGACAAGAATACTGGAGTGGGTTGCCATGCCCACGTCTAGGGGATCTTCCCAACCCAGGGATTGACCCCTGGTCTCCCAGATTGCAGGCGAATTCTTGACCGTCTCAGTCACCAGGCAAGCCCAAGAATACTGAAGTGGATAGCCTATCCCTTCTCCAGGGGATCTTCCCAACTTAGAAATCGAACCAGGGTCTCCTGCATTGCAGGTGGATTCTTCACCAGTTGAGCTACCAGGGAAGCCCTTGCCTTACGCAGTAAAGGTGCTGAATTAGCTCACCTGTGAGAAGCCTAGAGCTAGGTGGTTCTCAGTGGTGCAGTGACTTTATGGGCCCACTTAGAACCCAGATCATTTCTGTGTTTCCATTCTGTTGTTCTTAGCTATTACTGGCTGTTTTTCCTTAAGATTTGTCACCTCAGGGCATTCTACCCAGGCAAGGCAGGAAGTCATTAGGGAAATAAAAGTTCCTCCAGAAGCCCCCTCCACAGACAGGCTTCTGCTGACATCTCATTAACTATAATCATGTTGCTTGACTGCCCTGGCTGCCAAGGAGGCAGGAAGGTGGAATGTGATTTTCTTGCCTTAATAGCAGAGACGAGTAAAGGAGGGGATTGCCTCATAGGCGGCCCACTAAAGTGCTTCACCTGCCTTGTGCCAGGCACTCTCACTTGCGGAAGACACTGCCTGTGAAAAACAATGTTGAAGCGGAAGCCAGTGGGTGCTGACACACTGGTCACACACCCACTTCACCTGTTGGTGGCAGACATTGATATTTGAGGCAGATACGTTTCTCTCGAGCTCACATTCAGAATCCTGCTGAATTCTGGGCTCCAGGCAGCCACTACCAGTTGGCAGAGGAGATAAAAAACAATTTACATTTTGGGATAATTTGCTTTGCGATCTCAAAAAAAATGCTTAGTATGTCTTTGGATGTATTTTTATTGACTTATGATTTCAAGTTACTAACAATTTTGTTTGTGAGATTTTCAATTAGGAGTCTAACTACATTGATTTCAGCCTTAGGAGCTTGCCAGGAAAACAGATTTTTGGTTTTGGGTAAGCTGGATGGTTGTTAAGGTTGGATTCATTTTCCAGAGTGAAAGAAATTGAGTGGTCCAATCTTGGTAAGCTTTAAGAAACTTCTCTAGCTGCCACTTACATCTTTTTCTCTTTTTGCGCAGACATTTTTCTCCTGCTCTTAGAGTAGTGCTTCTCAGCCAGGGCACTTCTGCCTCCCCTGTCCCCCCAGTCCTGGGGACGTTTGGTGATGTCTGGAGACCCATACTTGGGTGTCACAGCTGGGGTGGGGCTGCTGCTGGCAACTAATGGGGTGATTCCAGGTTTGGGGCTGTCACACAACATGGGTTTCCCAGGTGTCTCAGTGGTAAAGAATCCACCTGCCCGTGCAGGAGACATAAGAGACACAGGTTCAATCCATGGGTCAGAAAGAGCCCCTGGAGTAGGAAGTAGCAACCACTCCATTATTCTTGCTTGAAAAATTCTGTGGATAGGAGTCTGGCGGACTACAGTCCATGGGATGGCAAAAAGTTAGACGTGGCTGAGCACACACACATCATACAACATGCAGGACAGTATCCCTCAAAAAGGATTATCCAACCCCAAATGTTAATAGTGTTGAGGTCAAGAAACCATTGGAGGAATGTTTTGAATTTCCTTAGGGCAAGTTTTCCTTCCTTTCCCAGCCTTTAATGTTGTCCTGTTACTTTTTCTTCTCTGTTTGCTGCAGCTCTAGAGTAAAAGTTAAACTTCACTGGCAGGATCCTTGGATCACTGTCTTAATAGTTAAACTGTGAGGGTAAGTAAATCATTTTGAAACTTGAGTGCTCAGTGTTCTGTTTTAAGAGAAAATAAGTATATTGTCCTAACTTTCATAGGATGCTCACTTGGGTGTTCCAGGTTTGTACAGATGCTCTCTGATTTCTAGTACTCACTGCCCTTTAGCAGTAAGTGAAAGGCAGATGGTCATCTTTCAAGTAACAAAGATAGGTTTTATAGCAGCAGTTCTCAAACTGTGCTTCCAAAGAACAACTGGAACAGAGTGATCTACTGATAAAAAAAAAAAAAACACTATGGGAACTCCTTCCAAATCTGCTGTAAAACAAAAAGTAATTGATGAATCGAATTTTCTCTCCTACAATTTTTTCCTTGAACTTTGGTGCCTGGTGGTGCTTATTTATTAGTGAGAGTTCTTGGGTTACAAAGGGAGTATATGTGTATAAATGAGTGGTGGCAGACAAGCTAGCAACCAGGCTTCCACTGGCTCGGATTCACAACTTACTTTGTCACGGACTCATACTGGGAGCTCTGATTTTATGCTACAGACCTATGGTGAAAGTTTTCCTGGTTTGTATGAAGTGGTTTAGTACCTTGACATCTCACAGTGGTTCCTAAGAAGTAATCTGACTTCAGGGTGTCCCTCAAATTGATTTGAAAAGTAGGAAACAAAATGAAATTGTGTTGATCACCTTCTGATTTATGACAGTATTAAATAGACTGTCTCTTCCTGGTCCATTTCCTTGTCTGTCAAACACAGTCACTACTGTTTATGAGTACCAGACCTTTGAAGGAGAAAAGCAGGGAGATTGTCATCAAATTGTCGACTTGGAAGAAAACTTGGATGAGATGTGGGCGATCCTCAGCCTTTCTGGGTGAGGAAACTGAGGTTCACCTGCTGGCTGAAGGCTGAGGGAGAGTTCTGACTGTGTGTTTGTCACCCCCCCACCCCCCATGCCAGTGCACACACTGAGCTCTGGTTCTGTGGTCTCCTTATCAGCACAGCCACTCAAACAACAGGTTTCAACATAAAATGTATGAACAGGTCGGGTGGATGTGCTGAAACATGTAGCATTTTTTTCCCTCTTAAGTTGGCAGTGCCAAATCGTAGTGAAAATAAGGTCAGCTGCAGCTAGCTTTATGTGTGTGCTGTTGCTCCCAAAGCTTAGGTACTTTTGGAAATCTTCCTTAAAAAATTGTCCTTTCAGACCATTTAAATGCTTATAACAGACACATCTTCTGCATTGATGGGCTCGTACTCCCTGTAGAGTCCTGCAACTTGCTTTCTTCTATGTCCCTATCCTGGACTTGAAATTATGTCACAGATAGCATAGCTTTCATTGTTTTTTGTTAATAGTATCCAAGTCCTTGTCATTCTTTTTAACGGTTGTGTAGATGCCCTGGTAGCTCAGATGGTAAAAAATCTGCCTGCAGTGTGGGAGACCTGAGTTCAATCCCTGGGTCAGGAAGATCCCCTGGAGGAGGGCACGGCAGCCCGCTCCAGTGTTCTTGCCTGGAGAATTCCACGGACAGAGGAGCCTGGTCCACTATAGTCCATGGGGTTGAAAAGAGCCAGACATGACTGCGTGGCTGACACACACAGTAGAGGCCCGCTGATGGTGTTTTGGTTGTATAGTGTTTAACCAGGCTAGCCAACCCTTCACCATCCATCTAGTCTCCTTTTCTGAGGAGTAAGTCTTGGCTGTGGCGTTGCTGAGTCAGAGGGAATGTACGTTTACACCGTTGATGGGTCTCTCCAGACTGCCCAACCGAAGCCTGTGCAGGACAAGACTCTGACCCATCCGTGCTGCGTGCTAGGGCCTCGCGCCTGACGGGTGCTTCCTCTTAGAAGTGGCTACCCTATTCATCAGTCTTCAGACTTTCTTTCACGTGGGTCAGGTTTGTTCCTTTAGTTATGCCTGTTCTCCACCCTTTTTCAACATGTGGCTCTCTCTCCAGTACATGCCCAGCTGATGTGTGCAGCTTCATGAGAATGTGCAAGAAAAGCATAAAGAAGACTAGTTGGGGAACAGAGATACCCAGGGCAGTTGAGGAGTCACATGTTTGCTGACTTACACCATGTTTACTGAGCAGTTAATTGTGTACAGAGGGACTGGTGTAGGGGAAGGGTTGGGAATATAGGATTAAGTGTGAGGATTCTAGGACAAGTTCTACCCATCAGAGAACTTAACCAGTTTTATAGGGAAATTTTTTAAAAATTGTATTGACTGGTAAAGTTCAGGGGGGATTCAGAGAAGGGTGAAATCATGGTGAGCAGAAGTCTAAGTAGAAGATTCATTCATTCATTGTTGGCTGTTAAGCTTCTACAAATGAATGAATTTATGGAGCTCTATCTCCGTATCACGTGCTGCGCTAGTCGTGGATACGTGTGCGTGTTCAGTTGTGTCTGACTCTCTGTGACTCCATGGACTGTAGCCAGGCTCCTCTGTCCATGGGATTATCCAGGCAAGAATACTGGTGTGGGTTGCCATTTCTTTCTTCAGGGGATCTTCCTGACCCAGGGATCGAACCCTCATATCCTGCATTAGCAGGCAGATTCTTTACCACTGAGCCACCTGGGAGACCCCAGTCATTGGGTATAGAGGGGTAAACCAAACAGCATGGTAATGTAAAAAAATAATGCCAGGTCCCATGGTCCATTGCTTCCTGGAACTTTTATTATTACAGGGGAGGGAGATGTATTCATAAGCATACACTGGTAAATGTGAAATTTAAAATTTATTAGAGGACTTCCCCGGTGGTTCAGTGGTTAAGAGTCTGCCTGCTAATGCAGAGGATACAGGTTTGATCCCTGTCCAGGAAGATCCCACACACAGCGGAGCAGCTATGCCTGTGTGCCACGATTGGAGCCTGGGAACCGCAGGTCCAGAAGCCTTTGTGCTCTGGAGCCTGTGCTCTGCAACAGGAGAGGCACCCCAGTAAGAGCATCTAGAGAGGGACCCCTACTCACTGCAGTTAGAGAGCTCACACACAGCAGCATGGGCCAAGCACAACCAAAAATAAATGCAAAAATAAAATAATTAGAGCTAAGAAGAAAAAGCTAAGGTGTATGAGAGAATAATGACTAGGTAGGGAGATTAAAGTGTATTCAAAAGTCTCTGCAGGGGCAGGGCTAGGGATACATTTGAAAGTCTTGACAGGCCTTTTTCATGGCTTAGAGAGCTAGGTGAGGCATCTGATCAATGAAACTCGAAAAGGGGGCTGGGTCTGCAGAGGTGGGGCCCCTAGGACCCCCTTGTAGGGCAAGATGAGGGGATTAGATTTGATTCTAAGAGCAGTGGGGAGCTGTTACAAATTTTAAGCAGAGTTCTGGCATGATCTTGAAATGTGAAGTGATTGTGTTCTGAGTCTGAATAGTGAACACAGACCGGAAGCAGGGAGGCCAATTAGGAGGCTTTGCGAAGGTAAAGCTACCTACCGTTGGTGGGTGGGATGGAGGAGGAGATGGATTTGAGATATATCTGGAGGTAGACTTGACAGGACTTGCTTACGGATTGATTCCAGGGAAGGCGCTGAGGCAGAGGGGAGCAGTCAGAGTAAGTCCCCGGTGTTAGTTTTGAGCGGCAGGGTGATTACTGGTGCTGTGCATTTGAGGAGCAGCAGTGTTGGAGTTCAGTTTCTGATGGGTTAAATAGGACACTCGAGAGGTGTCTAGTTGGCAGGTGGATAAGGGAGTCTGGTGTTCAGAAGATCGGGACTGGCTAGAGATAAAGATGTGGGACTCATTGGTCTATAGTGATATTTAAAACTGTGGGAAGTAGCTTAGAAATGGGATTTGAAGATAAATAAAGCTTGGACCGTTAAAGGAGAGAAAGATGCCATTTCATATGGTTGGGGAATAATCTGAGTAGAGGCACAGCGTCTGGGGTCAAGAGGCGGGGGTCTGGGATTTGGAGTGGTTTTTCCACCCTTGGCCCTGTTGACATACCTGGCATCATTGGCTGGGTAAGTCTTTGCTGTGGGATCTGTCCTGGTGTTGTAGGATGCTGAGCAGCATTCCTGTCCTCTGCCCAATAGCTGCGGGTAGTACTCTCCTGCCCCCACCCCAGTCTTGACAATCTAAACTGTTTCCAGACTTTGTCAGATGTCCCCTGGGGGGCAGAATTGCCCCTGGTTGAGAACCACTGATTTAGTGAGAAGGAGAGTTAAATGTAGATGGCTGAGGAGGTGAGAGGGGACAGATTAGGTGTGGCTGTGAAAGCCTACCACAACTATGTAGCCTTAAGGCAGTAGTCAGCAGTGATTCAGTGGAGGCTTCTTGAACTGGGCAGACTCTGGTTTGATGAAAAAAGGTGTTACAGAAAAATGGGTCTGATGGTGAGCAAAAACAAATCTGATGGAGGAGAAAGGAAGGGCTTGGAAAGGGCAGTCACAGATGCGACCTGAGGGAGGAGGAGGAAAGGGTGAATCCAGAGACATTTTGGAGGATGTCGTGACATCATTAAGGAGACTCCGTTAGGGCTTCTCCGGTGGCTCAAACGGTAAAGAATCCACCTGCAATGCAGGAGACCCAGGTTTGATCCCTGGGTCTAGAAGATCCCCTGGAGAAGGGACTGGCTGCCCTCTCCAGTATTCTTGCCTAGAGAATTCCATGGACAGAGGAGCCTGGCATGTTACAGTTCTTGGAATCGCAGAGTCTGACGGAAACACCAGGGTCAGACCTGGGTGATGGAGACAGTAAGGGGAGAGCACTGAGGGCAGAGAAGACCATGACTATAATTTGAACATGTGGGATCAGAGGTCATGGGGTGTCTAAGAGTCTTAATAGCTTGAATTCAGCTGCATAGAGGCGATAACTAAAGCCAGGAGCATCGAATGTGTAGTCAGAAGCCCACAGCCAGCCCCTTGGAGGAAACTAAAAATAAGGGGATAGGGGAAGGGAAGGACTTGTTGGACTTGTTAAAGGGACTGAGAGATAGGCGGAAAACCAAGAAAGCTGAGTCATGAAGCTTGTCTTATTTTGGTTGACTTCCTGCTCTTAGCCCTGAATACAGTGTAGAGCTGCAGAAACATCAGTTTATATCCATTAAGAGTCAAATTCAGGTTGAAGTATTATAGACCTAATTCATTAAGTCTACAGATTTATTGAGCACATTGCTTGTGCTGGTCCTGTGTTGGGAGGCACCGGGCTGTAGGAAGATGAGTGAGATGGTCCGAGCCGTAAGGAATTCTGGGTCTAGAAGGGAAGGCAGGGGTAAAGAATCAATTGCAATAGGGTAGGATGAGTGCTGTGATAGAGGTGTGTACAGAAGTGCCTTGCAGACCTAAAGGGAGAATGGGAGAGGGGTGGGGGACTGGAGACATGCCCCCGGGCTGAGTCTGGAAGGATTTGGTAGGAATCCTCTCGGTGGATAAAGGGACAGGTAGGAAAGGCCTGTTGAAAACAGAGTGGAAAACTCATCATGTTCAAAGGCTTAGAACCTCAAACAACTTGGTTTCTTCAGAAAATTTCAGGGTCTATTGTGGTTGGAGCAGAAGGGTAGGGTGGTGGATGGGGTGGGGAGCAGGTCTCTGAGTAATGCTTTGGGCAAGGTTAGATCTCTGACCTTGATCTGGTTTGGTTCTCTACACATTCCCAGGGACAGAGCTTGAACTTCACCTCAGGGCAGTGTGATGATAACACTCACGGTCTCACTCTACTGAGCACATTGCCTTGAAGTGTCATCAGTTTACGTTTTTGTACTTGTCCACATATATGATACACATTTTACGTAGTTGCTATTATTCTGGCCAGGCTGCTTTGGATTATGATTTTTTTTTTCATGCAACCTATAAAACTTTTTCCCATGTTTCTAAATTGTAATCATTATACTTTTTAATGTTTAATGACACATGTGGTATCATACTGCTAAGTGATAATTTAATCATCCAGTCCTCTTTTATTGGACAATTTGCCTTGCGAAAGTGAAAATTGCTCAGCCTTGTCTGACTCTTTGCGACCCCCTTTTTGAGAAACCGTAAAACTCTTTCCCACAGTGACCACACCTTTGTACATTCCCACCAGCAAAGGATGAGGGTTCCAATTTTTCTACATCCTTGCCAACACTTGTTATTTTCCATTTTTTTCAAATAATAACCATGTTAGCATGTGTGAAGTGTCACCTCATTGTGGTTTTGATTTGCATTTCTCTAATGACTAATGATCATTAGTGATTAATGACTTAACTATTGACTTGGATTATCTTATCAATACTGCTTCTTTGGATAAACGTCTATCCAAGGGCTTGCCTCATTTTTGAACTGATTTTGTTGTTGTTGATGTTGAGTTGTAGGAGTTCTTTATATATTATGGATGTTAATCCCTCATGATATATGATTAGCAAGTATTTTCTCCCATTCTGTGGATTGTTTCACTCTTAATAACTGTCCCTTGGTGTACAAAGTTTTTAATTGTGATGAAGTCCAATTCATCTTTATTTTTTCTTCTGTTGCCTATGCTTTTGGCATCATATCCGAGTAATCATTGCCAAATTTAATGTCATGAAGTATTTCCTCTGTTTTCTAGTAAAAATTTTATATTTTAGCTCTTATATTTAGATCTTTGATACATTTTCAATTAACCTTTGTATATAGTGTAAGGTTCTTTTGTGTGTGGGTATTTAGTTTTCCCAGCACCATTTTTGGAAAGACTACTGTTTTTTCTTTGTTGAATGGTCTTGGTGCCCTTCTCAAAAATCAGTTGTATATATGAGGGTTTATTTCTGGGCTCTTTGTTCTATTCCACTGATCTGTATATCTGTCCTTGTTTCCTATCAGTGTTTCAGCACACTGTTTTGTTCACTGTAGCTGTGTAGTAGGTTTTGAAATCAGAAGTTTGAGTCCTTCAAATTTGTTCTTCTTTTTCAAGATTGTTTTGGCTTTGAAGTCCTTGAAGATTCCATATGAACTTCACAATAGGTTTTTATTTTTGCAGAAAATGGCAATGGGATTTTTATAGGGATTGCACTGAAGTCTGTAGGTTGCTTTGTGTAGAATCAGTATTGCAACACCATTCGTTCAATCCATGAGCTGAAGTGTCTTTTATAAATGTGTTGTCTTTAATTTTTGTCACTTAAGTTTTATAGTTTTCAATGTATAAGTTTTCACCTCCTTGGTTAAATTTATTCCTAGTTATTTTATCCTTTTTGATGTTGTTATACTTGAAACTGTTTTCATAGTTTCCTTTCTGGATTGTTCATTGCTAGGGTATAGAAATGGAACTGATTTTTTTTGTATGTTGATATTATATCCTGCACTTTGCTGAATTCATCTATTAGCTGTCAGTTTTCTGTGAATCCCCAGGGTTTTCTACATATAACATCATTTTTTTGTAAACAGAATTTTATATCTTTCTCTCTAGTTAGGATACCTTTTACCTTTTTTTTTTTTTTAATAAAGCTTAGTTGATTTCCAATGTTGTGTTAGTTTCTGGTGTACAGCAACATGGTTGTTACATATGTATATTCTTTTACATTATAGTTTACTGCAAGATATTGAATATAGTTGTCTGTGCTATGCAGTAGGACCTTGTTATTTATCCGTTTGTAACTGCTAATCCCAAGCTCTTAATTTATTTCCCCCTCCCCCTTCCACTTTCCTACCTAGTTGTTCTGGCTAAAAATTCCAACATTCTGTTTAATAGAGGTGGTGAAAATGGGCATCCTTGTCTTGTTTCTTCATCTTAGGGGGAAAGTTTTCAGTGTGTCACAGTTGAGTGGGACGTTAGCTGTGCACTTTTCAGAGACTGCTTTTATCTCATCAAGTTTTCTTCTTAGTTTGAGTGTCTCTGTCATGGTAGACTGTTGAATTTTGTCATGTGCTTTCTCTGAATCAGTTGAGATGATTGTGTGGTAGTTTTCTTTCATTCTATTGATGTGGCATATTGAAGTGAAGTGAAGTTGCTCAGTAGTGCCCGACTCTTTGCAGCCCCATGGACTGTAGTGTTCACGGAATTCTCCAGGCCAGAATACTGGAGTGGTTAGCCTTTCCCTTCTCCAGGGGATCTTCCCAACCCCAGGGATCGAACCCACGTCTCCCGCATTGCGGGTGGATTCTTTACCAGTGGAGCCACAAGGGAAGCCCAAGAATACTGGAGTGGGTAGCCTATCCCTTCTCCAGAGGATCTTCCTGACCCCGAATTTGAACCCAGGTCTCCTGCATTGCAGGTGGATTCTTTACCAACTGAGCTATTGATGTGGCATATTATATTGATTGAATTTCATATGTTGAACCCCTCCTCATTCCAGAAATAAATCGTACTTTATGGTCATGGTGTCCCTGGGGATTTTGAAGGTTCTTTTCTTTTTGGAAACTCTGTAATAGCTCTTTACAGAATAGTGTAGATGTGTGCAAGGCAACGCCTTCATAAGCATTGAGACATTTGATAAAGACACTTCTCTCAGTCTGTTGCTCTTTTAGTTTGGTGACTTTTGTATATTACAGAAAAGGTTTTAATGTTTTTGAACCTGTCCCTTTTCCTTATTGTTTTTGTTATGCTTTCATACAGGGTAATTTTTCTATTTTATTTTTCATTAGTTTCTTCCATTATGTTCTAGAGTATTTCTCTTTCCAGTAGTTTGGAGTTTGGTTCAGTGCATGTGGAAAGTGGGGATCGATCTTAAGGTTTGAGATTAAGTTTAGTGAGTGCCTGAGAACCTGGGCTGAGGAGCCGGAGAGCATGGGTTTCAGTCATGGCCGCACCACTTATTGGCTGTGGGACCCTGAGCACTTAACGCTGGACTTAGTTTCCTCGTTTGTAAGATGTGGATAAGAATATATCCACCTCACTTGTTTTTTTTTTTTTAAACAAGCAAGAGAAACACTTGGCTGAGGGCCTGACATACCGTCAGTGCCAGGTGAGTGTTAACCGGTATTGTTACCCCAATCTTATTACCACCCTGCTCATTTATAGATGTCTTCTCCATATTTAGAGTTCTATGGTCTATTTTTGAATTTTGTATTCTGTTTCATCAGTACTTTTATTGATACCACATGGCATTGTTGTTGCTTGTTCTTTTCACGCTATTCTTTTTTTCCTCCCACTGTGAAACATTTATTTTTGCTCTGCAATAATAGACATGATTAAAACCAGTACAGAGAAGTACTGAGTTCATTGGGTAAGAAGTGTTATCTTGCCCTTCTTTACAAGTTCTCCAGAAAGATTTTTGAATTATTTTTGTTAGGGTTCAGAAACTAATCCTGTGTGAATTTTAGGGTTTAATATCTACATTAATTTGGGAAAAACAACTGTCTTTGCTGAATGTCTGCCTGTCACTGATAAAATCCACAACTTTAAACAAAACAAACTAATAATAATGTTACAGTAAGAAAACCTGGCTGACTGATAACTGAGGGAAAAATTGAAATAGTTATTAAAAGAACTGCTTGTTCCCCCAGAAGATAACAGAATTGGATGAATTTAGTCACACATTCTTCCAAGGATCAGATAATCCTCATATTGCATAACTGTCAAAAGGCTAGAAAAATTTCCTCTCAGAGGGAAGAGGATTCTCTTTCCTAAATCTGTTCATGTCTGTCTGCTCCACGCCACTGCGAGACCCTCTAGGGCAGCGAGTCCGTCCTGCCCACCTCTCTTCTGTTGGAGGTGCTTGGTTATCTGAACCGAAGCCGCCACAGCAAGGAGGCACAGCTTGCAGACCCGCCTCGGTTGTAAACATCGATGTGTGGTGGTGGGCCGCTTCTGTTGTACACAGATGGGCCAGACCTCCCTGGGGACTGTGAGTTAACCTCCCTGGGGACTGTGAGTTAACGCTTAGGCTTTAAGCCTTGAGAGAGGAGGGGGGAAACTGGAGAAGGGGGTGGTATGCCTCAGTATACAGAATTTTTTGAGCAAGTTGTCTGAAAACGGATTGAACTGCCTCATCTCAGGGTATTTTTATCATTGGACAAGTTTCACCAGAGTCCTGGGTGGTCTTGTAAGGAAGAGTTACCACCCGTAATAGGCTGGGTTGCATCCAGTTTATTTCTTGTTCCTTGTCTCCTGTTCCTTTCCTCTGGCTTTTGAGCATATTTAAAAAATATATATTAAAGCAGAGTTAACAGCGTTTGGCAGCTTACCATGGAGGGTAGAGAAATGAAGAGATGAAGATAATTTGGATGTTTTGAAATGGGTGCTTTAGGATGGATGGTGCTTTTCAAGACTGAAAGCACAGAGTGGAAAACAATTCTGCAGGTGGATGGCAAGTTCAGTTTTAGACAGTTCACATTACTGTGAGCATGAGAGCCCTAGGAAAACTTGGGTGGTGGTGTTTTTACATTTTGTTGAACGTCTGTCATCTATCGGGCAGGGACTGTAAAATGAATCACCTGAAGTTTTCAGTGACCCATGTAGAAAGGCGCTGATCTGGTCTGGAGTGGAAATCTCTGAAACTGATACAGATGTAATAGCTACGCAGATGCTTGTCCCCAGCTAGTTGTTTTACATTTTCGTTTGTGTGGTGTAAAGTTTTTAGGTTGACTCTGCCACTTTTGTTTTGTTGTTGGTGTGTGGTTTGGTGGATTTTTCCTGTTGCCATCTATACGCTTGTCACAGTGAGGGGCTGCTAAATGGGGCAGTGTTCTCTGTTTGTGCAGTTCTCCACAGCTGTTTCCTATAGTGAAGACTGGAAAACAATGACCTCATGATTTCCACAAAAAAACCTTTTATATATAGTCATGGAAAAGAAATCATTCAGAACCGAGTAATTTAAAGTTCTGTCCTCTGTAGCTTTTTCCTTCAAAATTATTCTTGTTTGTCCTGCTAATTAGTCGTTCGTTGGCTGTTCCTCAAATGACCTTTTATGTCTCACAAACAGAATGTTTGCAGTGGGGCACATAGGCTACCTTGTTTTTTGTTTGATGGTGATCTTTCTCTGTTTAGAAGCCATTGTTTTATGCCACGAACTGTGGCAATTCCTAGAGGAACTGGCCAGTCACCCAACATCTGTTGCTTCTTCCCTCCAGTTGTTGAGCTTGGATGGTAGCAAACAGCGTGTCCACAAACAAACAGTTCACGCTTCAGAAGACTGCATGGGACTAGTCAGGAAATGCCTTTGTTGCTTCTACTGTTGGGAACCTTTGTAAGCTCCTTACCAGCTTAGTACATTCTTTTTTTCCCCTTTTTTAAACTCTTTTTTTTTTTGTAAATTTTTTGACTTTAAGAGCAAAGCAAAGCTGTCTGGTTCTCAGGAATTTAAGAGATGATAATAATCATAATCATGGAAATACCATTTATTTGTATGGAGCCATATTATTTACAAGGTACATTCATATACAACCTTTTCTTTTCTTTGGCCACACCACCTGGCATATGGACTCTTAGTTCCCCCTGCATTGCAAATGTGAAGTGTTAACCGCTGGGCCACCAGGGAAGTCCCTGCTCCTTTCCTTTTGAAAAATCTGTGAACCCATGAATTTTGAGTTCAGTCAGAAGCCTGGTATGGCTGAGATCTTGGGGTGGTCACTGAGCCTCAGTTTCCTGATTTTCCTTTTCACTGCCATGTGATAATATCAGCGTCACAGATTGTGTGTTTAACCACTGAGCTGCCAGGGAAGTCCCTACAATTTTTTCATTTAATCGTCATGACAGCCCTGGGAAAGGATCATTGCTATTCCATTTAAAAAATTAGGATATAGGGCTTCAGTGCTAGTAAGTAGCAGAGCCAGGACTCAAGCCTTGGGTGGTTTTTATGAAGTTAAAGGAGAAGATATAAAGTAAGTATTATAAGTATTCCAGAAATAGAAGGTGCTCATTCCAAGTCTATGGACACCAAATTACCTTTCCCATTTCTAAATTCTGTCCTATTGACAGTTTTTCTTGCTGCCAGATTAATCTTAAAGCTTATCTTTAATTACATTATTTCTGTTTTCAAAAGTTGCCTCTAGTTTTTCTTCTGTATACAAAATGTATAAGTTTCTTAGTTTTGCATTTAAACGTTTACAGGGAAAAGGCATACCAGGCCCATTATAAAAAAGTTCCTCAATAGACATACAGTTATGTTAATTTGCTCTAAATGTTTCTAATGCTCACTTTGAATTCTGTATTTACCTTATCTTGGACTGGTGAAAAAAATTCACAGCGAGCCAGCTGTCTGTGGACCACACTTTGAGGAGCACTGCTGTGCAGCTTCCCATGGTCTGATTTTGTTTGTTCTTTTCGTGTCAGTGAAAATATTTTCCTGTCTATGCATTTCCTGTTGAATGGTAGTTAGATTTGGAGGCTTAATGAGATTGAGGGTCGAGTTGTTGTTTTTCTTTTAAGCCCTCTTGTTTTTTTCTGGTAAAGCTAGTTTCTGAAAAGTGGCATCAGCTCCCTCAGGAAGTCTGCCCTGTCTAGCGCTGTCACTGTCAGTGTTAGCGGTCATTGATGGCTAGTCCTTGATCCATTAGCTCACTAAGTGTTGAAAAATGGCGGTTTTAATTTTAACATGTCTCCTCACTTACTGGCTGGAATACTTCTGTAGAGACTCTTGCCCTTGTCAGTGGTTTGGTTACCTCAAAGTAAATTTTGAGAAGAAAGACAAGATCAATATTTGGTGAGCTTTTCCCCCTTATATTCTAGTTTTCAAAATAATTACTTGATTTGCAAATGTAGTCAGTCAGTTTTTTGTTGTGACTATATGAACTTATGGATTTAGATATATGTTTGAAAGGTATGTACAGTCAAAGCTATGGTTTTTCCAGTAGTCATATATGGATGTGAGAGTAGGACCATAAAGAAAGCCAAGCGCCAGAAGAATTGATGCTTTTGAACTGTGATGTTGGAGAAGACTCGTGAGAGTCTCTTGGACACCCAGGAGATCCAACCAGTCAATCCTAAAGGAGATCAGGCCTGAACATTCATTGGAAGGACTGATGCTGAAGCTGAAGCTCCAGTACTTCAGCCATCTGATGCGAACGGCTGACTCATTGGAAAAGACCCTGATGCTGGGAAAGACTGAAGGCAGGAGGAGAAGGGGAGGACAGAGGATGAGACGGTTGGGTGGCATCACTGACTCAATGGACATGAGTTTGAGTAAGCTCCAGGAGCTGTGGATGGATAGATAGGGAAGCCTGGTGTGCTGCAGTCCATGAGGTCGCAAAGAGTCCGACACAACTGAGCAACTGAACTGGACTGAGTCAGTTATTAACCTTATTATGCCCAACTTGTCCGATTTTTGGCCATTGGAGTAAGTTGGCTACCAAGTCCCTTTTGTCACTATACTAGTAGTCTGTGATGTCAACCCCAAATACAGGAAGTTAAGATTTTCCAGGCTTATCTTAATATATTTCCTGCTCCAGATGTGGAATCAGTCATTTCTTTAAGGAGACCTAGTTCTTTTTGGTAGCAGATGGTTCTGAGAGGCCACGATCGAGGCCAGAGGGGTGTACCTGGTTTCCTGGGGCTCAGTAGACAGAGTGAGGAAACATGTGATTTCTAAGTCAAGAATTCATATTGATAATTTCATTCAGGAATTCAGGGTTTTTATTTAACCTCATTGATCTTACATCTCTATTTCTCCTATGCTGAAAATCCTATTCATAACACTAGTGTAAATTCTTGTTTACATTATCTCACAATGCATTTATAGTCTCATCACAATAATCTCACCAACAGGATGAATATTTAAAAGCTTAAGATTAATTTTTGTCCCTAGGATATGTCCTACTAGGACTGTGCAGTCATGTTTTTGTTTTAAAGTCTCTTGGAATAGTTCTCAAGTGTGACTTAGTCACCAATGTGATATATACATTCATTTGTTCTTTCTGCTTTTGGTTTTGAGGAATAGTTTTTTAGAATTTAGTTTTGTTGTGTAATTATATAAAAAATAAAATTCATTTGCCTGAAGTCAGATATACAAAACAAGATCTGTTCAAAGAAGTCTAGTTTCTGATTACTGTATTCTATTCCCTTTCTCTGTAAATTTTATGATTTATTCTTTCATTGTTTCAGTAGAAGCAAATATGTGTGTTCATAATCTCTCTCTGACTTAAATACACAGATACATACATGATTTTCTTTATCTTGTTTTTTTCTTGTAGGCAGCATGGGTGCTCAGCAGTTGCTCTGCATAGCGGGTTATTTTATGTATTCCTTGTAACAGTGTAAGGTGGATATACATATTTTTTTTTCTGTTTTGCGGATGAAGAAACAGGCATTTCTCCAGACCTTTCATTTTCTAATTCTTGTTATTCCTGTAGAGTCCAGTGCTGTCCTTTGTGTATTTTCATGAGTGAGTGAATGAACAGGGAACTCATTTTTGTATCTCCTCTGCTTTGAGCAGTGATGGGAGCAGAGGACTGTTTTTAAACTGTAGAAAAGGAAATTCAGTCTTTGAGGTCAGTAGCTCTCTATAGCTGTATAAGAACGCATTGTAGAAAGAACCTTTTTCCTGATCATAGGTGGTCCCAGCAATTATAATGATACATTTACTTGAAACATTCTTTAATGTTACCCTAAAATAAGACAGTGCAGCGACAGCTTCGTAAATTTCCCTCATTTTAGAGTCTTTTATGAAAGTTACAATGAAGTAGGATAGCTAAAGAAAACACTTTTAAAAGCAACAGCTCATGGGAAATAGCTACTAGTTACTGATTTCAGGATTTTAATAGTGACAGGAAGGAAGGAGGGTAGCCTCATTTCCCTGCAGGCAGGAGAGATGGAGGAGCATTGGCAACTTTTTATCTCATATCCAGCAGGAGGAAGGGTTAGCCAAGTTAGAGACCTGTTGGTCGCTGCCCTTTGAGCCTTTATTGTGACTCCGGCAGCTGCCGTTACTGCCCCAGCCACTTTCTGATGGTGCTGACGTCTCTCTCAGGCCTCAGCGTCCCAGGTCAGTGCTGGGAGGAGGGTGAGGACAGCCAGGGTACAGGTCTGCTTCTTTCCTTTTTTAAAAGTTTTCCAGCCAGGAATCAAACCTGTGCTCCCTGCATTGGAAGCGTGAAGTCCTAACCACTGGATTGCCAGGGAAGTCCCTACTCCTTTCCTTTTGAAAAATCCGTGAACCCAGGAATTTTGAGTTTCGTCAGAATCCTGATATGGTTGAGATGTTGAGGGTAATCACTGAGCCTCAGCTTCCTTATTTTCCTTTTCATTGCCATGTGATAGTATCAGCGTCACAGACTATGGTGTTTAACAACCTCTGGTTCCTTTACACCTGAGTGATGGAAACACTTTAGCAGGAACTCCCCACCAACCCAGCTGTGGAAGCAAGCCTAGAACATGGGAAAGGGAGCTTGGTAGGAAGGGAATGTTGATGCTTTCCAACTGTGGTCTGGAGAAGATTCTTGAGAGTCCCTTGGACAGCAAGGAGATCAAATCAGTCAATCCTAAAGGAAATCAACCCTGGCCATTCAGCTGGAATACTTTGGCCACCTGATGTAAGGAGCCAACTCAGTAGAAAAGACCTGGACGCTGGGAAGGATTAACGGCAGGAGGAGAGGGGGATGACAGAGATGAGATGGTTGGACGGCATCACCGATTCAAAGGACATGAGTTTGAGCAAACTCCAGGAGATAGTGAAGGACAGGGAAGCCTGGTGTGCTGTTGTCCATGGGGTCGCAAAGAGTCGGACACAACTGAGTGACTGAACAACAATGAAGAAGATGTGGAGACTTCTACAAAAGGCCACTATAGTTAAGTGCTGAGGAAAAATGTGTTCCACATAAAATTTTCCTCTGGGTCTAGCCTTGTGATTCTGATTGTTCTGAGCTCACCTTTGATGAATGTGTGCTGACCTCTTGAATTGTGGGTTGTTTTTGAAGGCATGGTATTTAAATCTCCAGTGTAACAATGCTAGATGATTTGCTGAGGTGTCTGTTCCCCAGAGGGACTCTCTCACTGTGATATTCTGCGTCATTTTGTTGTCACCCTATGATCTTTTTTGAATAACAGTAATAACCCATTCATCTGACTTTTGGAGGGAATAAGTCTTTTATGTAAGTTATTTCCTATATAATTATTTAAATATCAAGTCTTTAAAAGTTTAAGTTTTCTCTTTTTTGATAGATGGCTTGATAGCATATTTTACATACTCACTTTTTTCAGGGAGGGAATCCTGGACATCGTTTATTCTCTGGTGATTTAGAGTATTACGAGCTTCATCTGTCACACTCTTCTGTAATACGGAGGTATCTTTGGGGACGGTGGGACTGTGCAGGACTTGATAAATGGTCCAGAATTGTTGAGATTGTTTGAATTCTTTCTTCTGCCTTTGGTAATACTCCTTCCTGCTCTCTCCCATCCTCTGTCACAGTCCTTCCTCAGTTTTCTCTTGCTTTATCTGGTTTTACTTTATCCTAGACATCTATACATCCCCCTTCCTCATTCCTGTTTCTTGCAGTTTCTAATCTGCTTCTAGTTAACTAACCAGATAAATAGAATGAACTCAAATAACACTAAATATTCTGCATTAGGGCCTGGGACCTGGCTAAATTAAGAAACTTTAGTATTTCCTTTTTGAAGTCATTAAAAAAAAACTCTTGAGTGAAGTATGGCATACATACAGAAAAATGCGGAACATCACTAGTGTACAACTCAATAAATATTAAATCCTAAAGTGGTATTGAAGGACAGAAATGGTATGGACCTAACAGAAGCAGAAGATATTAAGAGGTGGCAAGAATACATAGAAAAACTATACAAAAAAGATGTTAATGACTCAGATAACCATGATAGTGTGATCACCCCTAGAGCCAGACATCCTAGAGTATGAAATCAACTGGGCCTTAGGAAGCATCACTATGGAAAAAGCTAGTGGAGGTGATGAAATTCCAGCTGAACCATTTCAAATCCTAAAAGATGATGCTGTGACGGTGCTGCACTCAATATGGCAGCAAATTTGGAAAACTCAGCAGTGGCCACAGGACTGGAAAAGGTCAGTTTTCATTCCAATCCCAAAGAAAGGCAATGCCAAACAATGTTCAAACTACCACACAATTGCGCTCATTTCACACCCTAGCAAAGTAATGCTTAAAATTCACCAAGCTAGAATTTAGTAGTATGTGAACCGAGAACTTCCAGATGTTCAAGCTGGATATAGAAAAGGCAGAGGAACCAGAGATCAAATTGCCAGCATCCATTGGATCATCGAAAAAGCAAAAGAGTTCCAGAAAAACATCTGCTTCATTGACTATGCTAAAGCCTTTGACTGTGTGGATCAACACAAATTGGAACATTCTTCAGGAGATGGGAATACAAGACCACCTATGTTCCTCCTAAGAAATCTGTATGCAGGCCAAGAAGCAACAGTTACAACCGGACATGGAACAGCGGACTGGTTGCAAATTGGGAAAGGAGGATGTCAAGGCTGTATACTGTCACCCTGCTTATTTAACTTATATGCAGAGTACATCTTTCGAAATGCCAGGCTGGCTGGATGAAGCAAAAGCTGGAATCAAGATTGCCAGGAGAAATATCAATAACCTTAGATATGCAGATGATACCACCCTTATGGCAGAAGGCGAAGAGGAACTAAAGAGCATCTTGATGAAAGTGAAAGAGGAGAATGAAAAAGCTGGCTTAAAACTCAGCATACAAAAAATGAAGATCATGGCATCCGGTTCCATCACTTCATGGCAAATAGATGGGGAAACAGTGGAAACAGTGAAAGTCTTTATTTTCTTGGGCTCCAAAATCACTGCAGATGGTGACTGCAGCCATGAAGTTAAAAGATGCTTGCTCCTTGGGAGAAAAGTTATGACCAACCTAGACAGCATGTTAAAAAGCAGACACATTACCTTACTGACCAAGGTCCATCTACTCAAAACTATGGTTTTTCCAGTAGTCATGTATGGATGTGAGAATTGGACTATAAAGAAAGCTGAGTGCCGAAGAATTGATGCTTTTGAACTGTGGTGTTGGAGAAGACTCTTTGAGAGTCCCTTGGACTGCAAGGAGGATTTCCTTCAGTCCATCCTAAAGGAAATCAGTCCTGAATATTCATTGGAAGGACTAATGTTGAGCTGAAGCGTCAATACTTTGGCCACCTCATGCAAAGAATTGACTCATTGGAAAAGACCCTGATGCTGGGAAAGACTGAAGGCAGTAGGAGAAGGGGGTGACAGAGGATGAGACGGTTGAATGACATCACTGATTGGATGCACATGAGTTTGAACAAGCTCCGGTAGTAGGTGATGGACAGGGAAGCCTGGCGTGCTGCAGTCCATGGGGTCACAAAGAGTCGGACACGACTGAGCGACCGAACTGACTGAACTGAAAGTGATATTATCAACCAGATCAAGAAATGGGTTGTCACTAGCTCTCCAGAAGCTCCCTTTTTTGGCCCCTCCCCAAACCTATCCCCTCCCTCTTCCCTAAAGGTAACCACTTTCCTGGCTTCTAACATCATTAATTAGTTTGTCTGATTTTGAATTTTACTATGTGTGAAATAAAAGTGTGCTTGTTTTTAAAGACAGCTTTACTGAGATATAATTTATATATGATGTACTTGACCCATCAAGTGTATATAGAATTCAGTGACTTTGAATATAGTCACTGAGTTGTGCATTCAACATATCAATTTTAGGACATTTTTATTACCCCCAAAGAAACCCCATATCAGTTAGCAGTGATTGTTCATTGCCCCCAACCTCCCAGTCAGTGCTACATGTTCACTAATCTACTTCTGGTTTCTGTAGATTTTCCTATTCTGAACATTTCATAGAAAGGGAATCATTCAACACATGGCCCTTGCATTTGACTTCTTTCACCTAACCTGATGTTTTTCAAGGTTATGTTGTACCATGAATCATAACTTCATCCCCTATGATGGCTGAAAAATACTCCATTATATGAATACACCATGTTCTGTTTATGACACTTGTTCATGACATTTGGATTGTCTCTTCTCTTTGACTATTAATGAATAATGAGGCTGTGAACATTCATTCCAGGTGGCCAGTGCAAGAGATACAAGAGACTCGAGTTCGATTGCTGGGTTGGGAAGATCCCCTGGAGTAGGAGATGGCAGCCCACTCCAGTATTCTTGCCTGGAGAATTCCATGGACAGAGCAGCTTGGTGGGCTACAGTCCATGGGGTCACAGATAGTTGGACATAACTGAGCACGCACACACACACACACACACACAAATACTCAACTACAAATTTTTGTGTGGAAATATGTTTTCATTTCTCTTGGGTGTATACCTGGGGATAAAATATCAGGGCAAAATATGGCAACTCCATGTTTAACTTTTTGAGCAGCTACCCAGCTGTTTCCACAGCATCTGCACCATTTTACATTCCCACCATTCCTTGTATGAGGGGTTCCAACTTCTCTACATCCTTGTCAATATTTGTTATTGTCTGTCTTCTATTATAGCTCTCTTAGTGGGTGCGAAGTGGTATCTCATGTGGCTTTTATTTGCAGTAGAGAGTCTTTTGTGTCTGGTTTCTTTTGCCAAGATTCATTATGAGTAACATCTCTTCTGGTAAGTGTAATATCTAAAATATTGTAGAAAACTTGGAAAATACGTGACAGTTTTCATTTTTAAAACTTTGAACTGTTTTCAGTTTTCAAGGAGAATTGAAAATGTATAAAAGTTGATGAGCATATTTTTCCCCCTTTTTTGTGTGTTTTAACATAATTGAGATCAAACTGTATGATTTTGCATTGTGTGATTGTCTTCATACTGTATTATATGAGTCATTTTTTTTTTTAAACAACTCTTTAGATGAAGGTTCTAGTACTTATTTTTGGATTGTTTCTGGTTGCAGTGAACATATTTTTAACATAAATTTTCGTTTCGACTTTTTCTTCAGGATGTTTAGAAGTGAAATTCCTGTCAGAGATTATCTATTTTGAAGGTTCTTAAATCACGTTGTTACTTCATTTTTGGAAGGAGTGTGCCGTTAGCAGTGTAAGAATGTCTGTCATACCCCACTGTTGCAGTAAAGAAATCCTGAAGTTGATAAGTGGGAAAGAGCATTTTATTGTTTTAATTTGCATTTCTTCATTAATAGTGAAGGTCGCCCAGCTTCATCTGTTCTTTAAAGTGGGAGGACGCCTGTATGAGAGTGACATTGAGATAATTTAGGGAATTACCTGGTTTGGATTTCGCGGACTTCTTTTTGTTTGCTCTCTGTGTCTTCACACACTCTTTGAGTTAGCTTTCATGTGCTGCAGGCAGATGAACAAGTCCTCCACCGACTGTGTGCGCACACGTGTGCTAAGTCACTTCAGTCATGTCTGACTCTATGCGACCCCATAAACTGTAGCCTGCCAGGCTCCTCTGTCCATGGGATTCTCCAGGAAAGCATACTAAAATGGGTTGTCATGTCCTCCTCCACGGCAATCTTCTCGACCCAGGGATCAGCCCTTGTCTCTGGCATCTCCTGCATTGGCAGGCGGGGAAGCCTCCCTGTACTGACTAGCATTGGCTGAAATTGGGGCATGTCAGACCGGGTCTAGACTGGGAAGGTTCTAGCACTTCCCCTGGAAAAGCACAGAGCCTGAATAAGCTGGAGGCTGCCCCTGTGGTGGTTGTATGCTGCCTGTCCTGAAGTGAGGGGGAAGGAACCCATGGAGGCTGGCCAGATTTGGAGACTATAGCTGTGTGTGGCTTACTAGTCAGCCTGGCTTAGCTGTCAGGCATGCACAGTGCTGGGTGTGGAGAAGAGTGATACGGCAGGTCCGTGACTTGAAAGCTGCTTTAGCCAGTTAAAATTTATTTGGAGTGCTCTGGGTTTATGGCAATATGAATGTGTAATTCATAGTGAAATTTACTGGGTCTCTGCTTATGAATAGCATTTCTTGATTACTAGTAATTGGTGTTTTAATTATCAAAATGCAATCACAGAATATTGATTCAAAGCAAGATTATTTCCAGAATAATTTGAATCCCTTTATAAAATTGTCTGGTCAAAAACATATTAGATTTGATTATCATCAAATACCAACATATTCAAAATCAAGAACATGTATACTTTGCTAGTGGACACACACACTGATGATAGAAGAAGTTTATCTGGCCTTGGAGTAGTTCAGGGCCTCATGCCTCCCCACTCTTGTCTTTCCCACACTATTCCACCTCCAATTACATGTAGGTCCCTTTGTTGTTGTTTGGTCACTAAGTCATATCCGATGCTCACGACCCCATGAACCATATAGCATACCAGGCAAGAATACTGGAATGTTCACGAATACGTCTCTGTTCATGGGGATTTCCAGGCAAGAATACTAGAGTGGGTTGCCAATTCCTTCTCCAGGGGATCTTCCTGGATCAGGGGTTGAACCCATGTCCCCTGCATAGACAGGCGGATTCCTTACCACTGAGCCACTAGGGAAACCCGTAGGTCTCTTTACTTCCACCCCAAAGGGGAGTGACACTCAGTTGAGAAAACCACTGGCCTCTGTGAAGGTGGGCAGGGCCATGTGCTGAGTCTGTAAGCCAGGCCCGTGTTTCCTCCTTGTCTCCCACCACTTCATCGGGAAGCTGAGGCTGCTGCTCTTTTTTTCTATTCCTAGAGCTGAGCTTTCACCTCCCACCTGGCAAGCCGGCAAGCCGGGGAGGCCTAAAAAGGCCCCTGGTGGGCGGCTGGCGGCATAAGCTCTTCCCCACCCCCTCTCTTTCCCTCATTTTTCTTTGATCCTGGTTGCTTCCCCCCCCACTGGTAAGATCCAAAGTTTGATTTAGGTTTTGGGTTTATGATTAATTAGCCAGGAAACTTTGATTTAAAACTCCCAAGATCTGTCTAGCAGAGAAAAAAATTCTTAGCATAGTGCAGCCTGACTCTCAGGGATTGGGGGCCAAAACCTCAGCTAAACCTCAGCTAGAAGTAAGGTCTGTGTTTGTTTTGTTGTTGGTGTGTTTTGGTTTTTTTTTTTTTTTTTTTTTGGCCATCTTTCTGTGAATGAGGTTTGGTTCCTTGGCCAAAATACTAGGGTGTGCTATCATAAGATCACCCTGTGTACCACTTGGTTATCATTATCAACAAATTCATTTAGAAAATGTGCAAAACAGTGAAATATGTGAAGGAAAAATCATTCCAAACTTGCCCCTTTAAGGTAACAATTATTAATGCTTTGGTGTATGTTTACAAGGATAAAAAGCTAAAAGGTCTTTAAAAAATGTTTTTTCAAAGTTTGAAATCAAATTCTTATGTAGTTTTGTATCTTCTTTCCACTTAATTTTATTATATATATTTTTGTATTTTCTAAAACTTTCAAACGTTTGTAATGTTCTGTGGTAGGAATAGATAGTAACTCCTTGGATATCTAGATGGCTTTTCCAGTTTTTGTTTTGAATGTATTTATCTATTTTTGGTTATGCTGGGTCTTTGTTGCTTCGAGAGGGCTTTCTCTAGTTCTGAGTGGGCGTTCCTCTCTAGTTGCAGTGTTCAGGCTTCTCACTGCAGTGGCTTCTCTTACTGTGGAGCACGGACTAGGGCCCGTGAGCTCCAATAGTTGTCCGCACAGGGGCTCAGTAGTTGTGGCTTGCTCGGTTTAGTTGCCCATGGCATACGGAATCTTCCCAGACTAGAGATCAAACCTGTGTCCTCTGCATTGGCAGACGGACTCGCCTCCACTCTACCACCAGGGAGGGATTTTAACTGTTGAGGATTATTGCACTTTCCATATGGTGGCTTTTTAGTCACAGCAGGGCTTGGGTGTTTCCTTTTTTGATTGTGTTGATAGTTAGCTAGAATTCTCCCTCTTCCTTCTTTTTTTTGTTAAGTTTTTTTAAAAGCTCTATTTTATTGTAGTTGGGAAGAATCTTAGATTGTGTAGGAAAATGTCGAGGAGACTAAAAAGAAGACACTTGAGTTTCTTGAGTTAGTTGATTGGATGCATAAGCACATTTTGGTGACCCAAGTTGACTTTGGAGTTGACTTGGCCAGTTAGAGTGTCCTAGGAAGGGTGGAATGACGAGATCAGAATCATCTCCGCCAGCAGACCAGCCTAAGTGTTAAAAGGTGAACGCTCCCCTTTATATTTGCTATTGACAGACAGATGCCGCTCTCTCAGGGCAGATGGCCGACTCTGGTTTGCTTTCTGTAGTAACCTCCGAGGCTCAGGCAAGGCCTCTTTCTTCACATGCTGCAAGCTGAGCTGCTGACATAGTCTGAATTCCTCCTTACTCCTTGAAGAATAACATTTCAATTAGATACACTGCATTTTTGCTTCTGGGCCATATTTCAGTCATAGGGAAAAAATGCAAATTACAGCAAAACAGACACTGATTAACACAGATCTGTTTAAAAGCAAAGAAGCTCGCAGAAGCCTCCAGCACATGTTTTGTGTCTGCACAAAACTTGAGACTGACGCTCAGAATGAAGAACCGCAAGCCCTACATGATTCTGAGTTGTATAAGGGAAAAAAACCATTCATTGAAAAAAATAATTATGGGCAAAAATGTTTCAAGGCTGTTTTAATCAGATGAGGGCTTCCCTTGTGGCTCAGCTAGTAAAGCATCAGCCTGCAATTAGGGAGACCTGGGTTTAGTCCCTGGGTTGGGAAGATCCCCTGGAGAAAGGAAAGGCTACCCACTCCAGTATTCTGGCCTGGAGAATTCCATGGACTGTATAGTCCATAGGATTGCAAAGAGTCGGACACAACTGAGCGACTTTCACTTTCACTTTAATTAGATGAGGTTGGAGAGTACGGATAACATTGGACAAGTTACTTCATTTTACTGAGCCCAAGGTTTTTTGTCTGTAAATAATGATGCTAATATTGTATTTAACAGCCTAGGGAATTTCTGGGGATTAATTCTTATAGGAAATAACACCTATAAAACAATTAGTACAAATATTAGCACTCTAATATCAACTTATTATTCTTTGTGTCACATACTGTATTTGCTAGGTTTCTAGGAAATAATATTGAATAAGACATCTCCGATCAGTCTAGTGGTAGTGACAGATACGAGATTATGTATCTTGGTGATTTGAATAAAATGCAGTAATTGATATAATGCAGTTATGATAAAAGAGCCTCCCATAAGATTTTTACGCTTTGGAACTGAAAATTTAGTTGTTTTTTTAGCATGGCATGCTCTTTCTCAGTCTTGGCTTCACATTAGAAATAGAATTGTTAAATCACATTTGGAGAACAAAACTGTTGATGAACAGGCCCCACCATAGACCTAATTAAGTCAGTATCCCATGACTGTTGCCAGTTAGAGTGTCCTAGGAAGGATGGAATGACGAGATCAGAATCATCTCTGCCAGCAGACCAGCCTGAGTGTTACAAGGTGAACGCTCCCCTTTATATTTGCTGTTGACAGACAGATGCAAATTTATTTGTAAAATAAAATTTCCCAGGTGATTCTGTTGTACCACCATGGTTCAAGAGCCAGTGCCTTAGATATTTTCTTCTCTTTTTGTTTGGCATTTTCCAGGATTATACTATACCATAGGCTAATTCCTTGCTTTTTTCTTTACTTTTGAAACTTACATGATGACAGGTATTTAGAATTTAAAATGCTTTTGTGATTTCATTAAAGCCTCATAGTGATAAATTTTTTAAAAAGTATTATTATCCCTATTTTTCAGAAAAGATAGTCTAGGCTCAGGAAAACTACACATTAAGTAAAAGTTGGGCTTAAACCCAGGTATTCAGAATCTAGTCTTTCTGTTTCTACTGCATTTCTACCAGAAATATTCAACCAGTGTTTAAATACTTGAAGGTCTTCTCTTGTTGCGGTATTTTCTGTTGATACAGCTTTATGACCTGTTGAAAAATCTTGCTCATTGTTCATCTAGCTGGACCACTTGTGATCTGTTTCTTTTATTCTGGCTCTAATAGTCTCAACCATATTTCCCCTATTAGCTATAATTTCTTGAAATGCACTAACCATTTCTCAGTCCTTCTATTAAACAACTTTTTCTTTTATAGAAGAATATACCCTTTCCTATTTTTTATTTCGTCAGTGAGTCCCTGCCACCAAGTTGTTCTGGCATATATTAACTTAATATTGAAAACTAGTAACTATAAATATCCCTTTCTGTCCAAATCTGTTTTAGTTTCTAAATTTGGAACTTGAGAACTTGGACGTAGGGGACACCTGTGCTTGAGCGACCCTTTGTTTGGCTCTCTGGAAGGATCAAGGAGCTCTACCAGAATAACTCACTCTTCTTGTGGCTAGACATGAACGCGTGAACAGGTGGTATGGGGCAGTCTCTACAGTTTTCCCTGAGTTGTCTTTCCATCCTAGAAGGAAGCTTCTTTCCCGTTGCCTCCTTCCTCCTCTGTCTTGCTCCTCTACCCCCAGGGTCCCAGCTCCATCTTGCTGAGAAAGGAGAGGGAGCAGAGAACTTGGATGGGAGTGGAGGCATTCCAGGCGTAGGGACCATGGAGGCCGTCCGGTCTCTTTCAAGGGCTGTAGTTGCCATGGCTGGCTTAGTCCTTAGGGCCTCTCTGCCTCCTTTGTGCTGTTAACGCAAATAGCCCTTCCCACCACAGGTGAAGATACAAGGAGGAAGGGCTGGATGAAGGTCCCAGAGAGCCCTGTTGAGTGTGGCTGTGTCCTATACCCTGGCATGGAATTCTCTTTTACAGACACTTTCTCTGTCACAGTTTTTTATGGGTCATATCTGCTTGGGTCGCAGAGTCAGACACAACTGAGTGACTTCCCTTTCTTTTTCTTTCTTTTCTGCTTTTACGGTTTTCATCGATTTGTACCAGTTGCATCCCTTATGTTTTTAGTTAGTTATTCTTCATCAGCTTAAGTGTCCAGAAGGTCAGATATAACAGATGAAACTTTTCTCAGGACAAGTGCTTATCATTCTGTTCTTTCCTGCACAGCCCAGAAACCAAGTTTCAGTTTTAGATCTTTCTCTTAAAATGTAAATATATTGTCCTCCCAAGTTCTTCTGTTCTTTTCCAGAATCACTGAAAGTAAATTCTACGTTCCTTCTGGCATAGAAACAAGGAAAGTAAGTGGTGATTTGGTTTGATGAGTTTTGACAAGCTACCTTTTCTCCAAAAGAGTAAGCCAACTCCTGATTGTTCATGTCAGATATTGCCACATCCATTCCACATGGAACGAAATCACCAATAGCCATTGCTTTGTCATCTTTTTGGAGTCAGGTAAAGGATGTCTTGAACTAGTTACTGTCTTTTCCCTGGAGGCCAGGGTTCTGATGCTTTGGTAATAGGGCTCTATGGAATGAAAGAACCTCATGTCTAATTTTTTTTTCTAAACCACAGTTGGATAGACTTCATTCTTTTTCTTTTCTGGGCCATGCTTCCAACTCATTTTTTCTTTTTCCCCTTTAAGGGAGAAAAAACATTCTTTGTAGTTCCAGACCTTAAGGTTTTATTTGAAGGGTGAAGAGAAATTTTAAGAGGCTTGAAGGCCCTAAAAATGTGTTTTGACTTTTACTCATTGTTTAGTATCTAGATGTTAGGGATTGTCTTGAATGAAAAATTGGAGTGATGGTTAGATTTATTTATAGTAGTTTGTAAAGTATTTAAAGCAGCAGTTTCCAGTTTAATGTTTTTACAAATCAGCCTCATACCCAGATTCTGCAAAGTAGACACAGATGTGTAAGGTTAATTTTAAGAAGGTTCATACTCTGTCATAGAAATGACAAATTTATATGATTTCTCAGATGGTAGAAATATTTACAGATGACGTATTCTAGTGATAATCAACTTTTAAAAAACCTGCAAAACTAGAGAAGGGTTAATTTTATGACATCAAATAAACTAAGATTTAATTAGGAAAAAAAATGATAAAAGACAAACCAAAACAGTGTCAGATGAGGCCCCAGAGAAAAACCAAAACACTTGCTGGTATTCTCAGGCCCAGAGTTTGGGTAGAGATGTGAGATGCCGGGGTCTCTATGGTGGTCCAGCTCAGCTGCTTCGTTGTGTGACCAGCAGTCCGGTTCAGTGAGTTCCTCGAGATAACCAGCAGTGCAGGGCAGAGCCACACTGGTGCCTAGGCTCCTTGACTCCAATTATGTTTCTTCTTCTGTAACACACATTAAAGGATGGTTACTAGATTATTCTGTGTTGTGGTTTGTCTGGGGAAGAAATGAAATGGTCCCAGTAGTCCCTTGGGTCTCTGCAGTGGGAAGAAGTCACCACTGGGAAAGGGGAAAGGAGCCTTTGTGTTGTATTTGTTCAGTGAGGTTTCCTGTAAAATCTCCTTTAATTTGAGATGCAGTGATTTAGGATGGGCTTGGCCCTAGAGCGGTTTTGGCTGTTGTTACAGAGGGCTGTGGAACTCCTATTGCTTGTCGAGTCGTGCCCAGCAAGAATCTTGCTGAGCAGCTTCAGCACAGTGCCTTTTACACAGCGATTGCAGAAGTGCTGGATGAGTTGAAGTGATAATGGCAGGAAGCGTAAATCAAATTTCATGCCGTCTTGATAAAGAATTGAATGTTGTCCCCACCCTAAATTTAATGGACACTGTACATAAGATATCTGTTTTGACACATAGAGAAGCGTTTGATTTCAGCTTATTTGTTTGTTAGGACGCATATGCTGGGAACTACCCCTCCTCTACTTTGGAAGTAAATAAAGGACAGGGTCTTGAGCAGAAGCTGGTTATGCTTCCAGCATTTTGTGTGCCTCATCTATGTCAGGAGGCTTGTCTTTATCCCTGCTGAACCTAAAACTTCCTCTTGGCAGTTGGCCTCTGCTTCCTCCACAAAACAAAAGCAAAGTTCCCTGCCTCCCTGTCTATAACTTCTCTGAATCCCTAACTATCCTTACCTCCTCTTCTGTCTCTTCCCACTCCTGTGTAAGGCAGTTCCTCTGCCTGTTTTCTGAATCCTTCCTTCTCCCCTTACTGGAGAATCCGCTTTCTTCAGGTATCTCCTTTCTGTTAGCTTCTTCCCTAGGCACTTAAGTCCCTCTGTCCTGTAAGTGCCCCTTCTGGAGAATAAGAGCATCTTTTTTCCTTCCTTTTATAATGAAGCTGCTTGGATACGAAGAGTGGTATTCAGTTGCCTTATCTTTTCTTCTCCTTTACCCTCTCTGATCTGTGTCACTGAAATTGAGCAGGGATCGATCTCTTAATTTACTATTCTGAAGTATCCACCTCTGTGCTTGTTGTACTTGACTTTCCTGTGGTGGTTTAAGTCGTTTCCATCTCCTGTAAGGTTTCTTCTCCCTCAGCTTGTATGGTGCCACTGTCTTCAGGCTGCTCCCTCTTATCTTCTTCTTGGGCTTCTTTTCTGGGACTTGTCCCTTCTATAACAGTCGGTCCCAGCTGCCCGCCTTTTCTCATTAAATGTTCCCTGGGTTATTTCCTCCATGCTCATAGGGTAGAGAGAGTGTCTTCCCTGTGACTCAGATGATAAAGAACCTGCCTGCAATGCGGGAGACCCAGGCTCGATCCCTGGGTCAGGAAGATCCCCTGGAGAAGGGCATGGTAACCCACTCCAGTATTCTTGCCTGGAGAATCCCGTGGACAGAGGAGCCTGCAGGGCTACAGTTCATGGGGTTGCAAAGAGTTGGACACAGCTGAGTGACTGACACTTTCACAGGATAGGTGTTGCTGCTCTGATTGAATTTGCCAACTCAGATCTTTTCCCTGAGCACCAGACCTCTCCTCACTTGGGATCCTAGGAGTCCCTCAGACTTAACCTGTTTAAAGTTCTGCAGTCCCCATCTCTTCCTCTGTGCCCAGTTTCCTTGTCCATCGAAGTCAGGAACTAAGAACCTCGGTGTCATCCAGATGTCTTCTTTGTGTCACTCAGTATAGCGTCATCACGCATGTGTTTCTCTTCCAGCCTGAATCAGCTGCAGGTTCGCCTGCTAGTGCTGCTGCTTTCTTTTCTTTCTTTCTTTTTAACTGATTCACTTTTCTTTGCTAGGAGGTCTCTTTCTTCTGTGGATCACACTCTTCCACTGTCCATCACGATGGCTTTAGTTTTGATTCTCCTAAATGAGAAAATAATTATGGCCCCAAGCCAAACCATTTCAAAATGGAGTAAGATGTCAGGTATATGAAATGCTACAGCAGGGCTGAGGAAAATGAAGACTGAGAAAGAAGGAATTAGATTCGGTGAATGGGTACTGTCAGACCTCTGGGTGAGTTCTGCAGTGCAGTGATCTCTTTACCCACACCCACTCCCCCTTTTTATACCTGCTTCAGAGGTGGTGTTCGCATAGTATCCTTCAGGTCACTCAAATTCTTGTTTGTTACCAGGGTCCTTCCTCTTCCTTGTTTACTTTATTCAGTTAGTGAGTTTTGCCAATGACACCTCTATATTCTCTCTCATTTGTGTCCCTTTGAATTTTTTCCTCCTCAAACTAGAATTTTGTAAATCCATCTTTTTGTTACTCACATTGAATTTGATCTTCAGTTTGTGATGGTTCTTCTTCCTAATTAAAGATTTATCCTTTTTCATGTCTGTTATCATTATCTTAATTGGAAAATACAATGGACAATTGTTAGTTTTTTGACTTACTTTATCATTCTTCAGCTTTTAACACTGTTGATCACTCTCTCCTTAGTTGTCTGCTCTTGACTCTTGGGACTTCATTATCTTGATTTTCTTGCTACATCTTTGATGGGCTTTTCTTGGTCATCTTTAAGGACCTCCTAAATAGAGCAGTCCTCTGGATTCTGTCCTCTGGCAGATCTCTCATGATCTTGTCAGGACAGTGTTAGTCATACTCATGATTTCAAGGACCACTCATCCCTCCACCCCGAAATCCTTGTCCTGAGCACAGACTCTTTCACTGAGTGCACGACCTGATTTTTTCAGTTGCTTACCAGGTATGTCCATTTGGAGGTTCCACAGAACTTCAGATACAGTGGATTCTAATAGGAACGCATCACTCTCTTTTCCAGACTTCTTCCTTTTTTTTTTTAAAATCTTGTCTTGATGAAGGGAACCAGTAGTGGCCCATCATCCAGATAAAGACACAGGAATGACGCTAATGCCTCCTTCCTCACTTTCCACATTGGCTAGATCACGTGTGTGCGTGTGCTAAGTCGCTTCAGTCATGTCTAACTCTTTGTGACCCTATTGACTGTAGCTCTCCAGGCTCCTCTCTCCTTGGGATTCTCCAGGCAAGAATACTGGAGAGGGTTGCTGTGCTCTCCAGGGGATCTTTCTAACCCAGGGATCAAACCCATGACTCTTATGTCTCCTGCATTGGCACGCAGATTTTTTACCACTTGCACCACCTGGGAAACCCTCATTAGGTCACAAATCTTATCAATTCTGCTGCCCCAATTTTGAAATCTCTCTCAAATTCGCCCTCATAGACTTAGCATAGACCCTTATTCTCGTCTCATTGTTTCATTTGTCTCCTAACTGTGCTTCCTTTGTGTAGTTGTGTCCCCTTCTTTCTCCCTGCTTTCAAATTCATTACTGACAGCTCAGATTTGAGTGCTTATTATATGTCACTTATTTGTGAAATGTTTTGCATGCATTCACACTTAACCATCACACTGAACATTTATTATCCTTTTTACTTCGGAGCAGAGTAGGCCAGGCCTCACCAATAGTAAGTGGCAGGGCAGAGATTTGAATTAAGGTTATATGCTTCAGAGCCTGTGATCATAATTTTAATTCACTGCTTCACCTGCAGCTTTTCACTGGCTATTCCTCTTTGCAAAGACTAGAATCTTTGGAAGCAAGTCACTGTCACAGTCCATATTCGAGGTGGTGGGGTTGAGGTTGTGGGGGTAAAGGTTCAGCTCCTGGAGGAGAGATTCTTGACTCATATTTAGAATTCTTCTTTAAGGGAGATTTGTCTCTTCCTACTTATTTACCCAGTCATTTACCTTATGTAGACTTATTTTATACTTTGGCTTATCATCCAACACTGTAATACTTACTTTTGCCAATTCTCATTTTTTTTTTTTTTTACTTTTTTAAAAATTGAAGTTATAATTGGCATATAACATATTAGTTGCAGGTTAACATAATGATTTGGTATTTGTAACAGCTCTTATATTTAAGATGTTCAAGTTATTACCAGTTTTTTTTTTTCTATTATTGAATTAGAAGTGAATGTTTTTTCTATTAGAAGTCTTGGCATGCTGTTTTGATGGTTTCCTTTAGATCCATATTCCTAAAAGTAGGATTGTTGGGTCGGTGCTTTTAAAAGTTTTTGGTGCACGGGTGGTGTTTTTATGAGCATCTGGTTTCTTACTTGCTGTCTTTCCAGGAAGTACTCACTAACACTTGAGATCTTGCATTCCTCTTTGGGATTATGGATGGTTTATCTTTAAAGCCAGAAACTCACTATTTATGCTGATTTATCTGCCTGTGTAGAGTATTGTGTCAAAGAATGCACTGCAGTATCGGGGAAATTCCCAGCACGATGCCCAGGAGTTTCTGCTGTGGCTTTTGGACCGAGTGCACGAAGACCTCAATCACGCTGTGAAGCAGAGTGGCCAGCCTCCTCTGAAGGTAAGGGCACGCCCCTCTGGCAGTCAGGGAGTGCTGAGCTGAATGGAGGAAGGAGTGAGTGTCAATTCTTCCAAACCACTTTCCAAACCAAATTGTTCCAGTTTGCAGTTAGTTAATACTGTGAAATTGACAAAGTGAGGTTCCTGGATACTTAGAGGCTGTCTCCCCTTATGCTGCACTCCCCCCCCCACCACTGTGCTGGCAGTTGTCAGGAGGAAGAGTCACTGTCTCCAAGGAGCTTACACTCATGAGAGGGGACGCATGTGCCTCTATGACTACTTTTAGACTGACATTAGACTCACTAAACTGTTTTTAAAGCAGAAATTTGCTTTCTATTCCAATGAGATGTAGTCTGTAGATCACTGGAATATGATCTACACACAATCAAAAAGTAAATGTATGGATGTCTCTGCTGTTAGAATTAGATTTGAGTGTAGGAACTGAACCCTTAGAATATTCTTACTGAAAATCAGTGATTCATTATCAGTGGTTTTTTTTTTTAATGTAGTCTTAATTTGACAGACAAAATGATTTATGTAATGGAAATAAAGTGTTGTTCGCCTCTCATAGCTTTAAAAAGTTTTGATAATTCTATTCTGTACCTCAAATTTTAAATTTCTGGTTTTGATAAATTGTTAAATTATTCTGATTCAGGGTCGTTCCTTTGTGCCTGAACATTCTGTACTGTCATGACCATACGCTTGTAGCTGACTCTCCCTCCAGATTGAGACTCACTTAAGATCAGCCGCTGTGTCTTACTCTCCTTGTATCCTTATACCTTTTGCAGCGCTCTCTGCTGATGCTCAGTAACTAACTCTGGGGAAGGGCGGGAATGAAAAGGTTAGGTAAAATGTGAGTAGAATGATAGGCCTAAGTAGGAAGGAAATGGCAACCCACTCCAGTGTTCTTGCCTGGAGAATCCCAGGGATGGTGGAGCCTGGTGGGCTGCTGTCTATGGGGTTGCACAGAGTCGGACACGACTGAAGCGACGGAGCAGCAGCTGGCAGCAGAGCTAACAGGTGCTAGAGTAAATTCCCTTTAGGCAGGAATTGGTACTTTTGAAAGGTTGCGATTATTCCCTGGAAGAGGTTGGAGGGAGCCTGTTGAGAACTGGAGGATTGCAGTGCTCAGGGGAAGGACTGCCCAAGGGCCTGGACGGCATGTAGAGACGGACAGGCGCTGTGTCTGGGAGAGCCTGTGAGGCCGTGAGCCCGTGTGACCCACGTCCTGGCAGCTGTGTTCTGGTTCCTTTAGCAGATGCCTTTCCCCGAAACATCTGGATCTGATGCAGACCTGGTAAAGGAGATCTGGGACATTTGTGACATCTTTAGGCTCATCGTCAGTCAAGACCTGGCACTTCTAGTCTATAAAGTTGTACTTTATTATTGTTATTTTTTTTAGCCACCATCAGAGACTGATATGATGCCTGAGGGACCATCTTTTCCTGTCTGTAGCACTTTTGTACAAGAACTTTTTCAAGCCCAATACAGGTATGAGCAAATTAAATTTCCCTTATGTTGTCTGCTTATATAGTTCTAGGTGATCTTAATGTGAGTGTCTTACATTCTTATTTTTGAAGATCTTCTTTGACATGTCCTCACTGTCAGAAGCAGAGCAACACTTTTGATCCTTTCCTCTGCATTTCTTTGCCAATTCCTCTACCCCACACAAGGTAAGAACAGAGTTAGTCAAATTAAAACTGTGTTCCTATATGTTCCTTTTCTTCCGTAGGCTCCTCTATTGGGGCTTCTTACATATTTAGACAAGTAATAGGATTACTGATAAGTTGAATGCAGGCATTATTAAGGCCTTACGGAAATTTATAAATGCCAGTCTAGGCCTGTGGGGTCGGCAGGTACATGGAGCAGGCAAGTCTTTTTGGTTGGTCTGGTTGTGTTCTGTTCAGCTGGTTGTCCACCTGTAGTATGGGAACTGGAGAAGGTCGTCGAGTGCCCACTAGAGCCTCTAGAGACCTTGCAATTACACTTTTCAATTAGCTGTTTTATTTGAACTGTTCCTCAAAATTTCTAGGAGTTACGCTGTTTTAAAGAAAATGCAAAGCACAGGACCAAGTATTGGTACGCTGTATGTTTGTTTTATAAATACTGCCCTTTCCAAAGCGCTCTTCAGTGCTCTCACAGGAGGCCGTGAGCACAGCCCATCTCCTCCACCATCTTGAGCTGGTTCTCTCGAAAGAGTTATTCATTATTGCTTGATAGTTCTACAAGGTCCAACCGAAGGTGTGGGTTTGCCTTAGTTTTGTTGATTTCATGTCAGAGTTGTTTTGCTCATTCTTTTTAGCTGAAGTAAGTGACTAATGAGAAGATCTGACTTTGATCTGCACAGGCCTCTCTATGTCACCGTAGTGTATCAGGGGAAATGCTCCCACTGCATGCGGGTTGGCGTGGCCGTGCCTCTGTCTGGGACTGTCGCCAGACTTCGGGAAGCAGTGTCCGTGGAAACAAAGATCCCCACTGATCAGGTAATAAGCTTGCTAAGACACATGAGCCACAAAAATGTTGCTTTCTCTTCTTCTGGAATTTTTTTTAACAGCTCTCAGCCAGACATGGTTGGATAGAAATTTAAAACTAGTTGCTTCTACTGTTAAAGGAAAGATAAAAGCATCAAGCTCCAAAGGAGAAAAATATACACAAAAACTTTCCATGCTTCATTTAATTGTGTATATATATATTTAAAAGGAAAAGCTATGACTTTACACCAAGACCTTCTTTCAGCTTGTAGAGTACAATTAATTAAACCACCACCACCTTACATCATTCTAAGGATGCTCATGTGGGCCACAGGAAGAGCATCCTGTGGTATTTGAAGGTCAGAGAGGCTTAGAAAACCCAACCAGTTGTTCTTGAAAATTCTTTCCCATTGTGGTGAAAAGAAGGAGCATACTGCTAGTTCTGTACATACAGGGGCTCAGTGTGGTTTATCTTCTGATTAGAGTGTTTTACCTGTTTAGATAAGAGAGAGGGAAGTTGTAACCCCCGCACCCCCTCCACCCCCCACCTTTCTTTTTTGGGTAAATATTTGATACATAGTTGTATTGACCCAGAATAGTTTTGGCCTGTTTGTGACTTGACATACTTTTACACACCTCTTTTACTCAATTCACTGTTAGAGTTTTATTTGGGAAAAATTCCCTATTTAAAATTTGTCAAGGAAAGATGATCCCGTGGCTGAATGGCTTTTCCCTAGACACCTTCTGGAAGCTGCTGTGTAATCATGTGAATAATGGAGGTGTTCTGTGCTTTGGCCTCCTGTGACCTCATCAGGGAAGCGCTGCGGTCAAACAAACACCACCAGCAGTGCTGCCCTGATGCACAAGTATTTCATATTTTCATAGGCCAGGCACTCGCAGATTGATAAAATGTTCGTGATTTCCCTTCACTTTGAAATGCTCATTCATTCTTTCTTTTTTTTGTAAATTCAAGATGAGGGGAAAGAGAGAGAGAGGGAGGCTTTGGTATGTGTCTGAGGCTAATCTGACTGTATCTTTAAAACCTCCAGTGCTGTCTGGCTCTTTCTGCATTGTTTAAGTGAGTGATACAATTACAGATTTGTTTTTGACCTTAGCTTGCTGGAGAGAGTGAAGTATAGTTGCATGTTCACCTGTTCACCTGCAGGAAAACAATGTGTCCATTAAAATTGTTAGAAGAAAAATGTGTTTTTCTTGGATTGTTTTTCTGTTTTTCTTGGATTGTTTGTGGACTATGCCACCAAGTCCCTTTCATCTCATCGACTCATAGTATATCTGTGATAGTAGAGGGGACCTTAGGAGCCCAGTCCAGCCTCCTCATCTGAAGGAGGCCCAGAGAAACCATATGACTTGTTCAGGGTCACGAGGCTTTTTGATGGCAGGCCAGAACTGGAACTTCTTCAGGCCTGGTCCAGTACTTTTTCACATGAGGTCTCTCCATGTCTCCACTGTCTTTTTTCCCATCTTTTATTTTTCCTTCTTTATAAAGTAGTCAGCCATTTCAGAAACTTAATAAAAGTGAAAGTGAAAGTACCTTGTATTAAATATCTTAGAACTAAGGCTTATTAACTTTAATACTGTGTTGTGTACTCATTTGCATTTTGTCTTGTGTGTATCCTTAATTTACTATTTTATGAAAATGGAACCGTGTACTCATACTTTTCTTTTCCAACTTTTAGTATTTACTTAGGAGATCTTTCCATTTTAGTGCAAATATATGTAGCTTATTCTTTGCAAGAACTTTATAATTCCTGTAGAACTATAGTATAGCTAACTAATTCCTATTATTGGACATTTGAATCGATTTACTTTTTTTTTCCAGTATAAATCTCCATAGTTATTTGACATTTTTTAATCTGAAAAGAAAATTTAATGGTAGAAAATCTTAGAATCAGATGTAGACTCTTATCATTGCTATGAGGCTGGATAGTTGTATAACCTTAGGCAAGTCACTCCATCTCTCTTTAGTTCTTCTCCCTGTGAAACAAGGGCTTTAGACTTTGTAAGTGCTGACTCTCTTCACCAAAGCTTAAAGGAACTCTGGATTTAGTGCCCCAGCACTCTGAAATCAGAGGTTGTTGTTATAAAACCACAGAGGATATTGTGCTTCCAAGACTCTCTTATTAAAGGCAGATCCCCCGAGCTTGATGAGGTGTTTCCAAGCTCTCAACTCCCCTGCAGGCCTGCTGATCTGGAGAAGTTCACAGCTGGATTAGGAGATCAATTCTTACTGACTTTCCAGTTACCCAACTATTTGCATTTTTCCCATTTTTAGATTGTGTTAACAGAAATGTACTATGATGGGTTCCATCGTTCCTTTTGTGACACAGACGACCTGGAAACAGTCCATGAAAGTGACTGCATTTTTGCCTTTGAGACTCCAGAAATATTTAGGCCTGAAGGAATTCTCAGTCAAAGAGGTAAATGAGCATCTGTTTCCATAATACCACCTGGGTTTGCAGGTTTAACAACTGTCTACTCTTTTTGCTTATTGTATGATGGTATAATTTTTTGAAATTGTGGTGAAATACACTTAACATATCTTTTTATGATGGTATCAATTTTAGGTAACATATTTCCTGGGAAGAAGGTAATTCTTGACAAGAGCTTTGTTCCTGGCCTTAGGTTCTTCAGCTCCTAGGGCTTTTGTTCTTTTTACTCTACTCCAGTGGTTGTCAAGGCATCAGTGTCACCTGGGAACTGATGAGAAATGTAAATTCTTAGGCGCCCCTCCAGACCTACTGAGTGAGAAACTGGCAGAGCCCAGCAGCCAGTTAACAGGTGATTCTGATGCAGGTGAAAGTTTGAGAACTGCTGCTCTACCCAGTCTTACCAGTTTTTTGCACTGGTCATTTTTAGAACTAAACTCTCCTCTAGCCCCCACTTTTCTTCTGGTTGCATACCCTGACTTTCAGCGGTCCACTGGAATCTCTGCTTAGAGCCCCGCAGCCATCTCACACTGAGCATTTCTTGCTCCTCTTGTGTTTCTTCTGTGGAGTATCACTGTACGTCTCCCCCAAGCTTGGCCCAAGCACCTTTCTCTTGGATTTTGACTTAAATTCACAACTGATCAAACACTGTGGTCTTCCTCTTCCTTCTACTGCCGCTGACACGGTGCAGACCAGTCTCAACTGGGCTTTTCTAGTAATTTCTTTACTCCTGGGCTTTCTCCTGTTCAGTTACTTCTTCACAGTGCTACCAGGCTTATTCTTACATAGAGTTCTGATCATGTTACATGCTTATTGATGTCCCAGTGGTTCCCTTTTGTCTGCAGTTAAATCTAAATACCTTGGAAGAATGCCTGGCCCCTTTTGTCTGCATTTAAATATAAATACCTTGGATGAATGCCTTGCTTTTTTTCTAGCCTCTCTACTATTAGGTTGGTGCAACAGTAATCGCAGTTTTTGCATTGTTGAAATTGGCCGTTTGATAAGTTGGAATACATTCTAAATAAATGTGGTGGTTACTTTATACATCATTTTAATGTGCGTTTCTTTGTGTGTTTTTTGTTTGCTATTTATTTTATATTAATTTTAGACTATGGAAATGATGTTAGACAAAAAGCAAATTTGAGCGATTTTCTTATTTAAGTTCAAAATGAGTTGTCAAGCAGCAGAGACAATTTGCAACACCAATAGCACATTTGGCCCAGGAACTGCTAACAAATGTACGGTACAGTAGTGGTTCAAGACATTTTGCAAAGAAGATGAGAGCCTAGAAGATGAGCCTAGTGGTCAGCCATTGGAAGTTGATGATGATGATTGAGAGCCATCATCAAAGCTGATCTTCTTACGACTACATGGGAAGTCGCTGAAGAACTCACTGTCGACCATTCTATGGTCATTCAGCATATGAAGCAGATTGGAAACGTGGAAAAGTGCAGTAAGTGGGCACCTCACGAGCTGACTGGAGATCAAAACGTCGTTTTGAAGTGTTGTCTTCTCTTCTACACAGCCATTTCTTGATTGGATCGCAACATACGACGAAAAGTGGATTGTAAATGACAGCTGGTGATGACCAGCCAGCCCAGTGGCTGGACTGAGAAGAAGCTCCAAAGCACTTCCCAAGGCCAAACTTGCTCCAAAAAAAGGTCATGGCCACTGTTTGGCCATCTGCTGCCCTTCTGAGCCACTTGAACTTTCTGAATCCCGGTGAAACCATCACATCTGAGAAATATGCCCAGCAATTGATGAAAACTACAATGCCTGCAGCCAGTATTGGTCAACAGAAAGGGCCCGGTTCTTCTCCACAACAACTGACCACGCGTCGCACAACCAATGCTTCAAAAGTTGAACGAATTGGTCTATGAACTTTTTGCCTCATCTGCCACATTCACCTGACCTCTCGCCATCCAGCTACCACTCGACAAGCATCTCAGCAGCTGTTTGCAGGGAAAATGCTTCCACAACCAACAGGATGCAGAAAATGCTTTCCAAGGGCTTGTTGAATCTCGAAGCACTGATTTTTGTGTTACGGGAATAGACAAACTTATTTCTTGTTGGCAAAAATATGTTGATTATAATGGTTCCTATTTTGATTAATAAAGATGTGTTTGAGCCTAGTTTCGATGATTTAAAATTCATGCTCCAAACCCTTAATTACGTTTGCACCAACCTAATATATTCCATCTTCTTCCCCATATACCCTATCCAGATTTACTCTTTATTTCTTGAATATGCCACATGCTTTTATACTTCCCCTCCTGTTTGCTCTGCTGAAAATTCATTTCTCCAGCTCTCATTATCACCTACTCTGTCTCCCCTAAGCATACCTTCCAATCTCCTCATCTCACTCGTCCTAAGAAGCCACTGTTCTGCTTTCTGTCTCTAGATTTTTCTAGTCTAGATGTTCGTGTGAGTGGAATCGTGTAATATGTGGCCTTCTGTTACTTGTTTCTTTCACTTAACGTAATGTTCCCAGGTTCACCCATTGGAGCATGTATCAGTCCTTCAGTTCTTTTTACGGCTGAATATTATTCTGTTAGATGTATAACGTGTATAAATACCACATTTTCTTTATCTGTTTGTCTGTCGATGGGCATTTGAATTTCTACCTTTTGTCTATTATGAAATAGTGCTGCTGTGACCATTCATGTACAAGTATTTTTTGAATACCTAGTTTCAGTTTTTTTTGGAGTATGTACCTAGAAGTGTGAATACTGGGTCATATGATAATTCTGTGTTTAAATTTCTGAGAAATTGCCAGACTGTTTTTAATAGAAACTGCATCATTTTTTCATTCCCACCAGCAATATATGAAGATTGCAGTTTCTCCACATTCTTGCCAGTATTTGTTATTTTAGTCATCCTAGTGAGTGTCAAGTGATATGTCATTGTGATTTTTATTTGCATTTTCCTGATGATAAATGATGTTGGTCATCTTTTCATGCAGTTTTAGGCCATTTCTTCTTTAGAGAAATGTCTGTTCAAGACCTTTCCCTCCTTTAAACTTGGGTTGCTTATCTTTTTGTTTTTGTATTATGTGTTCTTTTTTTGCTGGGTACTAGACCCTTGTCGGATATATGATGCAGGTATTTCTTCCCATTCTGTGGGTTATCTTTTCACTTCCTTGATACTGTCTTTTGATGCATAAAAGTCCTTAATTTTGATGAAGTCTAGTTTATCTTTTGCTTCTTTTGTTGCTTTTGCTTTTGATGTCGTTTCCAAGAATCCATCACTAAAGCCAAGACCATGTTTTCTTCTAAGAAGACTATAAGTTTTAGCTCTTAGATTTAGGTCTTTGATTCTTCTGAAGTTAATCTTTGTGTGTGGTGTGAAGTACCATTCTTTTGCATGTGAATGTTCAGGAGTCCCAGTACCATTTGTTGAAGGGATTTTTCTTTCCTCGTTGAATGGCCTTGGTGCCCCTGTTGACAGTTCTCTTGTTCCTCTTTCCCTTCACCTCTACTTCCACAAGTCTCTGGTGCCTTTGGTCTGTGAACCTGTGGTAATTCTGTATTGTGGGTTGGTCAGCTTTCCCCACTGCCAGCTTAGGATTCAGTTTCCTCTCTTTATTTACAGGCATATACTTCTGTTTTTTTAAAAAATTGCTTTCTAATTTTTATTGCATTATAGTAAAAGGCCAGAACCCCTGTCCTCAGTTCCCCAACCCCAGACTGGCTGGCTGACTCCTGCTCTTCCGTGTTCCAGTGTGGCTTCTGCTAATCTCTGACACTAGCATGTTGTGTGGAAATGCTGGTTTCTTCTCTGTCCTTCCTACCATACTGTGAAATTCTTTGTAGCTGGGGCTGCATTTTGCTTCATCTTTCGGTACCCAGAAAGATGAATATAATTTCTGATACACAGTGAGAGCCTTTCCCCAAATCCCCCTTCATATCCCAGTTGGTTAGGGTTAACACTGCGTTTCTATTTATAAGTGAATTTGGTGAGGTCCATGGTTATATAAGTGCCTTTGTTGGAAGAAGATACCACTTAGTGAATGTGTGTAAGCCTCTGCTCTTTACAGCAGCCTCATCAGTATTTCGTTGATGCCTGCGAGGCTATTCTTTTCCCCATTTTACAGGGTAGGGAGCTGAGACTTAGAGAGGTTAGGTCAGGGGCCCAGGTCACACAGCTGGTAATGGTAGGCCTAGACTTTGAATGTGGAGCTTGATTTTTGAGCAGCTGAGTGTATCCTCTCATCTCATTAGGAATCCTGATCACTCTTAGCAGAACAGGTCTTCCCAGCCTTACCTCTGCTAAGAACCTAGGAAATGAGCCCATTAATTGTCTCAAATTCAGTATTTTCTCATACCAAAGTTTAAAATGGTTATGAAGTAAAACTTGCTGCTCTTTTGTGATTTATGATATTTAAGCTTAAAAAGTTTTCTTGCCTCGACTAGCTTGGTGAAGATTCAATCTTCCTTATTTCTAGTTTCTGTGTTCTCGCGTTTAGACTCTAATTAATTTGGAATTTATTTTGGTATTAACTAGGTTCAACAAATGCGTAGTTAATACCAAAATAAATTCTTTGAATACCTATTGCTGGGTATGTAGTTTATTGTTGGAGTTTTGTTATGAATAGTTTTGTGTGAACCAGCTTTTATTTTATTCTCCTTCTGGTAATACTATCATTATTTCTTTGGTGTGGTGGTGGTGGTGGAGGGCTTCATTTCTCCGGTTGACGTATCATTTCCTTAGGCTCTCCTTCCAAAGGATCAAGGAAACGAGCAATTATTTAGTCAAGCACTTATTGAGCTAAGTGTAAGACCTTGCACTAGATGCTGGATTCCTTAGTACCTCTTGTTGATAGATAGCTCTGCTTTGGGGCATGTTTGAAGACCTGGTTTTTAGCCACCAGCACCGTGCATGTCAAACATGTATTTTTGTTCACTTTATTGTAGGTCAATCCAGTCTAGTTGATTAAAGTTCTGTAATGGCTGTGAGTGTCTTAGACGCCTGGGTCTAAATCAGAGAAAAGAAGCTGCCTTTGGAATATTGAAGATTGTTTCATGTTTACTGGTCTTTATTGTTTATTAAAAAAATTTGGTTGCTGGTTGTATGGACTCACTTTAAGTCTGTCCTGGAGGGTCATCCTGCAGACTTGCCATTCTAAAACCAATGTTCATTGAAGTGAATTGTTTTAATTTTCAGTTTTTAAGGTAGGTAAGGCTAGTTTAAATGATACAATGGAGGCCAAGAATTTTTCTCAAGGGCTGGGTGAGTAATCTCAAAGTTGATCGTTTGTTCCTCATTCAGTTGCAGTGTAAATAACATAATGACAACTTAACTTCTCTGATGGGTATATTTTTTATAATGAAAGAATAAAGACATTTGAAGAGATAAAGTAAGTTTTCATTTTATTTTAGGAATTCACTTAAACAACAACCTAAACCACTTGAAGTTTGGCTTGGACCATTGTAGACTGTCTTCTACACAAGCAGCAGCAAAGCAGGGGAAAGTGGATTTGCCCCCCTCAAGAGCAGGGAGCGACAAGATCGTTCTGCTAGTGTGTAACCGAGCCTGCACTGGGCAGCAAGGGAAAAGGTGAAAACAACTTTCTTTCCAATCAGTATTGAGACTTTAAAAGTCTGACATTTTCAAATGTTTTAAAAAGTAGGGATTAAAAAATCCTTGCTGTTGAGTACTTAATTTTTGATTCTGATATTTAGAAAGAGCATGTGTGTAAGTTGACCTGATCTGAGGGGTTGACGGGGGGAGAATATAAAATTAGGATGATAGGATCTGGGTTAGGATGACTCTCAAGCTCATGTAGTTTTCAGAGGCACCTTTCTTATCTGTATTTTCAGCTCAGGATCCTCCTGGAGCTCTAGACTTCTAGACCTGTATCCAGCTACTTTCTTTACAGCTTAAAAAGAAAAAAAGTTCTTCACAAAGCTGCCTGGACGGCATGTGCAACCTCAGTCCTGTGTTGCAAGCTGAACTCATTGTCTTTCCCTATAAAAAAGGGACTCGGCAAATGGCACCAGTATTCATTCAGCTGTATTTAGTCAGACATTTGGGACTTAGAAATCTCTCTTAAATCTGTTTCCCTCTCTGAGAATTTATGGGAGTTTTAGACTGTCTTTTAAAGTAACTTGATCACACTAGAAATGTAACTTGAGTAATAACAATATACAGGTATGTTTCAGGGAGGAAGGATACAGTGTTTCTAATATTAGAGTAGCATTTATAATAACCTTTTAAAATGTTGCTCTGAAATAAGTTTCTTATTTAAGAATGGTAAATAACATAAATGCAAAATGTGTGGGTTTGTATATTTATGTTGTTCATTAGCGAGTGTTTATAGTGTGTTGGGCGCTGTTCTAAACACTAGGAGTGTAGCAGGATCTGTGTTCTCATGGTGCTTGCAACCTACTAAAGACAAGTAAACATTCAATTTCAGACAGTCATTGTTACTTTGAAGATATTAAAACATGCTGGTATGATGGAATGTGCTGGTCGGGGTCTGGCAAAACTACATTAGTGAGGAAGGTGAGGGAGGGCCTCCTTGATGAGGTGGTAGCCCGGCCAAGCCGAGTGCGAAGTTGTGAGCTGTGTGAGTCTCTGGGGAAAGGATCCCATGAAGAGGGGATATCGCCCACAAAGGTGCTGAGATTATGGCCGAATAGCATTCCATTGTATGCATATAGGACATCTTTATCCAGTCCCCTGTCCATGGACATTTAGGTTGCTTCCATTCTTGTTTATTGTAAATGTGCTGCAATGCATATTGGGGTGCATGCATCTTTTCGGATTATAGTTTTTTCTGGGTATTACTCCTGAGAGGGGAGGGGAGGGATACATTAGGAGATTGGGATTGGCATACATATACAACTATCAACATATATATAAAATAAATAGCTAAGAAGGACCTACTGTATAACATAGAGATCTACTCAGTACTCTGTATCCTATGTGGGAAAATCCAAAAATGAGTGGATATATGTGTATGTAAAACTGATTCACTTTGCTGTACACCTGAAGCTAACACAACGTTGTTAATTAACTATACTGGAATAAAAACTTTTCTAAAAAAAGATGCTGAAATTAGAAGGAGCTTGGCATGTTTAAGGACAGAAGGAAAGGCAGCTCATCTGACTTATATAAAATAAATAACTTATGGAATCATTTTCATGATGCTGGTCTCTTAAAAGTAAAGACATCATCATATGAGAAAATATTGCCGCTGATGTACACATCATGCTTGTAACGTATTTCACATCACAGTTGTTTTTAGGCAGGTAGGCTTACTGTTGAATACTACTGTGAGTAGACTGGTACTTGTTAGGAGCAGGTTCCTTGGTGACATTGGCACCTCTGCTTTGTCCTGAGTCAGGGTTTGTTTGTGCATTCATTTGTTCATTCATTCATTCAGCATCTGCTGTCTTCTAGGCATCGGCTCTTTGGGCTAGTGAGATAAGGCAGTCACAGTGCCTGCTGTCAGCTAACGCAGTCTGTTGGTGGAGGCGGAATAAGCAGGTGGTATTTGCAGTGCAGCAGTGCTTGGTTCACAGAGCTCAGGGAACGCATCCACAGGCTGCCACTGGGTCCGTATGTGGTCGAGGAGTGGGAAATAGCTGAAGAGTGACACGGCTTTTCCATACTGAGGGAATGGGCTGCCTGTTGAGGGTGTGAATTGGCTGCATTCAGGGCAACAGCCAAGTAGGTCTGAATGGCTGGGGCTTGGGTGAGAGTTAAGGCTAGACCAGTGCTCCCCACTGTGGCTGCATCTTAGAACCAGCTGGGGGGCTCCTGAAACAGTCTCAGTGCTCAAACCACAGACCAGAGTGATTACAGCAGAATCTCATGGGCATCACTGTACTTTAAAGCTCACTTGCTGATCTCAACCTGCAACTATGGCTGAGAACCACAGCCCTCTCCTTCTCTAACACCTGTGAGCTCAGCATGGGATAGGAAACCTGGCAGGGGCCACATGGCTTCTCCCCTTGACTGCAGCTGACTTTTAGTGTCACTTGCTTGCCAGTGTCTTCCTCATCAGGATATAGCTGCCTCCCTGCTAGACCTCCCAGCCCTCTCTGTCTATTCCTCTGGCACCTAACCCGTCACGTGGTTGATCCATGTTATTTGCTTCACTCACATCCACTCCCACCTGCCTTCCTCACTGTCTCCACTAATTCTGTCGTCTTACTACCTAATAGCATGGCACCATACTTTATTGGAAGCCATTTTGGTGTGCAAGTTGTTAAATTTCATTTATAAATCTCAGTTTCTCTTCTGACTCTTTTCATCCACTTAAGAGTGTTAAATTTCCTATTTGCTTTCATTTGAAAACTGCCCTAAAACTAATTGTGTTGTGATTCTGTTTAAAAAGATCATGAAAAAGGAGTTACAGTATTGAAGGAGTTGTCATACTTTTTAAGGTGATGACAGTTATTTATGTATGTTAGATTTGGACTACCTTTTGTGCTGCACTTAGAGAAGACGATAGCATGGGACCTTCTGCAGAAGGAAATCTTGGAGAAGATGAAGTACTTCTTGAGGCCCACAGTTTGCGTTCAGGTGTGTAAGCCTTTTGATACTCCAGAATAGCATGTGTGTACCCCATGCAGAAACAGTCACCACAGTGAGACGGGAAGTTGAGACCTTTGACCTTAGGGAAGACAAGACACTTCTGGAGTGTTGGGGAGCCTGGAGAAGAGCTCCTTAGCAGAACCTGCATCCAGGTTTTCCAGACTGAGAACTTATCCCTTCTTTTATGAAGGAAGCTGGCTCTTGCAAGGTTTTCTGTGAACTGCCGGGTATTCCTTTATGTTTGTCTAGTAAAGTTTAGCACGTGATCACCTTTTGTAGAGAGAGATTTTGTAGACAAACTGTATTTTCAAAATTCTGACTACTTTGTTAAGGTATCCATGGAAACCTCAATGTTAAGCTAAAGCGACATGTTACTTGTCCTGTATAACATCCGATGTGTAAATTGCATTTGGGTCAGTCATATTTAAAGTGTGTTAGAGTGCCTTGGCAGCCTCACGGAGTATTGCAGAGAAGCATTTTGTAGAACAGTTTGCTTTCCCACTAACCTGGTTGGGAAATGCCCCTGTGAACCACATGCGCTGGAAGAGACACCAAACCTGATTTGCCTTTGCCATTTGATGCAGGTGTGTCCGTTCAGTTTGCGTGTGGTCAGCGTCGTGGGAATAACGTACTTGCTGCCCCAGGAGGAGCAGCCTCTGTGCCACCCGACAGTAGAAAGGTAAAAAAAAAAAATCTCCTTCTAGGATTTCATGTGTGCGTGTGTGTAATTTCTAGTGATGTCTGAAGTAATTTCCATGTAAGAGTGGTAGGTTCTTCAGGCTCATTTAGAAAGGAAACCCTTACTTTACTTTTGATTCATATTTGAGTGGGATATGTTTTATGATCATTTTTGGAATCAGGAAAACCGAGAGTACTTATGTTAGGAAACTAAATTGGTCTGTGTCTCAGGATGATAGATGAATTACACTGGCATATTCACCAAGGTTGAAGTTTTCCAAAGCAGAATTCTAATCATAACACTTTACTCCTTGAGATCCTTAAGTGATAAGCCCAGTTTCCACAGTATATATTCTCTATAATTTCAACCTTGATCGCTTGTTTCCTGTCAGGCCTCATTCTTCTCCCTACTGTCTCAGACCTTAGCATCATCGAAGTGTTGAGGGTTGTTAGAACATAACAGCATGGGTCTACATGCGCTTACCCATGTGCAGCTTCCTCTGTTGATAATTCCTTCCCTTTGAGCCTCTCTCCACACTGTCCCCTCCCCGTTTGCCCCCAGAATTAGTCTATCCCATGTGCTACTTTCTGTGCTTTCTGCACACTTCTATTCTCTTATAACATCTACTGTATTAATAAAATAATAGACATATGTATGCATAGACACAGTACACTTATATGGATACATATAAATATAAAACACAGTATTGCTTCTATTATAATGCCTTTTCCAATAAATACTGAAGTGCCTGCATTTCAGGATTCCAAAAAAGTATACAACACGGTTCTGTTCGAAAGGAATTCACTATTTGGTTTTAGAAATTAGAGTTAATAGATTAGATAATGGTCTAAAACACTGCAAAAAATAAAAAGTATTTGATAAGTAATACTGACTATTAATGCTGAGTGTTTCAGAAGATGGCCGAGGAGCCAAGGAGCTCAGAGGCAAGAAATGAGGTAAAACTTGAGGGGTCCCTCATAGGAAGGCACAGTTTACTTTGGTATGGGCACAGTCCAGGGACCAGGCATCCCTGGAGAGAGGCAGACTTTGTTCTCAAAGAGATTGTCATCTAGTCTCTGGTTTGGTGAGAAATTAGACAAAAATTGAAACGATCATACCCTCTAAGAGTTCCATGGATAGCCTTATATATTGTGGTACTAAATTTCTTCCCGTATCTTTACTTCCATGTTGAATATTTTAATTTAAGGGTTTTTCAGTCCAGTTGTAATCAAATTATTAAATATGAGGTTATAATCTCAGAACCTTTTCTGATGGGGACCAATGATGAAAATTTTTAGCAATCACACTATGATTTCAGATGGTTCGCATATTTAATTAAAATCATTTATTTAGAAAGTAATATGTGACTCTCTTCTCTATCCTATAGGGCACTAAAATCTTGTGGACCAGGTGGTACTGCTCATGTGAAATTAGTAGTAGAATGGGACAAAGAGACAAAAGATTTGTAAGTATTTTCTTACTTAGTGTTTATATAGTCATTGTCTTGATGGTTATTTTAATAGCATAACTTTGATCTTTCAAATTAGCTGAAACACAAACCTCTCTTTTCTTTAGCTAACTATCCAAGTGTGTTGCTAATCCTTTATTTAAGCAATGTATGATTTCTTGTCTTATACATTCTGTTGTCTGTATCCCTGAATCTTAGAACATTTGTTTGCTGCTAATGAGAAAGAAGCTATATATCTAAATTACTTTGATTATTATTATAGGCCCATTAACTCTAGCAAGTTACACTGAATGCATGTCCTTTAATACAAAAGGATAAGAATATATGAAATAACCAGCATAGTGTGTGGCCAGTCCCAGAAAAACCAACTCCAAATTATTTCTTGATGACTTTATAGATTGAGAACTTTTCAAGAACATTTTGGATCCTAGAAAAGTTGGATTGCCCCTTTTGCTCTCTTACATATTGATCTTTTTAGTTATGAATTTACAGTCATGTTGTGAAGCCGTTAATTTTATTCTTCTGTCAGTTTTGTAAGACCTCTCTGATACATGCTTTTCTGCCCCTTATTGCAGTTTGTTTGTAAATACTGAAGACGAGTATATCCCTGATGCAGAAAGTGTCCGGCTACAGAGGGAGCGTCACCATCAGCCTCAGACTTGCACTTTATCCCAGTGTTTCCAACTCTACACCAAAGAGGAGCGGGTAAGGGTGGGCAGCGTGTGTTGGGCGGTGAGGGTAGTAGGGAGGCACCAGGGTGGGATGACCATGGAGAAGAACAGATTGTGCCGCAGAAGACCCCAAGGATTGAGTGCATTTATGTAGGTTCTGCACATATGATGTGCATCTTGGTGTTAATCCTTTTAGGACTTTAACAAAAAGCAGTTTAAATTTCTGGAAAAAAATGCTGTAGATACAAATCTTTGTGTAGTTCTTTTTTTCCTCCTTTTTAGTGGTTAATGATTATTTTTTTTGTCTTAACTTAGAGATTAAATTATGTTCCTTTGTAACTAGGTCAGTGGTTCTCAACTTTTTGGTAGTGAGAACATATAGACGCCAGGACTTATTAAAATTAATTAAAATTGAAAATTCAGTTCCTTAGTTGCATTAGCCACATTTCAAAGGCTCAGGAGACACTGTGGCTGGTTGCTCTTGTTTTGGACAGTGTAGATACAGACGTAAATCTGTACATTGTAGGACAACGTGGTTTAGACTACTTAGCATGGTGCTTTGCAGATTGTAGGGATTCGGTAATTATTTGAATGAATGGATGGGCAGATAGTGGATGGGAAGGACCCTTGCCTGTGTGTGTTTTTTCAACACGAATATTTAATAGCAAGGTAGATAACGTATGCTTATCTAACATTTTTATATAACTAAGCTAAAGCGAAACATCCTGTTCATTGGATAAATATAGCCTGCTTGTATGTGTGTATAATTCAGAGAAGTTTAAAATACACTGTAATTTCAAAACTTCAGAATTTGAATAGGTGTCAATGTTGTCTCAGTTTTTCATATGAGAAAGGAAAATTCCTTTGAAAATCACTTGTGGCTTGGATCAAAATTCCATACCTATATTTTTAGGATCACTCTGTAGAGTCTTCATGATTCAGATGACACAAGGGAAGCTTCAGTTCAGCTTTCCTTTTAGAGGAGACATCCCAGCTCTCCTAAACTTATCAACCAGGAGAATGTTGGTGGCAGTTACAATGCAGGAGTGACAAAGCTGATTCTTTACATAGTGGTCATCTCGTATGCCTCCCATTGGCTCACCTGCGTTCAAGTCTACACACACAAGCTGACCTGATTCTGAATGTTCTGCTTGAACTTAAACTGGTGTTTCCTGAAGGTCAAAACCCAAGTTCTGAGCAGGAACCTTGTGAATAGTGAGCAGTTCATTAGCCATGCTTGGAATCCCAAGTTGGACCCTGCCCCTTACACACTGGACCTGTATATAATCAAGGCTATCACCTGCCATTGCCACGCCCACTGCACCAGCACTGGGGTGACACAGCCATCATCGATAGTGTTTGTAACAGCCCTCAAGCCATCATTTATTGCCTATTTGATTTGCATGAGTGTGTACTTATTTTGTCCTTTGACCAGTAATGTCACAGATGTTGCATTTCTCAATAAAGGCGAACTTCTCTTCTCCCAGTGTGTAGTCATGGACAAGTTCATCGTGTCCCAAACAGTCAAGATTCAGGCCATCAAAAGAATTTAGAGCTACCTCACCTCAGGCCAGAGTCAGCTTTTCCACCTTGCTTTTAGCTTGGTGCAGAGCTCCTAGGCCTTCTTTTGCAAGAGCATTAAAGGCAAAGGAGTTAGTTCCCTTTTGATTAATAATAGCACATCTTTTAAATCACAGCCACATTTTCTTTGTAAAGTTTTATTACTTTTAAAACTCCATCTTTAGTGAATTTTCTTTCAGCCTTTACTAATTTCTCTCTCTCTCCTGCACTCTTATTTTATAAAAGCCAGAATTCACTTCTGTTTTTTTGTATTCTAATGGTATATTGCATGTAAGGATAGATGCACCTTCTGTTTTGTTTTTTTCACATCAGGATGGCATGTCCCGTCATCCAAAGCATGCCCTCTGATTAAGCTAATGTAGTTTCAGGTTTATGTTTCATCTCCATGATCTCAACCATGAAGGGTTCACAATGTTTATCTTCTTTTGTTAATGACCAAGATAGAATCTACTGCCGCTTCTGTTAAGACATCAGCAAGTTTAGCATGAATTTTAGTATGTAGAGATGTTTTGGCCATGTCAGTAAGTGTTTCCCTGTCCATCTCTCTGTGTATTTGAATTCGTTGGCAAAGCTAAAGTGCCTTTTCCTTTGCAGTTTTGTAAAAAATCCTCTGTTATTACTCTGAGATGAAAACCCTGTATTAAACACACAGTTAGAAAGCTACCACTAACTTGGAGATCTTTAGTTAGATGCAACTGTAGTTGGTGATAAAGGAAATTTATGGAGGGATATTCTGGATCATTCATACCCTTTCGTGCAGCTAATATAATGTGCTGACTTTCTCAATACTTTTAAAATGATAAATAGCCCTTTCAGTGTAGAGGAAAAGAACAGACATTACGGTAGCAGAGGCAGAACCAAGGAACTAAAGCACTCTTGGTGCTCACTGTGTAACAGGCCTGTGTGGTTTTTGCACCTTTTCAGGCTTAGACACCTTGAGAAACCTTGATGAGAGCGCTTAGAGCTCATCTGGTTTTAAGTTGATGCTTAGGATCATAATCCCAACTACTGACTGTTACGACTCATTCTTGCATCAGGGAATTGTGGAATTTCAGAGTTGGAGGGGACTTTAAAGCTTTTTTCTAATGATTGAGTTCTACCTAATTTCAAATAGATGATTGTTCAGCCGCTGTTAGTCAGAGACACGATTTCCTCTTTGGGTATCTCTGATGGTGACTAATGTTACCCCGAAATACGTCCTCAGTTGCTACAACCCACAGGCAAACTCTCAGGTCATTAAGAACAACTGAGAACAGGTCTTTGTTTTCTTCCACGTGTTTATCCTTCAAATGTTTGAAAATAGTTTTCATCTTCTCACTAAGCCTTTTCTGCTCCACTCAGTTAATAGCTAGTTCCTTTACTAGTTTTTCATTAGCCATATTTTTCAAATCTTGGGCTTATATGAAACAGTTGACATTGAACCTGACTGATTACATGCTCTGTGTAGCCCCTTATCCTATTTAGCTTTTTTTTTTTTTTTGATTTGGGAGATGTTCAAAGCTTAAAGTTGGGCAGATCTACTAGATGACAGCGAATTGAACCGGGGTCTCCTGCATTGCAGGCGGATTCTTTACCAACTGAGCTATCAGGGAGGCCCAGATGACAACACTGGTATTCTACAAAACATCTCATTGATCTTGTAATCTGGATTTCTTCATTTAGTACCATGTGCCAGGTACTGTGCTTGGCCTGGGGTTATAGCAGGGGCCAAGACACAGCATTTTTGCCCTCAGGCTGTTACAGTGTAGTGGGGATAAACAAATAAATAAAGAAGCAAATGTCCCGGGGTAGAAGAAAGGTTGAGAAACAGAAATGAGGCCAATGTGGTGGGGCATGGCAGGTAAGAGACTGTGTCCTGGTCAGTCATAAAATAACCCAAGCAAGTACTGCAGTGTCCAGCCCTTCCGTAGAAGGCTTTCAGTATATATATCCTGCAGTGAATCAGTGAGTGTTCCTTGGGAAGCTCAGTTGTTGGGTCCAGAAATAATAGTTCAGATAGGAAAGAAGAGAAGGTCAGACTTAGGCTGTGTGGTGATAATTTGGGGGGCCAGCTGTCTGCGGGCTCGGTGACGGTCAGCGGTGTTGTGCGAGCGTCGGTGCTGTTGGCCGCCCCGGGATGCTTGGGGAGCAGCGTCCAGAGCCCAGGTGGTGACAGCCCTGCTCTCCTCATCGCCTTGGATGTTCACTGTTAAGAGACCGACATCCTGGGGCACAGGCAGAGAGTGTGGATCGTGGACGGTGCGTCTGGAAGTCCTGGCACGGCTGAATGTGTTTTGACAAAGGAGACCTTAAGTGAAGATCTGATAGGTATTTTCATCCGTTTCATCTTGTGGATGAGCGTTTGGACTTCTTTTAACTAAAAAGCAGAGTTAGAGACTGGAAATTGCAGGGAGAGTAGTTTCACCTTAATGTGAGGAAGAACTCTGTAACAGGCTGTCTGGAGCAGCTGCCTCCTGAGCCAGAGTTCCCTGCCAGGAGTTCGCGAGTCCGGCTGTGCTCCAGGTGTGCTCCGTAGACCCGGCATTTTTGTGGCGGTTTATGACGAGCTCAGTACAGGAACTGAGCAGTGTTGTAGAAGCTGTCAAAACCATTGGACATCGTCATGACATTCTTACTGTATCTTACAAAAGAGTATCTATTCATGATGTGTTGAAAACGAAAAAACAAACAGCCCGCTTCTTTACCAGAAGCGCTGGGCCATGTTGCCAAGATGTGGACTTGCCAGGTGACAGTGTAGGTCCCGCCCGTCTAACATTCTCACTCGCTTCCACCCACTCAGACACCTGTCCCTCCCCATCTTTCCTGCACACACAACTGGGTCTCCCTATCTGAAAATTTCGTCGGTTCTGCTTCCCTTTCAAGCTGTCAGGCCAGTCTTTCTCTTCTTTTCTGCCTAACTTGATCTTTAGTGGTTTCCGCGCATTCTCCTTCCTCCCTCCCAGACCTCTCGTCATCTCTCTGACTCGGGTTTCTGACATTGCTGCCCAGGGTTCTCGGGGCTCCTCTTGGGCTCAGTTCAATAGCCTTTGCTCAGTCTGCATTTGACCTCTCCATGGAATGTGGTTCTGATAACCAGCCTGTTCTTGCCACTCTTTTCTTGGTCTGCATGAAAGGAATGCTTCTGACTTGTCTATGTTTCTGACTGTGCATCCTCAGCTTCCAGTGATTTCTCGATCTTTGTTTCCCTTAAAAATCACATCCCCCCAGGTTCTGTCCTTGGTTTCTCTCCACATCTCAGAGGGCATGGCTATCCATTCCGTCCCCATGGTCCTCACCTCGTCGTGTTGATGGTCCCAGATCTGAGGCATCTTCTGAAATCCAGAATGAAATTTAAAAACCTCTCTTACCAGACACGTCCTGTTTGTACCTCTATGTCCCCTTCCTGAAACCCTTGCCTGCAGAGGGGACACCCAGGGATTTGAGGCCTCAGACTGGCGTTGAGAAAGATCTTAGATGTAGCAGGAGGGGGAGGATTGTCTGGAGCAGTTTGATGTTTGGGGGAGGAAGAACAATTAAGAGACTAGAGGAAGTAGAGGTAAGAGTGAGTGAGGACTTTGAATTAAACTGGGTTGAGGGGATGGAGAGGGAAGGAGACAGGTGTGAGGAATGTTAGAGGGGTGTTATCTTGGATGGATGTGGAGTGGAGGAAGAGGGAAGGATTTGAGGCTTTAGGATGACCCCTGTGTTCTGGTGGTAGTGGTATTTGCTGGGGTAGGACATACAGGAGGAGGAGAAAGAGGAACTGTATTGACAGAAAGGCGATGAGTTGAGTTTGGGAGTATGACAGAGCTTCTGTGACATTTTACATCTTTATACAGTGTTTATTTACGTCACTGGTCATTCCTTTTTGAGAGAGAGTCTATTCAGCAATCATTGGAAAAGACCCTGATGCTGGGAAAGATTGAAGGCAAAAGGAGAAGAGGACAACAGAGGATGAGATAGTTACATAGCATCACTGATTCAATGCACATGAGTTTGAGCAAACTCCAGGAGCTAGTGAAGGACAGGGGAAGCCTGGCGTGCTGCAGTCCATGGGGTCGCAAAGAGTTGGGCACAACTTAGTGAGTGAACAACAACAACAGCAGCTATTCAGCCAGTGTTTGGGTGCCAACTCTAGCCCTTTGATTGTGTTTCTCCATCGACTCCCGTTAAACATTTGTGGAGGGAGTCGGAGTTGAGCCATGCCTTGGCCCCGAAGTAAGGAGACAAGGCTGTCTCCTGTAGGGGTCCGGTCTTAAGTGGCGCCAACAGTGTCGTGCTCCTTGTTTCCAGCTCGCCCCTGATGATGCCTGGCGGTGCCCGCACTGTAAGCAGCTGCAGCAGGGCAGCATTACGTTGAGCCTCTGGACTCTGCCCGATGTGCTGATTATTCATCTGAAGAGATTTCGGCAGGTAAGGAGATCCTCTGTCCCAGGGAAGAACACTGTGACCATGTCTTACTCCCACTGCTGGCGGGCTGTTGGGGGGGTTCTTTGATGTCCCTGTGTGAGCCCACCATCTTGTGTTGTTGCAGACCCACGTTTTCTCCTGTGTTTGGGGCCCTGTTTTGTCCTTTCCCAAAGCAAAGTTCAAGTGTCCTGTGACCTTTGAATCCTAACCATTTTAGTTCATACTACAGATATTTTACTTTGTTCCTGAGGATTTGGTTTAGATTTGTAAACGTTGTGCTCAAATAAGTGTGCTTTGGGATTTAAGAAAAAAATTGAGCTTCTTTCTGGGGGCGGGAAGAATTCTGCTTCTACCTAAATTAATAACGGGTGTTGTCCTGCTTCCAAGGAGCTGTTGTACAATTGGGGAGATGAGTCATACTTGTACATGAAGAAAATCTGCTTTGCATTGTGTGGCTTTGTGAGTCAGTTTTCCAAAAAAGGCTGTCTCTTCCTGAGGTTAGAGCTGTCCCGGGCGGCCCCCTTGTAGGGAAGGTAGATGAGAGGTAAACGCTGGAGGAGCCTCTGAGCCTGGCTGTAAGAAGGTTTGGGTCTGAAAGGTTAGGAGGAGGCCTGCAGCAGGTGAGGGAGGGACACGTGTATAGTGCCCGGGTGCAGAGCAGGGCAGGAGGCTGAGAGCTGAGGCCAGTGTGGCTGGAGGAGAAAGTAGAATGAGTTGAAATAGAAGAGGCTGGCAGTGGCTGGTCGTCCAACCCTTGTAGGCAGAGTGGGATTCTGAATCAGTGAAGCAACGTGACCAAAGGCGTGGTTTGAAGAGACCAGGCTGCTGTGTGGAGAATTAGAGGCTATAAGGATGCAGACCGGGAGGTCTAAAGGAGGCCATTTATCCAGGGCGTTGGAGTTGCAGCAGTGGAGGTGGAGAGACCTGGATAGATTTGGGAGATGTCTAGGACTCACTGATGAAGTGAAGATGTTGGGGGCGCACACATGGTCGCCGGGGCGGGGCTTGAACACGGAGGTTTGGAGTCCAGCCCCTGTGCTAGTGAGGAGTGAGCATTTGCCTTGAGTGTCCCAGCTGCATGCCTCCGTTGGGGTCTGCGGGTGGCCCTTGGGGGTTTGCCCAACCCTCTCTTTGCACACACACACACACACACAGACTGATGCCCTTTGCTTTCTGTTTCTTTGGAAGACGTAGTCACCCCTCCAGCGCCCCTGCTCAAAACTGTAGTGTCACCTTTGACTATTCTTTCTTGTCCCTGACGCCGAGGCTTGGTTGTTGCTCCCCACTTCCTCCTATATGTGTCCCCTTCTGCCCACTCTTGCTGTCATCCTGCCAGTCCCAGCGTCCCGCTTCTCCCCAGCAGGTTGCCGCTGCAGGGTCTCTATTGGTCCTGTGACCTGCACTGCTCTTCCCTCTTGAGCACGTTTTGGGCCCTACTTCATGACAGCTCTGACGACATCACCTCCTGCCTCAGTGCTTCCCCCTTGACTACAGAGCAGGAGCCAGGTTCCTTAGCCTGACCATGCAGGACCCGCCTGCCTCACTCTTAGGAACTTTTTTTTCCCCCTTGGTAGGTCAGTAGTTCCTTGTTCCTTGACAGTGGGCATTATCTGTACCTGATTAATTTTGTAAAGCCCCCATAGACATAGGAGGGCTTCCCATGTGGCTCAGCTGTTAAAAAATCCACCTGCAGTGCGGGAGACCTGGGTTCAATCCCTGGGTTGGGAAGATCCCCTGGAGAAGGGAAAGGCTCCTCACTCCAGTATTCTGGCCTGGAGAATTCACGGACTGTATAGTCCATGAAGTTGCAAAGAATCGGATACGACTGCACGACTTTGATTATAGAGCCAGGAAACTATCTGTACATATCTATTCAGGTGATGGCAAGATTTCCAGATTGCCTAAGATTGTCAGCTCAGCGAATGTAGCAAGCTAAATCACTGTTAACTTTGAATGTACTTGCTGGAGGAGGTGGGGCAGGAAGAGGCCCTGTTCTGTGAGTATGGTGCCAGCACTGTGCTTTCCCTTGACATATGTTGTTACTCCATTCCTTTTCATGCCTCTGGATGAACCACCAGAAATTGTCATTTTGCAAGTTAAAAACCTTTATTAGATAAGGACCATAGGCTCATTATCCTCTTACATGTAGTTAATCACAGTTCCATTTTTGGTGATATTAAAACCTGTTCCTCCAGGTATTGGGTTGACCAAAAAGTTCGTTCAGGTTGATCTATCGCATTTTACAGGAAAACGTGAATGAACTTTTTGGCCAACCCCAGTAGTTAACACTATTAATCTGTTCCCTGTGTCATATGCCTTTGGAAACATCAGATAGGAAACTCAAACCTACCTCAGCTGATAGAGTCTGCCTTTCATGCTGAACTGACCTACCGTCTGCTCACAGGAACATACCATCAGGACTTGTTTTTCTTCTTGCAACAGGAAGGAGACAAACGTATGAAACTTCAGAACATGGTCAAGTTCCCTTTGACTGGCCTGGACATGACACCTCACGTGGTTAAGCGAAGCCAGAGCAGCTGGAGTCTGCCATCCCACTGGTCTCCATGGAGACGGCCCTACGGACTCGGGAGGGACCCTGAGGACTACATCTATGACTTGTATGCCGTGTGCAATCATCATGGCACCATGCAAGGGGGGCACTACACAGGTCTGCAGCGCGAGAGGCCGGGCGCCTGTGCTGATGGTCCCCCTGACGTGTTGTGCTTGCGACAGGGTGGCTGTGCTCTAGACCCTTGCTTTCTCTGCCAGCAGGACGTGTGCCGACCACGAGGGCAGCTCACCTTCCGGTTCTCTGTCTCCTGGCCTCATCTGGTCAGGCTCTGACCCAGGCAGGGAATAGTGGCCTATGCAGAGGGGCGGCCTTGTCTGGCTCACCCAGCACTTTCCTTCCTGACTTCACCTGCACACCCCCATTTAAAAAGGTTCTGCTCTGTTTCCTTGAGGGCCTAGCAGCTCCCTGATTTGGAGTGGTTGTGGACCACTTTTTTTAAATAGCATCTTTAAAGTGACTTGTAAGGGTTTTTGTTTTTGCTTTGTGTTCAAATTTAATTTTTTTTATTTATCAAAGCAGTAATGCTCATCATGAAATTTAGAGACTAGAAAGAGGCAGAAAGAATAGTGCCATCAACGCATGAGGGTACCACTCCACAATAATCCGTGAGATTATTACTCAGAAAATGGTGGGAATTCCCTGGAGTCCAGTGATTAAGACTCTGCACTTCCACTGTAGGAGGTGAGGGTTCAGTCCCACATTGGGAAACTAAGAGCCCACATGCTGTGTGGCACGTCCAAAAACTTTAAAAGAAAAAAAAAGGGGGTAATATTTTTAGAAACTGTGATAAATAACACACAACAGAATTTTCCTTTTGGACTATTTTTAAGCATACGGTTCGGTGTCATTAAGTTCATTCATATCTTTGTGCAGTCATAACCGCTGTCCATCTTGAGTTTCTTTCATCTTCCCAAAATGAAACTCCACATCCGTTAAGCAGTAACTCCTTGTTGATCCCTCCCTCATCCCTGGCAGCCACCCTTCTTTCTATGAAACTAATTACTCTGGGTACCTCATGTAAGTGAATCATACAGTATTTGTCCTTTCGTGTCTGGCTTACTTCATTTAGCATAATGTATTTAAGATTCTCCCATGTTGTACCGTGTGTCAAAATTTCCTTCTTTTTAAAGGCAGAATAATATCCCACTGTAAGTAGGTAACATTTTGATAAGTGATGTTTACTTCCAATGTTCTTCTATGAGTTTTGGCCCTTACTTTCTATGCTTGTGGTTGTACTGATGTGCTCTGTTCAGGTGAACCTCTGTGGAGCACCTCCTCTGTTTCTTGCTTGCCATAGGCCATAACATATCAGAGACATGTTGGAAACGAAAAAAATCTCAGCCTCTGTCTTCCTTGAGGGTAAACAAGTGGTTGGGACAGTATAGGCACCCATAATATGAAAGAGCAGAAGTGTGTATTAGATTCTGTGATTGAAGTGTGGATTGTGGGTAGAACAGGGGCCGGGAGGAGAGAGTGGCCGGAGCACTCCCTTCCTGGAGGGTCAGGGGAAGCTGCGATGAGTAACCTGCCATCTGCGTGTGAAATCCTTCCAGACCAATGGGGCATTTACTTTTTGAAACACTAGTTTTAATGACTGCAGGATATTCTGATGATGAAACTCTAATGTGATATATAACCATTTCCTGTTGTTGAACACATATGTTATTCCTGGTTTTTAACTTTGAAGAGGACACTGGTGTACATCTTTGTGCATAGTCCCCTTTTCTGTGTATTAATTCTGTATCTCTGAGATTGAGTCTCAGAAATGGAGTGATGGGGTTCAGGGCATGCATGCATGCTGGGGAGGCACGTATATTGGGGGCTTCCTGCCTGGACATCTGTGTTTGGGGGGAGCTTGATGTGTGGGTGGCCAGGACTCAGGTTTCTGCATCCTTCCTGCTCAGCCCGTTTGGCAGAAACACTTCTCTGGGACTTTCTTGCATCCTCAATTCAGTGGTTTCTACCCCAGGGCCCCAGGGTGCTGTTGGTTCCTAAACGTGGGGGAAGGTAGAGGAGGGCTGGCCATGCTGGTGGGTCTTTCAGGCTTTCTGAGACTCTTCCCTGGCAGTAAGCCCCATAACATGGTGAATGAGCCTGTTGGGCCTAGACCCCCTCCTTATCCTTGCACACTTCCTCTCTTAGCTTGGTCTTCCTCCAGGAGGCAAGAGCTTGAGTGTGATTGGACACAGTCTTTTGTTCTTGAAACCCATTAAGTTCAAATTCTTTCAATATTTAGATGCTGCAAGCTACAGTCACTTGTGAAAAGAATGATCCAACTTGGAGTGTATCTCATAGTGGAGCGCTTTGGATGGCCCTGCTTGCCCTCGGAAGCGCTTCTAGGAGGCAAAGGAGATAGAGGAGCTACTGAAAAATCTGTTAAAGCCAAATTTTAATGCTAGATTTTGAATCTTACATATTTTATATTTATATTCTGTGGGAACCACTGTGTATGTAGTTGGATTTTTCCTCTTGGGGCATTCCTGGTCATGTCTCCATTCTTTGATACTAAGTCACAGAGTTATATACTCAGGGACTCTTGAAAATTCAAAGGGACTTAGAGAGAATTTAATTTCACTCATTAGCTGGTTGGTGTTTGTGTAGCTTCAGCTTTGGTAAAGAATCTTCCATGTGAAACACTGTTTCTCAGGAAAATATGGACAAGCATGTTGTGTGGTTTCTAGCTAGAAACTGTTGAGGAAACTAGGACAGTGCTAGCCTATCATGTTGCTCTTTTTATAGAATAGACTGGAAAATGCCTGGAAACCCATAACTACCTTGGAGGCAGTACAATTAGAGGCATGTGGACTAGAAGCTAGACACATCTTCCTAGCTCTCTGACATTAGACGAATAACCTTATTCTAACCTGGCAGCCGTGCAGGGGAGCTGAAAGTGCTCATCTCTGCTTCTTGGGGCCTGTTACCTAGGAGTGACTCAGATATTTTCTGCATTTATTTCCCCTTTCCCATGCTTAGACCGTACCACTGCTTCTTATTTCTAAGCTTTCACTTGGAATGTTTATTTTAATGTGTTCTTTATTTTGCACTGGTTCCGTCTCTAGTTACATGGTGTATGTATGGCTGACTTGTAGTGATTCTAGAGCAGTGCTTCTCAAACCATCTGCGATGAAGAACCTTTTAAAAGATCTCCTAAACCTTTTAAAAAATTTCCAATCCTTCGCAAGCCAGAACTTAGGCAAAAACACAATAAAAATGTCAGACCACTGTGAATGTTTTTAAAGGCTTACCCCGTTTTGGTGCTTCTCCTGTGGACTGACACCAGTCTGTGAAACACAGTTTGCATAGCACTGGTCTGGAAAACAATTTGGAAAACGGCACTGGGAAGAAAAGCACACAGACTTACTTTATAAATGCCTCATTAACCCGTTGATGGGCCCCTGAGAGCTTCCACGCTGTGGCCGAGGACAGAGCATCCTGAGGAGGAGCAGACTGGAGCTGGCACATGGTTGCTCTGCCCCCTTTTCTTGGGCACGTTCCTCCTTACAGTTTTCCGCCCACCCCTCCTCCCACTCCCCAGCAGCACCCCCTCTCCAGCTGGGCCATACTGCATCAAGCCTGACCACGCCGCTGACCAGACAGTTGCTGTTTTACCAGCTCCATTTGCCCTTTCCCCTTGGTTCCAGTGAACCCACGGCTGCAGACGACTTCCTTCCCTGCAGTCATAGACTCTTTGTCTGCTCTTTGTCGGCACCTGTCTGGTGTAGCCTTGTCTCGCCTGGTCCCTCTCATCTCCTCGGAGTCCATCCGTACCCAGTGGCTGTGGTCTGTCAAGGCTGTCACTCCTGGTGCCACTCGGGGACCTTCTGTGTCCTGCCCCCCAGGCCCTACTGAGTGTTCCAGCATTCAGCCAAATACTGTATCACTCATTTATGTTCACCCCAATAAATGGGTCTTTTTAGAAAGGAATGGTATGCATGTAGCTTTCTGATCAAGCTTATCATACTCCCTGATCAATTCACAGCACATTAAGCTGTGTCTGTCTATTGCTGGTGCTTCAACGCTCTTTATTCTCATCTCAGGCTTAGAATTTGATCTGGAGAGAAGGCCGCATGCATTCATGAGCCCCCGTTCTCAGTTTGCCATGGGACTTCCATGAGGCGCCATCTGTGCTGCCTCTGAGGGAGGCAGGGTAGGGTGGGGGTTTAAGAACAAGCTCGAGGACTAGATAATTCTGAAACAAACTGGGCCCTGTGCTTTACAGCTGTGTGACCTTGGGCGAACTGGTTAATCATTTTGAGCCTCTGTAAAATGGGAGTAAGAATAGAACAAATTTCGTAGGATCAAATGAGATATACATAATAAGTGTTAACTATTACCTGCTGCTATTACTAATATCGTTATTTCTAGTTCTCGAAACACTAAAAATGTTACAGCATCCTTAAAGCAGGGCTTCTCAGTCCTGGCACATTAGCATGTTTGCTGGTGACTCTTCGTTGTGGGGGCTGTCCTGTGCACGGCAGCACGTTCAGCAGCAGCCCTGGTCTCCACCCCCACTCATCGCTTAGTATCCTACCTGCCTTACCGCCCCCCAAGTTGTGACAGTCAGAAATGTTTCTGTTCATTACCAGATGTCCCCTGGGGCAAAATCATCCCTGGTTGAAAGCCACTGGTTTAACTAAATACTCATTTTCTAAGATTAAGTAGAATTTCATCCATTTGGAATGGGTTGGAATTTCTTAAAACATCTTGCCTGTGTATGATTTGGAATTTGGCTTTTTTTACCCTTTCTCTGCATTACTACCTGTGACCTTAAAACGTTCTTGAATTATGTGAGGCAAGGAAACGGAGTCTGTGGGTGGAGTGGAGCAGCCAGGCTGGCTACCCCGGTGCTGACGGCTGGTGGGCTCTCTTTGGCAGCGTTCTGCAAGAACTCCGTGGACGGCCTCTGGTACTGCTTCGACGATAGCGATGTGCAGCAGCTGTCGGAAGATGAGGTCTGCACACAGACAGCGTACATCCTCTTCTACCAGAGGCGGACGGCTATACCGTCGTGGTCGGCCAACAGCTCGGTAGCGGGTAAGGCCATTCCACTCCGGGGGTGGTTTTTCTGAGAACAGAAGGTGGTACTTGGTGATCCAGAGGACTTCTCAGAAGGTCTCCTGATTCTGCTGGTTAGATCAAGTGAATTATCACATTAGCATTTAATCTAAAAGGCAGAATGGTTGCCGTCAAGGAAACGGGGCTGGCATGTGTGAGCAACTGTGAACCAGGAGTTCCCCTGGAGGTGGAGTGGAGCCCGGCTCAGAGCACGTTCATGGTATTTACTTATAGAGTCAGTGAGTGAGGGAGCTGAGGAGCACCAGAGGGTGCTCTCAGAGTAGAGGGACTGAGCGATTTGGAAATAGAACCAGACTTGGCTTTGCCACCCTTTGGTCGGGTTGTCTTGGAGCATGTCCCATCTAAGCCACATATTTGTCATGCGTAACATAGGTATAATAATACTACCTACCTCATGGGGTTGTTGTGTGCAGCAGGATCAGGTAAACTTCCGTTAAAGCATTTTGTAAAGAGTAAAGCACCGTTAGAAATTACTCTTTTTTTCCAGTAAGATTGGCCTGTTCTGTTAGGGGAAGGATTGAAGGCTGTAATAATCTTAGAGGGTTTGGGTTTAGTTTGATGAGATCTAGTCTGTTGTGTTTAACAAACACAAGAACCAGTATCCACACTTAATGTTGATGCAGCCACACACAGTCCAGATGGGGAGAACGCGTCTTAATGCCAAGTTGGAGTTGACAGAATAGGGCATCGTTCTGGGACGCGGCAGTGTGTGATCAGTTATTCATCCCTGCTCCCCTTGAAGCTTGTGAGGGATAAGCTGGAAGCCGCTCAAAAGAAGCATGCTGAAGCAGAGAGACCCTGGTGCGTCGTACCCTACGTAGTACAGCACTCAAGCCTGTAGCGGCTCTCTTGGTTCACAGGAGGTGGCAACTCCAGGGCTCTAGTGCCATCCTCCAGTGCTTTCCAGAGTCTGAGATGTGCTCAGACCTGACGTCCCCTCGAGGTCCCCCCGAGATATTCGTGCAGCTGCACGTTCTCCATCTCAATGGTTTCTGTTGTTCTAACTAATATTTAAGGGCCTTCCTGGAACAGACAAGACAGGATGGCATGTGGCCCTGTGCGTGTGTGTGCTTGTTGTATGTTAATACTGTGGTTTAAATGACTTAAAATTTTCACCTAACAGGCCAAGAAAGTAACAGTACACCGCTGCTTGCTTTCGTCTCTCTGTCTGGAGTATTACTGCAGGTGCTTAGAACAGTGCCTGGGGTGTAATGCTCAGTAAACATTTGTAGGGTAGATGGAAGGTATGAATAGTTGTGTTTGTTCTATTCTGTTGCCAGCACTTAAGACTTTGCTTTATGAAGTGTCTGTCCCTGTACTTGGATTTTACATGTGTGGGGGTCTGCCCTCTTTTTCCTCCTCTCAGGGGGCATTCGAGCAGGCACGGTGTGGGTTCTGGGAGTTAGCGCTGGCCCGGCAGTGAGGCGCCGGGCTTCTGGCCTGACCTCGGTGCCTGCTTCCTTTCCTGCAGGCTCCACGAGTTCCTCCTTGTGCGAACACTGGGTGAGCCGACTCCCAGGGAGCAAGCAAGCCAGCGTGACCTCTGCGGCTTCCTCCAGACGCACCTCCCTGGCCTCGCTGTCCGAGTCTGTGGAGATGACCGGGGAGAGGAGTGAAGATGACGGTGGGTCTGGGTTCTGGTGACAGGTTGCCAAAACAGCGACTCGTGGACGCGTGCAGCCTCCTTCATGTTGAGGAGCCAAGTCCCACGAAAGAGGTGGGAGAACATGAAAGGGGGCGTCAGGGGGCTGCGTGGCTGTGGTCACCATCGCACGTAACCTTTTATATCACAGGGCCTTTTGCTTTTCCTCTGGGGTCCAGGACTTTTTCCTTCCACTTTGTCGTTTTCCACTTTTAAAGTCTAACGTGGAGGCTAGAGCTTTAACTCTGTACAGTGACGGGTACAGTTTTTTCAAAGTGCTTTTTAAACTCTTCAGAGTTAGCTGTGGGGGGACTCAGGGAGCTTGTGATTTGCCGAGGGCTTTGCAGGAGGCCGCCTGGTGATGAGCTGCTTTGTGGGGCCTGGCATGGGGGCTCCTGACTTGCTCGGCTTCTCACCTTCCCACCACGCTGTCTCCCTGGAGAGACGTGTGGTGCGTGCTTGGGGAGTACAGAAGCAGTTAGAACAAAGGCTGTTGTCTTTGCATAAAGCTCTTTGGGGGAATTTTGAAAACAGTCAGAGTATAAAAGCTTGGAAAAGCTGATAAAAATTGAGCTCTGGTGTTTTTGCCTTCAGCTCCCACTGGACTAGTGGCAACACAGCCCTCCGCTCCACCCGGAACCCCAGGCTGGGGGGAGGCGATCAGGCAGCTGGAACCTTGGGAGGGGGAGAGAGTGAGCTCAGCCTCTATGGAATAGAGCTCGGTGATTCACCCCCAGCAGGTCTCAGTCAGTCTGCGGCCTGCATTTCCATCGCTTCTGGTAAGCTGCTGCTTTCTAGTGGTGATGGGTAAATCTGAGAACACGAACTGCAGGAAGAAAGCAGGAGCCTGGAGGACGGCCTGACGTGGAGAACTCCAACCCACCTCCAGCTCTGACCCTTCTTCTGACTATCGCGTCCTCATTTGTAGCCTAAGAGTCTTGGGCTGTAACCACCAAGCTCCTGGCTGGCGCTCCTGATGTTTTATGAAAAACTCATAGTGCCCCTTGGCTTGTTTATTATTTAGGAGTGCTTTTCAGCACAGCCTTCAAAACTTCGAGTTCACTGTTGTTTCAGCAGTGAGCCTAGATATGGTTTGCCCCTAGTCTGTTTCAAACGGCCAAGTTGGGGGAATCTGTGTCTTCTTTAGGGTCATCATCATACAGTCGTGCTGGGTGGTGCCCATGGACCAGGGCCTGTCTCTCAAAGTCTCCTCCAGATGGAGTTGTATTAATACCACAGCTCCAGTAGCAAGTGTGTGGAGAATTTAATTTAGAATATTTCCTTTGGAAGTTCAAAGTCACTGCTCTAATTATGAATATTTTTCTTGAAGGTTTTAAGGCACTCAGGATAGAAGTATATTGCCTCTAGTTCTTTCCATCGATGGCTTTCACAGTCAGCGATCACAGGCCTCCCTGCCTGTGCTGTTGAGTTGGGGGAAGGGGTTGTGGTTCTGGTGTTGGCTCTGCTTCTAATTTCCTGTGTGGTCACGGCACAGACCTCACTGCTGTGGGCCCCCGTGTCCTTAGTGAGATGAAAAAGCCGTAAATGAAGTAGCTCATGTTTATTGAGCAGTATGCAAGGTCAGGTACGTTGCGAGGCAGAGGACTTAGAAAATTTCATTTAATTCTCCTAGTAGCTCTGTGAGTTACAAGGGTCAGGAAATTATGGCCCGCAGGCCAAATATGGCCCCTGTCTTTACTTGTTAACAAAAAAGTTTTGTTGGAACACAGCCACGCCTGTTTGTTTGTGTGTTGCCTGTGGCTGATTTTGCACTAGGGTGGCAGAGTTGAACAGCTGCCCCACAAAGCCTAAAATGTTTACTGTCTGGGCCATTAGAGGAGAAGTCTGCTGAGCCCTGATGTCGAGCAAGGAGATGGTTTGCTGATCTCTAAGTTAGAATGCCCCTATTTCATAGGTAAAGGCTCAGAAAAGTTAAAATCACATGATGACTCACTGACCCCAGACGCACTGTCTCTGAAGGTCACGCTCCTGTCACCCCTGAGGCCCTCCTTGCTTTGGTCTGTGGGTGTTACTAGCACATCTGGTCAGCTTGGCTTAACAGTAATCTCTTTGCTTCATTCAGGAGGCTTCTCAACTCGTCCGTTTGTGAGAAGTGTCCAGCGCCAGAGCTTGTCATCCAGACCATCTGTCACCAGCCCCTTGGCCGTCAATGAAAATTGCATCCGGCCTTCCTGGTCCCTGTCTGCCAAGCTGCAAATGCGCTCCAGTTCCCCTTCCCGCTTCTCAGGGGACTCTCCGATTCACACCTCTGCGTCCACCCTGGAAAAGATCGGGGAGGCCGTGGACGACAAGGTCTCCATCTCCTGCTTCGGTAGCTTGAGGAACCTGTCCAGCAGCCACCAGGACTCGAGTGACAGTCACAGTCGGCGGGAGTACAGGGCTGTGGGTCGGGCGCCTCTGGCTGTCATGGAAGGTGTGTTCAGAGACGAGTCGGACACCCGCAAGTTGAACTCGAGTGTGGCGGACACACAGAGTAGAAGCTCAGTACACGGGGATCGCTTGCCCCTTGTCTCTGATCCGTTTGATAACAATAACCAGATTGCTTACGTGGATCAGAGTGATTCTGTAGACAGCTCTCCAGTCAAAGAGGTGAAACCCCCAAGCCACCCAGGCTCCCTCACAAAGAAACCAGAGAGCACGACCAAGAGATCCCCCAGCGCCAAAGGCGCTTCTGAGCCAGATAGAAGCTTGCGGAAGGGGAGACCAGCCTTGGCCAGCCAGGAGTCCTCTCTTTCCAGTACGTCCCCTTCTTCTCCCGTTCCCGTGAAAGTGTCTGTAAAGCCCTCCCGCTCCCGAAGCAAAGCCGATTCTTCCTCCAGGCCTAGTGGACGGCATTCCTCTCCTGCCCCTGCCCCAAAGAAGGAGTCCTCCCCCAAGTCCCACGAGTCTGTGTCATCCCCTTCGCTCCAGAAGCAGAAGTCGGCTTCTTCCCTCGCTTACACTGCTTCCTCCGCATCTGCCAAGAAAGCCTCAGGCCCCACCCCGAGGGGCCCCTTCCCTCCTGGGAAGAGCAGGACTTCAGACAGGAGCTTAAGCCGAGAGGGTTCCAGACACAGCCTGGTTTCCGACAGGGCCAGCGTCACCTCCAGCTCCAAACCCAACTCCCCGCGCGTGAGCCAGGCCAGGGCCGGGGACGGCCGGGCGGACGGCAAGCACGTGCGGAGCTCCTCCATGGCCAGCCTGCGCTCCCCCAGCATGGGCGTGAAGGCCGGTCTGAAGAGGGACAGCAAGTCCGAGGACAAGGGGCTGTCCTTCTTCAAGTCGGCCTTGAGACAGAAGGAGACCCGGCGGTCGGCAGATCTGGGCAAGACCACCTTGCTGTCCAAGAAGGCGAGCGGGGGCTCCGTCAAGTCAGTCTGTAAGAACGCAGTGGATGACAAGGCAGAGAAAGGCTCCCAGGCACCGAGCTCCCAGCAGCCAAATGCCAGTGCGGCTGGGAAAGAGCCGCTTGCCTCCAAGGACCCCGCTTCTAAACACTCCCTGCTGTCCGCTCGCAAGTCCAAGACTTCCCAGCTCGATTCTGTGGCGCCTTCATCTCCTGGGTGCAGGCAGTCTGCTGAGAAATCCTCCAAAAAGTTACCTTCTAGCATGCAAACCTCTGCACGGCCTTCTCAGAAACCTCAGTGATAACTTTTGCAGTCCAAGTGTTTTATCTGTAAAGATGTTAATTTATTTAGAACCCCTTCCCTCCCACCAAAGCCCTTTATGCTTCTGTTTTGTATTTTTTGGGGGTCACGTGCCTGCCATATGTGTGTGTGTGGTGTGTGTGCGAGCGTGTGTTTGTATGTGGAGAATTCAATTGCAAATTGTTAAAAGCGTCGCCTTATTCTGCCATTGAACCAAATAACAGCCATAGGCAAAGCATTGACACCCAGCTAACTGAAATAATTACAGACGATACCCTGGACAGTCCCTTTAGCAACTGTATATACTTCTCTCTAGAGAACTCTTAATGACTTGCATTGGACACTAGGGATTTGAAACCTGTGAAACCAGTTAAGCTATCACTAGTGTGCTCTGTAGAAGGATGATGAAGTACTTGACTTGGGTTTCATCTGAGTGGAATTTGTCATCAACTGTGGATTGTCATGTGGCACCAGGAACTCTTAAAAACTGTGACACTAACAGTGAAACAAACAGAGGGGAAAACTCGCTTTCTGCACTTTGGCCCCATCTTACCGGTCTTTGTCAAGGGCAATATTTTAACACTAATGTTTCTCAGGTATATACTCAGCTAGTGTGGGATGGTTGCGCATCCATGAAAGGATCAAAGAAGAAGGTGGCCTGTGGGTGGCTGTCATTTCTCCTACTGCCACAGAGAGAAGTTTTTAGAGGTAGAAATGAAGACTTTCACCACCTTCCTATCTGTAAAGACGTGAGTTGCCATCAGCTGTCTTGACCCGTGGGATGTGTCCTAAGAGATGGCAAGTCAGATAGCCAGAAAGCCAGTCACTAGTAGTTTTTTTTTTTTTTTTTTCCCTTGTAAATTTGTTCACTAAGGTCATTGGGGTTTTGAAATGGAGTAGAGAAGATTCCTGAAAAAAGAAATGGATTCTAGACTGAATGCATAAATCTGTGCCATTTCCTTCTCTGGTGTTGCTTTTTTTCTGTGTTAGAAATTGAATGCTCCATGCTGCCCCGAGTACGCACACCAGTGTTTCCTCGTCTTGTAACTTGGAGAGGAAAGAAGTTGCCTGATGCCAGCAGCCAGTGATGGCATTTCTGAGCGATGTGTGACAGTTGTCATGTGCACACTCTGGTCCTGCCTGTCAGGCTTCGTTGGGACTGTTTTTCAGGAATGCATTTATTTTTTCTTTGTGCTGAAGATTTAATCCCTTACCCAGAAACTCACAAGCAGGATGGAGCCTGTTTCATCTGTCATTGTCAGTGAAAGTTGCATTTCTTGTTTAGAGAAAAAGGGAACCTCAAGAAATTCACAGATAAGATATGTATATAGAGTATTTCAAGCTTTTAGGAGGTGTTTTGGGATTTTTAGCTTTTTTTTTTTTTTCATTTTTAAAAACGTCAAAGAGAGTCATGGTTCTGATTCTCTTTGAATAGCATTTGTCACTTTGCTGTGAAATATGGCATTTTAAGTTTATATACTTTTACATTTTTTTTTTTTAAGTCATGGACTCTTCAGGTTTTTCCTGAACACCTTGTACACAGATCCATCTATAATCTCCCTTTTCAGTATTGCTGTGTGTGAAGGAACTAGAGCATACATTACATGCATAGCTATGAACTCTGCACTGCCCTGTTTTTCTTTCCTCCCCCTTTCTTTTCTATGAATACCTCTAGGGAAATGCTTCTAGTAGGTTACTTTATTTTGCTGCTAATTTGAGCACTAGCAGGTTAACTTGCAAATCTGGAGGCCATGTGTGTTGAGGGTAGCTGGAATTTTAGACCCCTGTGACGTTTAAGGCAACACATCCGGCCTGTGAGAATTATGCTAGTGCTCCGTGAAATCCGCTTACTCTGAGCCTGTTGCACTTGATTCTGACTTCACCACTCCGCCAGGAGTCCTCATCTCACTGTGCAGGCGTCTGGTTTCCCAGAGCAGCCTCACTCTCGCCTGCCGGGCTGTGACTACCTTCATCTTGGTCTTGTTGCTTTGAGCAGCACATTGACAGCTCCATCAGTGGGTAGCCACCGTGAGTTTTCCTGTATCACTTCTGTTTCCTAAAAAGGTTGCACCAGATATGGAGTCGTCAATATCTGGAATTGAGTGTTTGTCTAATTTGAACCTCTCATCTTTCTTTAATAGGTAAATCTTATTTGAAATCTTTTATCTGAAGCTCTGAAACAGTCTTGGAATCATAGTTGGACTACTCAAGTGTTTTAATAACACTTTTGGGGGTGGGGTGGGGAATATAAACAGTTAAGCATTAATAGAATGTAATTTAATTTTCCCAGCGGTAAATATTTTTGTTCCAGAGTTCACCAAGAATGGATTTTCTGTTGTGTTTAGTGTCTTTATAATAATAATAACCCCCCCAAATCTATTAAAGTTTATGGGATCTAGAATAAACTTTGCATATCTATAAACTGTATGTCTATGGAATTTGGTTCCTATTTCAGATTTAAATGGTAAAATCAGGAAGTATTATGCCACTGTCTAGGCATCTTGGTAAGCAATGAAAATTTCATCCTGAATTATTAGGTTGCAACCTTTAAGTGACAGAAAAAGGATATTTTGCCCAAAAGTTTGGAGATGCTCTTTGTGATGTGAAGTATCTTATAGAAAAATTATACTTGGTTCGGTTCAGTTCTTTGGTAGAGTTAGGGACTCCGTGTTCTGTTTTCTCTCTTCTCAGTGAGGTCTGGCACAATGAGCTTATATGTGTTTTGGGGTTAAAAATCACCTGATGAAGATGGTAGACCTGGGTTCCTAGTTGACAACCAGGTGGGCCTGATTAGAGCAGTCATATTTCCTGATAGACACAAAATAATCACCAACAGTAGTGTTGCATCTACAATGTTTGTTTGCTTTTTAAAACCTGTATTCTTGAGCTCTTTTCCTGTGGCCCTCGAGTGCACCGAGTCTTCATCATTCCTTCCAGCAGCCCTGCCCCTTGCCTTTTTACCCCTCATGTAATGTGGAAGCACAAAGAAACTGTTAAGCTCATGACACCTCAAGACCGTCTCCCACCTTTTTTGTGTATTTTCTCATCCTAAAAGCAGCCTAGCTGAAAGTAAGTAATGCTCCACTGGACCAATAGAAGCGGGTGTGGGAGTGTTTGTGGTCTAGCAAAACACTGTTACTGTCTGTGAGGCTGTCCTGACCTCTTCTGTGATCCTGCTTTCATTGTTCATTCCGCAAACATTTGGTGAGGGCCTGCTTCGCTTGTAAAGGCAAGCTGAGAGCTTCAGGAGTTCGCTGTAGCTGAGGAGCCCTGGGAGCACAGCTGATGAACCGGGGGTGCCAGTGACGTCCTAGACGGGGCGACAGTCCTCCCAAGCAGAAAGGTCAAGTGGATCCTGGTGGTCGGCCGAGGCCTGGGGGCCTCTTGAACAAGTCTGTTCTGTTCTGGAAACCAAAAGTGCCCTTTTTCATCTTTGGAGACATTTACTGTCGCATCCTCTGTTTCAGACTCTGCCGTCTCTACTACTTAGAGGTTGGAAATCCGTTCTGAAGTCACTGTTCATTAGAATTTGGTCATCTGCGTTTGTGTGAGGTGGATGTGGGGGTTTTGGGGGGTGGTTGGGGAGCAAAACGGTCATTCCCCTGAAACACCCACCCTGAAGGAAACAGGACCGAATGTAAAGGAAACAGAGGTGACAGCCTTTGCGAAAAGAGGAGCAGAAGAGCTGCCAACAGAGCTCATTTATTTCAAATAAACGTGTTTTAAAAAGTAGATTGACATACGACATTAAATTCCATTCTGACAAATTACTGAGCAGCTGGAGATACTGTTTCCTGTGTAGGTTATAATAATTACTGGATGCAAAGACTGTTAAGTGTTTCCGGGTTGGGTTTTTGAGATAGTATTCAAGTCACAAGCACAGTTTCAATAAAACATGTATTCCATGAGGCGCACTGAACTTTGTATTACTTGGAAATGAGAAGAGCAAAAGTTGCTGACAAGCCAGTGCCTATATCAGAAACGTAAACACAAAAAATAGCTGTTACTGTGCAGGCTGTCTGTCTTCAGTTTCATAAAGGGTAATGTTACTGCTAACTCCATATTTTGGGGGGCAAATCCCATGCGTTTATTTAAATGAACAGTCAGTCCATACTGCCTTTTGATCAACTCTCAAAGTGTTTTTGCATCTGTATTTTGAGCATGACCAGTCATTTTTCCCCCCAAGTAATGAAAATAATTTTGCATGGCCTCCATCTAACCCAGAAAGCATGCTCTTACTACCTATGCAAGCAACTAAGAAAAATTACAGACTAACACTCAATGTAAGTTTAAAAAGAAAAAGACATCTCTTAGATTATGGAGCTCTATTTTTGAATTTGTAATTCTATAATCAGTATTGAAAAGCATGAATGTGATTTTTTGTTTTGCTTTGCACATGTTTCTCTTTGCCTATTTTTTTTTTTATCATTGGCAAGATTGTGTGTAAAATAAGTATTTTGCAAGCAGGAATGGAAATGGGTGTGTTGAACACACAGTGGTTTATATACTGTATTTAGCCAGAAGACTTTCCTAAAGTATTTTGTTCTAAAAATATAACCTGCCATTTTCTATAGATCTTAATTTTTTATATCTTCTAGGGTTCTATCGTGGTCACAAGGAAAGAATGTGACTTCTAACAGTGCTAACAATTTTCAGACACTTTTGTAGAGACTTAGAGCTGTTCTGGAAAGCTTTGGCGCTTCCCCACCACTGGTCACAGTGAGACTGAGCTGTGAGGTGTACAGTACCGTCCACAGCGGGTTAGGTTCTCAAGCTGCTCACGGTAGTCTAAGACTGTTGTTTCCCAGTTGAGGGAGAAGGGAGATCCATAACAGACTTCGGAGGCTTTTTTCAGATCTCACTTACTCTCCCGGATTCCATCAAGCCTCTTGTGAGGAATTTATCTGAGGTTTGGATACCCAGCCCTCACGAGAATCGTCTGGGGAACTTTTAAAAATGCCTCGGTCCCACTCTTCAGCTTTTGATCTAATTAGTGTAGCGGTAGGTCCCAGGAACTGCCATCAATATATTTAAAGCTCTGAAATGTTTCTAATTTGCAGAATTGAGAAGCACTGTGATACACCTTCCCTTTGCTGAGAACTATGGCGAGAATCACTGCCGTGTGAAATACTCACAAATGACTCAGAGTCCTCTGTTGCTTTGGAGAGACAAGGGAAAAAAAAAAAAGTTAACTGATCAACCTCCTGTTTGAAATAAGGGGCGGGGGGGCTTTCTGATGTGAGGAGCTCGGAGTATTGTGAGCCTCAGCACTTGCCCGTCTGGTGGGAGCCGGGGGTCTTTACTTTGCTGGAGCAGTCGGTGTCCTGTGGGCCTTGCCTCCTTCCCACAGCCTCTCCGCCGGAGGCCACAGCCGGGCCAGACCTTGACAGGGAGCAGGACTGTCACTCACTCAGAAAATGCATAAGTAAAACCTCCAGTGGCTTTGAAAAACCTGTCCCTGATTCTGATAGACCGTGGTCACCTTGTAATAACTATAGTAGCAAACCCTAGGCTGCCACCCAATTTCCTGTTTAGGAATATTTAGCTCACTCTCTACTATCCAGAATGTAGTTTGAGGAAATTTTTTTTTTTTTTTAGTTTAAAAATGAATGTGAAGCATTTTTGTGGGGGGTGGGGTGGGTAACCCTCAGTATTTTTTTCATGTAACTAAAAAAAGGAATGTTCATTCAAAAATTTGGCAGTACATGTTACCTATGGAGGCAAATGAAATTTAGTTTTAATCTGTGGTGAGCTGAATGCACTATAAATAAATTCAAAATAAGCTGCTGTGCTTCTCAGGTGGTTTCTTCCTGTTAAGCATGATGCTGCCTACAGAAAAAGAAAACACAATTTACCGGAGTTTTTCAACACTTCAGGGAATAAGTTAGAAGTAAAAACCCAAGTTGGAAACGCTCCTTTAGAAAGGCTGCCCTGAGCAGTGATACCTGTTGTAATGGCGAAAATGCAATATGCAGACCCCTAGGTGCTATTCTAAATGGTGAGGTGTCTTTATACCAAATGGGGAGGCAGTTACCGTGTTTCTGGAACTGAAGTTCTCTTTGTAGGCCTTTCAAATATGCATTTATGTTCCCTTTGGTTTTGCTCACCAACTGTGCCTCTCACCACTGGTTAAAATTGAATTCAAGCCCCATTACAAAAGTAGTTTCTTGATTGAACTCTTAAGTTTTTACAGTGAAATTTCTATAGTTGTCTTAAAAGCTGCATGTCATATCACTGTATAACAAAATGCTTTGGTGGTGGTCATGCACCATTCATAGTGATTTGTGTATAATTTTCTTTTTTAGTTGTACAGTAATATGGAAGGCAGGATGTCTTTCCTTGAGGCTGGAAACAAAGTGTATCATACAAGTGCATGAGATGTGTCACTGACTTCTGTTATTTATTTGTATGTTTTATTATTCAAAGTGTATGCACTTTTAAGAAGCAAAATTTATATTTTTATGTTTAAAATGTTTTATTTCTGGAACAGCAGTTGATTATATAGTATACAGTTGGAATTTAAGAGAAAAGTGGAAAAATGTAATGAAGTATAATAAATTTATTACATGATGCCCTCTTCAAGCCATATTCCTCTTTCTCCCCTTGCCAACCTCCATATTTTTGGTGTTAACTAACTTTGGAAATTAAACAGGTACTTGTACTACACTGATGTATACAAAATGCTTTAAAGTTGTATTAAGTGAAAAGTTATAGAAGGATACATCCATTTTGTAAGTAACATTTTAAAGCAAAGAAAAATCACATCCATGCTTATTTAATTTTCATAGCCAAGAATAAATGCAGCCATTTTCTTTCAAGAGGCAGTTTTTCCTGGGCCATGGAAGTAGACAAAAACTCACATTTTAACTCAATTCCAGTGGGCTTTCAAACTTTTGTATTATTTCTTTCTTCTACCAAGATTTTTCGATAGAAGGCAACGGCGGTATAAAAGGAGCCATCTTTTCTGGACCCTCTTTTGCCCCTGATATTTTCATTTTCAGCCATCCTGTTGTGATAAAAATTTCCAGGTGGCAAGATTTTGCCACCTCTATGACTCCCTATTGAGGATGTCACACCACTTACGACCACGTGGGGGCACTAGAGATCACCATTCTCAAAGGTGTTTCACAAGTCTGTCCTTCAAATTCTCAACCTATGTGGGAATGTTTACTCGATTAGTAAGAGTTGAGGAGCATTATAAGTGGACAGGGGTTTCAGTTTAGATAAATACCACCAGCCATCATTTTTCCTAAGAATTGTTGGATACAGATCACAGGACAGATCTTATTTTCCTACAGCACAGCATTATGGTTTAGGATTGGGGCGAGGAGGCTGTTCCTAACCAAGGGTGAGAGAAGCATAAACCCTAAAGTACAGCACCATAAACCTAATTTTAACTGGTAAGATTGCACTTAGGTTGTATGAGGGAGTGTAACCATGTAGTACACTGATCATTTGACAGGCGTTTTTATGCCTGAAAATGTTCACGTGTCGCAAAATACATAGATACCGTCATTTTAATAATAAGGCAAGTATTGAAAGATCACTGTCTCCTTAGAATTTGGAAGGTGATTTTCAAATATTTGAATGATCAGTATCTCCACACACGCATTTCCCTTCTGTGTCGATCTTTCTGGAAGAAGCAAAGGCCTGATAAATCCCCTCGCCCTGGCCCACGTATTTCTGTGGGTCCCGTGACTGATTCCAGGTCACTGTCATGCCACAGGGTGTGGCTTGAAGCCGCCCTCCACCCCTCGGCCCCCAGGATGCCCTTTCTTCTTCCCTGCACCTCCTGAATTCTCCCAGGTGGACGTCTTGGGTTTTCTTTTTGTGGCTCTGTTCTCTGTCTGAGACAGGTCATCTGGTAGGTGTGCCCTCTGGGTGGGTTGGGTCTCCCTCATTTAGAACCCTCTGGAGCTCAGTCCTGACTTGACCTGGCCTCAGCCATGTTTCTCACCCGCTCCCCACACCTGGGCACAGAGGACCAGAGCTCTCCTCTCCCAGACAGGTTTTTGCTTGATGCTGTGTAACCCATCAGCTTTGTATCCCATCAGCTTGGTACCCCATTTCTTAGCATGTGCAGGAGGCTGACATTAATTTGTCTTGCTCTTTGGATTTTCAACAGCTCAGTTTTTCTTAATGTGGGAAGACAACATGAGTGAAACCAGTGTTGCGGTCAGAATCAGGCCTCCCTGCTGCCAGCAGGCTCTCCTGTAGCTTTCTTTGGTTTAGGAAGATTTCACAGAGGCCCGCGGTTCCTAGGACACAGGGGCATCGTGTCGGGTGATGATGCTGTGTGGTCAGCGCCAGCCTCAGGATTCCAAATCCATAAAAGGGTGTGTTGGGAAAAGTGCCCCTTTAATTGTCTGACTCAAAATTACAGTCCAAGCTTCCCTGGTGGCTCAGATGGTAAAGAGTCTGCCTGCAGTGTGGGAGACCCAGATTCGATTCCTGGGTCGGGAGGATCCCCTGGAGAAGAAAACGGCAAACCATTCCAGTATTCTTGCCTGGAAAATCCCATGGACGGAGGAGCCTGGCAGTCTACAGCCCATGGAGTCCCAAAGGGTCAGACACGACTGAGAGATTTCACTTGCATTTTTCTTTGTTTAGCGACGCCTCCTGTCTGGAGATAGGACCGTTCTCCAAGGAACTTGCTGTCTAGTCGGGGTCAGGTTGGTGGATAGAAAATAAAGATTTTAGCGTGTGCTTTCTGCTTTTCCTCCCTCAAGATACAGCCACATTCCCACCCCACCTCCAGCCACTTCCGGCTGTTGTGCTCAGAAGTCTTTTCTCTTGTGCCCCACGGCTTACTCCCTTATCTCCTAATGTCTTTGATCAGATGTCAGCATCTCAGCTAGGCCTGCCCTGGCCACCTTTTAAAACACTGCAGCCAGCTTCCCATTCTCTCCCTCCTCCCTACTTTGTTTGCTTCATGTCACTTAGTACCAACAGCCACTATCTGTATAGTATATATGCGACATACAGTCTTGTGTGTGCCAGGTCGCTCCAATCGTGTCCGACTCTGGCCCTGTGGACTGTAGCCCACCAGGCTCTGCTGTCCATGTGGATTCTCCAGGCAAGAACACTGGTGTGGGTTGCCGTGCCCTCCTCCACCTCCTCTTCCCTACCCAAGCATCATACCTGTGTCTCCTGTGTTGGCAGGCGGGTTCTTTACCACTAGAACTACGTGTGAGATATAGTGTGTATGCATAAAATGTTCAGTATGCTCACAGGAGGGCAGGGCTGTTTGTTCTGTTCTTTTCCCACCACCTAGGAGAGTGCCAGGCACAAGTAAGTAACTACTAAGTAATTACTAAGTAAATATTTACCAACTGGATGAGTGGATTTGCTTGGGTAATCAACTTAGCCTTTCTGCATTTGGCTTTCTGTCTAAAAGATGAAGAGTGATGGTGCCACCTTCATGGAGTCATGAGGGTTAAATGGGAAAGATGCCCTGAGCATTCTAGCATGGGCGTGGCACAGAGAAAGGGTTCAGGGGATGGGGAAGAGGGGTTGACCTTGACCTTCATGGCACCTCTACAAAGGAGCGGGCATCGGAGCATAACTTGTGCATTCCAGGCTGGGGAAACTGCTTGTGCTTTCTGGAAATTCCAGTCTTCCTGGAATGTAGGACAGTAAGGCAGAGAGCAGTGGATGAAGGGGGAGGGAGGTGGCCAGAGGCTTCATCTAGAAGGATCTTTTATGACCATACACATTTGTCCTGAAGTAAATGAGACTCCAGGAAGAGATTTTAATTTGGAAGGGAGATGAGATCCAGTGTGTGACTTAGCGTGGTCACCGTGGCCACCGTGTGGCACCAGCAAGCCCTGGCTAGGAACTTGTTGCAGGAATCTGGGTAGAGTCCTGTGGAAGGGCTGACCTAAAACAGTGTCGGGTGAACAGAGAGAGGAGGTGGCGTGCTCAGGCCTCGGGGGCAGGCTGCTAGGTTTGAACCCTGGTACCGTGACTTCCTAGCTGGACAGTCTTGGGCAGCTCACTTCTCTATGCCTCAAATTCTTTACCTGTTAGCTGTGGCTAACAGTATCTATATGACGGTTGGGAGGCTTAATTGGTATGCTTGGTTTATTAAATTTAATATAATCACTAATGTATTTAGCTTTACCCCATCTGTTTTGTATTTCTTTTCCTCTTCTTTTAGATCAATCAACCATTTTTTAAATTCCAGTTTTTCACTTCTGCTGTTCATTCTTTTGCTCTTCTTTCAGTGGTTATCCTTGTGATTTCAATATGCATTCATGATTTTTAAGAGTATAAGAAAAACTAGTAATTTTTACCCCTTCAGGGTTTTAGAACACTTTAACTCCATTTTACCCTGCCTGCCATTTGCTATTTGTTGTCTATTCACATTCAGTGTGTATTTAGCATATATATGCAGTCAGCCCTCCCTTCTGTGGGTTCTACACCATGATTGGTTGAATCCACAGATGGGGGAACCTGTGAATATGGAGGACTGACAGTACTATGCCATCCTTGGACTTGAGCATCCTCGGATTTTGGTATTCACGAGGTGGGAGTGGGGGTCCTGGAACCAATCTCCCATGATACTGAGGGATGGCTGTATATATAACTTATACAACATTACTGTCATTTTATTTTTTTCTACCCTGTTTTTGCATTGATTCATTTTTGGCCGCACTGGGTCTTGGTTGCTGTTGGGTGGACTTTTCTCCAGTAGCAGGGAGCAGGGGCTACTCTCCAGCTGCAGCGGGCAGGCTCAGGGGCTGTGGCGCCCGGGCTCTAGAGCACAGGCTTAGTAGTTGTAGCTCACTGGCTCAGGTGCTCCTTGGCATGTGGGGTCTTCCCAGACCAGGGATCAAACCTGTGTCTCTTGCATTGGCAGGTGGATTCTCATCCACTATGCCACCAAGGAAGTCTTAACTGACATTATCATAATTGATATTAGAAGCCAATATTCACTTAGACTTACCAAGATATTTACTGTCCATCACTCTTCTTTCCTTCCTGCATTTCAGTGCTCCTCCTGTGGTCAGTTCCCTTCGTCCTGAAGGATTCCTTTCGTGTTTCTTTTTTAAGCCCATGCTAATGATGCATTCTCTTAGTTTTTACGTGATTGGAAATGTCTTTATTTTGCCTTCGCTTTTGAAGGATATTTTCAGTGGGAATAGAATTCTGTGTTGGAAGCTATTTTCTTTCATTTTCATTCCATGGTCTTTTGCTTTTTATTGCTTTTCTGTAGATAAGTCAGTTCCTTTGAAGGTGTGTATTTATTTTCTAAATGCTTTGAAGATGCCTATCTTTGTTTTTCTTCAGTTTCATCATGATGGGCCTGGTGTGGGGTTATTTTTTGGTCTGTTTCTATCCTGCACTTCATGAATCAGACTTGGGAAAGTTTTCAGCCATTGTCTCTTTAAATATTGCTTCTGACCCATTTTTCCATCTGCTTCTAGGGCTCAGTAAATAGCATCACCATCCACACACCAGGTGATCAGTCCAGAAACCAGGGATCCATCCTTTACTCTGCTTTTCCACTGAGACCCTATCTTTACATCTAACCCATCTGCAAACCCTGTCTAAGCCTTGTTGTTGTTTTCAGTTGCTAAGTTGTGTTCGACTCTGCAACCCCATGGACTGCAACATGCCAGGCTTCACTGCCCTTCACCATCTCCCAAAGTTTACTCAAATTCACGTCCATTGAGTCAGTGATGCCATCCAACCATCTCATCCTCCATCTCCCCCTTCTGTCCTCAGTCTTTCCTAGCATCAGGGTATTCTCCAGTGAGTTGGCTCTTTGCATCATATGGCCAAAGTATTGGAACTTCAGCTTCAACATCAGTCCTTCCAATGAATATTCAGGGTTGATTTCCTTTAGGATTGACTGGTTCGATCTCCTTGCTGTCCAAGGGACTCTCAAGAGTCTTCTCCAGCATCACAGTTTGAAAGCATTAATTCTTTGGTGCTTAGTCTTCTTTATGGTCCAACTCTCGTATCTGTACATGACTACTGGAAAAACCTCAGCTTTGACTATGCGGATCTTTGTTGGCAAAATGATGTCTCTGCTTTTTAATATGCTGTCCAGGTTTGACATAGATTTTCTTCCAAGGAGCAAGTGTCTTTTGATTTCATGGCTGCAGTCACCATCTACAGTGATCCCACAATTATGTACTGAATCTGCCTACCTTTCTTTCCACTGATGACACCTGACTTCAGGTCACTATAGTCTCCTGACTGGGCTTCTGTGTCGGCCTCTTAAATAACTCTGTCCACTTCTCCAGTCCCATCTTAGGCCGCTCTCCTTCACTGCAGGCATGGAGGCCACCTGAGTGTCTTGCCCGTGAGGCCTTGGCACTGGCTGTTTCCTCTACCAGGAATGCTCTTCCCTCGCGTGTCCATATGGCCAGTCTTTCTCATCCCAAGTGGAGTCCCATATCCAGAGTCATTGTCACCTGCCTCTGCAGTCATTTTTTAAAATGAATACCTCTATATTCAATTCTTTAACGCTTTTCATTCTTTATTTTGTTACCCTATTGTATTTTCATAGCCCGTCCCAGTCTCTGATATTCTTATTTATTTCTTCACTGCACTAATTTATCATGAGTCTTCCCCAGCAGAATGCAGTTCCCACGAAAGCTGAGTCTTTGTCTTTTCTTTGTTACTTATGTCATTTTGTCTGTTTTCAGCTCTAAGGAACACAAAGTATGACCAAATTAGACTCTGCTATTTCAGTGTTACATGCATGTATGCTGAGGTGCAGAGAGAGTAAATAACTTACCTTACAATCACACCAATCTAAGTAGTACATCTTGGATACAGACCTAGGCCCACTACTTCAAAACTTGTCCTTTTTTTTTTTTTTTTAACATTATTACCCCAATACCCTATACTGTTATTAAAGAAGGAAATTTAACAATCAACCTATACAACTGCATTTAGTAATTCAGTTACTAGAAGAGGAATCCTACGCTGTATAAAGTCCTCTTGTGTGTGACATCTCTGAGTACATTTTTACTACAGGAAATTCCAGAAGGGAGGAAACTGCTACTTTTTGGAAACACAGTGTAGGAGAGTGTCCTTAGCTTAATTTTTTGAAACTTAAAACTTAATTTTACACTCAGAGAAAAGTTGCAAAAATAGCTCAGAGGATTCCCATGTATTCCTCCCTAACTTCCCCTCATGTCAGCATACTGCAGAACCATAATACTTATTAAAACTCAAAATTAATATTGGTTTAATATTATCAACTAAACTACAGACTTTATCTGAATTTTACCAGTTTTTCCACTAACGTCTTTTTTTTTTTTTCTATTCCAGAAACCAATTCCAGACCCCATGTTATGTTAAAGTGACATGTCTCCTCCAAATTGACGGACCTCACTCTTTCACAAGGGGTTTCCCTGGTAGCTCAGTTGGTAAAGAATCTGCCTGCAATGCAGAAGACCCCGGTTCGATTCCTGGGTCGGGAAGATCCACTGGAGAAGGGATAGGCTACCCACTCCAGTATTCTTGGGTTCCCCTTGTGGCTCAGCTGGTAAAGAATCCAGCTGCAGTGTGGGAGACCTGGGTTTGATCCCTGGGTTGGGAAGCTCCCCTGGAGAAAGAAAAGGCTACCCACTCCAGTGTTCTGGCCTGGAGAACTCCATGGACTAAGAGTCAGACACAGCTGAGTGACTTTCGCTTTCACTCTTTCACAAACTTAACAATTTTGAAGAGTATTGACCAGTTATTATGTATCTCGGCTCTCAGTTTGGGTTTGTTTCGTGCTTTGTCATGGTCAGATTGAGATTTTGCATTTTTTGACAAACATATTCCAAAAGCAGTGTATCAGAGGGAGAAGGTGACTGATACGTCCTTTTACTGGTTAGGTTAAAACCCTGGCCATTTGGTTAAGGTGATGTCTTGTGGGTTTCCCCACTGTAAAGGTGCTATTTTCCCCTGTGAACTTAATAAATGTCTTGGGGAGGTAATGTTAGGTCATGTCCCATCTCTGCTCCTGTGGCCCACTAATTTCAGCATCCACCAGTGGATCTTGCAGGCAACAATTTTTTTTTTATTGCAGAGGTATTCTTTTCCTTTTTTGTAAGGAAGGTTTTTAAAAAAATTTATCTTTATTTTTTGGCTGTACTGAGTCTTTGCTTCTGGGTGGGCCTTTTTCTACTTGCAGTAAGCAGGGGCTGCTCTCTAGCTGTGGTGCACAGGCTTCTTATCGCGGTGGCTTCTCTTGTGTGGAGCAGGGCTGTAGGGCACGCAGACTTCAGCAGCCGTGGCTCCCGGTCTCTAGAGCACAGGCTCAATAGTCGTGACGCAGGGATTTAGTTGCTCCGTAGCATGCGGGATCTTCCCAGACCAGGGACAGCACCTGTGCCTCCGGCACTGGCAGGTGGGATCTTCACCACTGAGCCCCCAGGGAGGCAGTGGGGGTATTCTGGTGGTGAAAGAAAGACATGGTAAAAAACCTCACTTAATAAGAAGGTCAGAAGCAGGGGAGTGCAGGGCTGGCTCAGCGCCTCAGTCTGGACCAAGGCTCTTCTCTCTGCCGTTTTCAGCAGGTCCTCAGATTTGGCCTTCAGTGATGACATCCAGCTCAGAAGGATGGGGCCTTTCTCCACCAGAGTGTCTTGACCAGGGAGGGGAATGTTTCTCAGTTTCGCCCGCCACCCCTCACCATTTTCTGAAACCTTCCCCTCAGATCCCATTGACCAGGATCTTGGTTACCTGCATGTGCCCAAGTTACCAGGAAAGCGAAGGAAGTGACTAACCACCATTTCCAGCCATTGTTGGGGGGGAGGTGTGGCAGGGCGGGCTCCAGCAGAGAAGAAACTTAGGGGAGGGGGTGAGCGCTAGGGAGAGAGCCCCGTGTCTGCAATGTCCCTCGCACCTAAGGCAGCGCCCTAAATACATCTGCAGGGACTCAGTTAATCCTTGTGGAGCCAGTGAGTTCTTTGTCTCTTGGCCAGAGACATAATCTGCCATGACCTGCAAGCATTAGAGCTTGGGACGGTGGCCCCAGACAGAAGAGAGTGACGTGGGGAGTGGGTCAGGGGATGGGTGAGTTCAGCATGGCAAGGATGGCGGAATGGCAAGGGGGTCCGGTGGAAGTCCCCTGCTCTTAGCGCCTTAGCTTCCTCATGCTTTGGTCTCCAGCCCCTCAGTCCCCTCCAGGCAAGCCTGGGGAGAACCTACAGAGGGATTCATGCAAGAAGGCAGGGAAACCTGTCTGCCAGACCCAACAGCCTCTACTAAGAAGGTTCTCCAGAGGAAAAGGGGTGGTGGTGGGGGGAACCCTGCTCTGTACATGCAGGAGCCAGGCTCTGGGGACCTTGGACACAGCCTGGTAGCTTGTTTGGTAAATAATGACATTGTTATAAATATTTAATAAGTCAAGGGACTGCAGCACATGAAAAATGGATGAGGTCCCTGTGTGGGAAAAATGCAGGCTTTCTCTCCACGTCTGCTCTGGGGGAGGCAGTTAGACCCTGACGTCTGTTTGGGCTGACACCTGTATTTGTGGTGGGGCTGATGAATGGCCGGAGAAATAGTTGCCATGTTTAGGAAGCATCAATCCATCAAGCTGGAGTTTCGGCTGAGGGAGGAATTCACAGCCATCAATATTCCCGTGTTTATTAAGCAGCCTGGGTTTCGGGAGGCAGCGAGCCTCGAGTTGGTCCTGGGAGCAGCGCCTCCAGAAGGGGCACAGTGGCCCCTTGATGAATGACTTTAATAAGAAGCAGCTTAGAAGTACCTTCAAGTAAGAAACTAATAACAATAATTAGATGTTTCTTAATCATTTATTTATTTTATAATTTATGCCCTGCCTGCTTCCCGAAAAAGAATGGAAGTGGCATGCAATTAAAACACATCTACCCAGGATGGTTCAAATGAAGATAAACACGCGATCAGAAGCCGTATTGAGGGAGTAAATTTTTCTTAATCAACTTGCCTGCTACCCACTGAGAGTGTTGTGTGCCCTCTCCTTGCCAGTCACCTTTGGCTCCTTGGTGCCACTGGGATGTGGCAGTTGCAAAGTGGAGGCTGTGGGTGTCACAGGACAGGTGGGTGAGGCGGGAGCAGGATGTGACCCGTGGTCTCCGCATCTCAGCCCTGGGCTCCCAGCCACATTTGCATTTTGTTTGTCATAGCTCCAAACAAATCTGTGTGTCTGTGGCAGAATGGCATGAAAAATTAATGCCCCTGTGTCAGAGCTTGTCAGAGTGACAGTGCAGAAAGGGAATAATGGGGGCAACACGCGTGGTGCTTTCTACTTAACAACCACTCTCATGTTCCCTGACCACCTCCTGAGCCTGCGTATCTGGGCTAATGGGGTTTCAGCAGCCAGACTCTCCCCATGGGCTGAGGCAAGGGAGCCTGCTTTTACACAGTAGCTCAGACCATGTGTCTGGTCTGTGCTGACCCTCCTCCCAGCCCAGCAGAACAGAAGTGGCTGTGGTCAGAGCTGGGTGACTAGTTGACCAGTCTTGGCTGAAGCATCCTGGGCTTAGGGAAGGAGGAGGAAGGTGGTCAGAGGGTGGGCAGAGAACAGGATGAGGCAGAGATGTTCCAGCGAGGCTGTGGTATGGAAGAACCTGGGAAACAGGTGGGCAAGGGGCAGGGAGGGGAGTGGGGAAGATTTAAGTGTCTGTTGCTTCAGAACCTCCACGAGTGGCAGAGTGAAAGTTTCCCTGCGCATTTAGATATTCAACAAACGTTTGTTCACTCTGAACCTGAGGTTGGCTTCTTTCTGACCTGAGGTCATGGGGACAGGAGAGGCCACCTCGTCTCTGCAGCAGGTGTGGTCAGAGATTAAAATCATGGATTCTGGAGCTAGACCACCTGGGTTCTGATCTCAGTTTTACCATGCCCTAAATTTGTGAGTGAACGTCGCTCAGTTGCATCTGACTCTTTGCGACCCCATGAACTATACAGTCCATGGAATTCTCCAGGCCAGAATATTGGAACCAGGTAGCCTTTCCCTTCTCCAGGGGATCTTCCCAACCCAGGGATCAAACGCAGGTCTCCCACATTGCAGGCGGATTCTTTACCAGCTGAGCTACAAGGGAAGCCCTAGGTCCCAAATGTATGGCCCTAGGCAAATTGTTTAACATAATTTTTTTTAGTGCCTCAATGTCATGTGTGTAAAGTACTTAGAAGAACACCCAGTGCTTGTTGTTAAATGGATTAGCAATTGGACTTCCCTGATCTTGATCCAAGGTGAGCGGATGAGGATGGTCCCTGGAGCTCAGTGACCTAGCCTTGAGCTGTGTGGGGAAGGTCGTGTGGCTGGAGCTTGGGGAGGGAGTTAGGAGCTTGTTGGCCTGCTGAATGGCCTTGGGAAGATACACATCCTCTTCTGTCCCCTTTGCCTCCCTTATCTATCTAGATGAGTGTGAACATAATGTTAGGGTTAATTGAGATGAACTACCCTCATCCAAGCCAGGGCCCAGCCAGGTTCCCTGCTCTGGCCCATTAAACTTCTGTCAGCACACAAGCAAGTGCTAAGAGGCATTGAAGAAGTGGTTTGATTTCTCTGGGTTAATGATCTTGTTCTCTGCAGTAGATGCTGGCAACTGTCCTGCACTATCCCTTCTTCTCTATGCTACCAGAGGCTGCATCTCCCAGCCTCCCCTACAAGTGGGTATGGTCACATGACTAAGTTCTGGCTGAAAGAGTGTAAGAAGAAGTGGCATGTACAATGTCCAGATCACATCTTCTTTTTTTTGGCTGCAGTAGGTCTTTGCTGGGGCTTCCGTGATGGCTCAGAGAGTAAACTCACAGCTCAGTTGGTAAAGAATCCACCTGCAATGCAGAAGACCCTCGTTCAATTCCTGGGTTGGAAAGATCCGCTGGAGAAGGGATAGGCTACCCACTCCAGTATTCTTGGGCTTCCCATGTGGCTCAGCTGGTAAAGAATCTGCCTGCAATGTGAGAGACCTGGGTTCGATCCCTGGGTTGGGAAGATCCTCTGGAGGAGGGCATGGCAACCCACTCCAGTATTCTTGCCTGGAGAATCCCATGGACAGAGGAGCCTGGTGGGCTACAGCCAAGGGGTGCAAAGAGTCGACACGACTGAGCGACTGAGCACAGCACCCGGTCTCTGTTGTGTCACGAGGGCTTTGCTGTGGGATCGCAATTCCCCAACCAGAGATCAGACCCACATCTCCTGCACTGGAAGGGAGATTCTTAACCACTGGACCACCAGGGGAGTCCCCAGGTCACATCTTTTAAAAGGAAGCAGGTTGCCCTCCACTTCCTCTCTCTCCCCCTTCCTGCTGGCTGGCACTTGGAGCAGACATGGAAGCCACATGTCGGGATGGACAGTGCAATCCTACAGTTCCGGACTATTGTGTGAGGGAAAATAAAAGCCTATTCATTTATTTAAGGTATCACATTGTTAGGTCTTTGTTTCAACAGCATAGCCTCTTCCCTAACTGACATAAGTTTCCTTTGGCACAACTTTGGCACACTCAGAATTCTAGGACAAGGACTGGAAGAGTAGAAAGAGGAGGCAGCAGAAAATGAAATGAAGAAGGAAAGAATAGGATGTCCCCCTCTCTTTGTCACCTAGTTGATCCAAATTAATCTCTTCTCAAGTATCAGAAAAGTCTTCCCTGGCTTCTACCCTCCTCCAACGTCACTATCAAATGCCTCTCTAGTTCCATGAAACCCTAACACAGCATTTATCACAATTGCGACACACACTCCTTTGGCTCCTGTTTCAGCTTCGTGTTTGCTCTCAACTGACTCAGATTCTAGGTCTGGTGCCCAAAGCCTGCCAGGGAAGGAGCACGTTATTCCTTGACCCCTGGTCCCACTAGCATTAGGCAGCAATGATCTACAGCCAGGCTCTGTGCCCTCTCTTGGGGTCAAAAGAACTGTGGGACCAACTGAAGCCCTCCATTTTCATTATAGATTCCATGTGGTTGCCCAGCGTTTGCTGACGATTTGATTGTTCTTTCAGCAAATATTTATGAAATGCCTTCTATATGTCAGCCACAGTTCACTAGACTCTGCTGTTGTTGTTGTCCATTTGCTAAGTTGTGTCTGACTCTTTGCCACCCTGTGGACTATAGCATGCCAGGCTTCTTTGTCTTCTACTATCTCCCAGAGTTTGCTTAAACTCATGGCCATTAAACTGGTGATGCCATCTAACCACCTCATCTTCTGTCACCCCCTTCTCCTTTAAACCTTCAATCTTTCCCAGCATCGGGGTCTTTTCCAAAGAGTTGGCACTTTGCATCAGGTGGCCAAAGTATTAGAGTTTCAGCTTCAGCATCAGTCCTGTCAATGGATATTCAGGATTGGGTTCCTCTAGGATTAACTAGTTTGATCTCCTTGCAGTCCAAGGGATTTCTCCAGCACCACAATTCAAAAGCATCAATTCTTCAGTGCTCAGCCTTCTTTATTGTCCAACTCTCATATCCATACATGACTACTAGAAAAACCATACCTTTGACTATGTGTACCTTTGCTGGCAAAGTGATATCTTTCGTTTTTTATATAGTGTCTAGGTTTTGTCATAGCTTTTCTTTCAAAAAGCAAGCATCTTTTATTTTCATGGCTGCAGTCATTGTCCATAGTGATTGTGGAGCCCAAGAAAATAAAATCTGTCACTGCTTCCATTTTTTCCGCTTTTATTTGCCATGAAGTGATGGGACCAGATGCCATGATCTTAGTTTTTTGAATGCTGAGTTTTAAGCAGGCTTTTCATTCTCCTCTTTCACCTTCATCAAGAGGCTCCTTAGTTCCTCTTCACTTTCTGCCATTATGGTGGTATCATCTGCGTATCTGAGATTGTTGATACTTCTACTGGCAATCTTGATTCCAGCTTGTGGTTCATCCAGCCCAGCATTTCACATGATGTACTCTGCATGTAAGTCAAATAAGCAGGGTGACAATATACAGCCTTGACGTATTCCTTTCCCAGTTTTGATCCAGTCTATTGTTCCCTGTAAGTTTCTAACTATTGCTTCTTGACCCATATACAGGTTTCTCACAAGACACATAAGGTGGTCTAGTATTCCCATCTCTTTAAGAATTTTCCACAGTTTGTTGTGATCCAGAGAGTCAAAGGCATTTGTGTAGTCAATGAAGCAGAAGTAGATGTTTTTCTGGAATTCCTTGATTTCATTATTATCCAGTGAATTGATAATTTGATCTCTGGTTCCTCTGTGTTTTCTAAACTCAATTTGTACATCTGGAAGTTCTTGGTTCAGATACTGCTGAAGCCTACTTTGAAGGATTTTGAGCATAACCTCACTAGCATGTGAAATGAGAACAATGGTCTGGTAGTCTGAGCATTCTTTGGCAATGCCCTTCTTAAGACTGGGATGAAAACTGACATTTTCCAGTCCTGTGGCCACTGCTGAGTTTTCCAAATTTGCTGACATATTGAGTACAGCACTTTAATGGCATCGTCTTTTAGGATTTTAAATAGCTCAGCTGGAATTCTATCACCTCCACTAGCTTTGTTTGTAGTAATGCTTCCTAAGGCCCACTTGTCTTCACACTCCAGGATGTCTGGCCCTAGGTGAGTGACCACACCATCATGGTTATCTGGGTTGTTAAGACCTTTCTGGTATAATTCTTATGTGTGATCTTTCCATTTCTTCTTACTTTCTTCTGCTTCTGTTAGGTCTTTATTGTCCTTTTTTGTGCCCATTCTTGCATGAAATATTCCTTTGATACCTCCACTTTTCTTGAGAGATCTCTAGTCTTTCCCATTCTATTGTTTTCCTCTACTTCTTTGTATTGTTTATTGAAGGCTTTTTTATTTCTCCTTGCTATTCTCTGGAACTCTGCATTTGGTTGGATATGTCTTTCCCTTTCTCTCTTGCTTTTTGCGTGTCTTCTTTCTTCAGCTGTTTGTAAGGCCTTCTCAGACAACCACTTTGCCTGCTTGCATTTCTTTTCTGGAGGATGGGTTTGGTCACTGCCTCCTGTAGAATGTTCTGAACCTCTGTCCACAGTTCTTCAGGCACTCTGCCTATATATATGCATAAATAAAATAAGAGAAGAAGGATTTTCATGGCCTGAAGGTGGTCATATGCCATAAATGAGAGGTGTATTTATCTCAAGTTTCTCTGAGGTCAATTATATAAATAAACAGTCTAATGTAGAATTTTCTTTTCCTTTGGTCTCACGATTCATCAGTGTGAGGAATTATTAATGAAACTCCCTCAGCTACTGGCATTAAACTGTCTTCACCTTATTTCTGAGAAAGCTCTCTAGACATGTGAAAAAAATTCATCAGAGTGAGTCTCTGAGGACTCAAAACAAGTGCCATGTTGTGAAGCCACATTGCGGCAGTGAGACTGAGAAGGATACGGCAGTGATGTAAGTAAAAGCAGGCTACTAGGAAAAGGTATTGTCAGAGAAGCAAAAGGAACTTTTGGAGCTACAAAGCATGATTGAAAAAATAGACTAGCACTATTAAATAAATTAACTAAAAAGGTCTATTTAAGAAGATCCTCTAGCACTTAGTTAAAAAGGACAAAGAAACAACAATCCTGAAAGACAAAATAAGATATCGAACTAGATAGAATGATTCAGTATTTATGTAAAAGGAATTTGGAAAATATATAGTGAAAGATAGAGGAGAAAAAAATAATTGAAGAAAAATGAAAATTTACTTGACCTGAAAATGTATTTATTTTTTTGACCTGAATATTTAAATCTTTATGCCAAGAGGGTTTCCTGATTTATCCTCATAATTAATTGGAAAAAAATATTTTGTGGATTTTTATAAATCCTCAGTGTTAACATATTAAGAGCAATTCAATAGGTTAAAATATGATTAAAAAGGAAAGATGCATTAGCTTGTTCCCCTTCAACAGTGAGTATTAGAAGGCAATGGAGAAAAGTTTACAGAGTTCTGAGGAAAAATGATTGCAACTCTAGAATTCTATACCCTTCCAAACTATTGTTTGTGCATAAGAGTAAAACACAAATTTTTCAGTTGTTCAAAAACTCAGAAAAGTTATTATCCACATATAGCCATAAGAAATTTACTGGAAGCAGCTTTCCAGCAAAATGAAAAAAATTCAAAATGAGGAACTTAACAAAAGGAAGACTTGGTATTCAGAAAACAGTGGTTCCAACTTATATACATAATAACATTAAGTGTGAATGAGTTAAACAATCCAATCAAAAGGCAGAAATTGTCAGACTGGATTTAAAAACAAGATATAACTGTCTGCTATTCATAGAAGATACACTTTAGACTCAAAGATAGAAGTGGGTTGGAAATAAAATGATGTAAGAGAAATAACATGCAAATAACAACCATAACAAAGCTGAACGGTTATACCAATACCAGAAAAAAATAGACTTTTAAACAAACAAAAAAAGACACTAAAGTAGGGTATTTGATAATGATGAAAGGATTGATACATCAGGAAGATATGGCAATTATGTATATTCACCTAACAACGGTGCCCCCAAATACATAAAAGAGAAATGGGCAAAATTGAGAGAAAAATAAATAACAGTAATAGTTGGAGATTTCAATAGCCCATTTTCAGGGATGGAGAAGGATAGAACAAAACAGATCAACAAGGAAATAGAAGACTTCAACACAAATGAATTAGACTTAACAAATACCTAAAAGCCACTCCATCCAACACTAGCAGAATATACATTTTTCTCAAGTTCACACGTGGGACATTCTCCAAGGTAGATCCTATAAGACACCATGAAGCAAGTCACAATAAACTTAATAGGATCCAAATCATACAAAGACTGTTCTCTTTATATAATGGAGTAAAATCAACAGAAGAAATTTCCGTTTTTCACAAATTCACAAATATGTGGAAATTAGAAACACACTCAATAGCCAATGTGTAAAAGAAAAAAATCACAGGGAATTAGAAAATACCTTGAAATGAAAAACAAGATACAACATGCCAAAACTTATGGGAAACAGCTGAAACAGCGAAAAATGAATAGCTGTAAATACCTGTATTTAAAAAGGAAATACCTCAGATCAACAACGTAGCTTTCTACATTAAGAAATGGGGGAAGGGACTTCCCTGGCAGTCCAGTGGTGAAGAATCTGCCTGCCGATGCAGGGGAGGCAAGTTTAATCCCTGGTCTGGGAAAAATCCAAGTGCCTAGGCAACTAAACCCATGCACCCTAACTATTGAGTCCATATACTCTAGAGCTGGGCTGCAACTACTGAAACCCACATGCCCTGGAGTTTTCATGTCCCACAAGAAGAGAAACCTGAGCACTGCAACTAGAGAAAAAGCCCATGGGCAGCAAGGAAGACCCAGTGCAGCCCACCCCCCACAACAAAAAAAAAAAAAGAGAAAGAAATGGGAAAAAGAATGCACTAAACCCAAAGAGAGCAGGAAGAAAAAATAATGTGTAGAGTAGAAATTAATAAAGCTTAGAAAATCCATAGAGAAAAAACAAAAAGTTGGTACTTTGAATAGGTCAACAAAAGTGGCAAATCTTTAGTTAGACTGATCAAGATAAAACAGAGAGGACTCAAATTATTAAAATCAAGAATTAAAAAGAGGACTTTGTGATTTATAATAAGAAATATGTACTTGGTTTTCATCAGATTACTGACAACAGAACTTTTAAAACCTTCGGCATTTCCTAAGTGATGAGAGTGATAATGATGAATGGAGTGTCCTGTCTTTTTTAGTCCTAACACTCCCTCTCAATCACACCTGAGTGTATGATAATATGATAACTTTGGGAAACCTCCTAAGAGTTGGGGGAAGGGAAGAACTGGTTGCCAGGGGAACTAGCTACTTGTTTAGAGGGTTGAAACTTTCAATCCCACCCCACAACTTCCTGAGAGGAGTTGGGGCAGGCTGGAAGTCGTGTTAATCAACAATGACCAGCGATGTAATCAATCATGCCTACATAAAAATCTTTAAAATACAGAGTTTGAAGAACTTCCCTGTTGGTGAACACAGAGGTCACTGGGAGTGTGGCTTGCTGGAAAGGGCATGGAAGTCCCTTGCCCCTTCCTACATAGCTTGCCCTGTGCATCTCTTCCATGTGGCCGTCCTGAGTTGTATTCTTTACAACAAACCAGTAATCTAGTAAATTGTTTGCTGAGTTCTGTGAGCCATTCTAGCAAATTATCAGAAGGAGGGGGTTGTAATGGGAATCTGTGATTTATAGTCAGTTGGCCAGAAGCACAGGTAACAACCTGGACTTGCAATTGGCGTCTAAAGCGGGGGTGTGTGTGTGCAGTCCTGCAGTACTGAGTCCTCTGACTGTGGGATATGTATATACCCCAGTAGACAGTGTCAGGGCTGTTGGTTCCTACAGAAAGTTGGAGAATTGCTTGGTGTTGGAAAAACCCTCCCTCATTTGGGTGTCAAATGTTAAGATTGAGAAAAGGCATGGAGTAGAGATTTGAGAGAAAAAGTTTTTTTGTTTTTTTTTTTTACAACATAACTATTGACCTTACAGAAATAAAAAGGATTATAAGAGATACTCTGAACACTCTAGCCAACAAATTAGATAACTTAGACAAAATGGACAGATTCTTAGAAAGGTATAAACTACCAAAACTGACTCAGGAAATAGAACATCTGAATAGACTTTTAATAAGTAAAGAGATTGAGTTAGTAAAACAAAACAAAATTACCCACAAAGAAAAGTCTAGAGCCAGAGGGTTTTGTTGGTGAATTCTACCAAGCATTTGAACTTTTAGAACCAATACTAAACTCTTGCAGAAAACTGAAGAGAAGGGAACACTTTGCAGCTCATTCTTTGAGACTAGTATTACCCTGATACTCCCAAAAGGTAAGATTTTCACAAGAAAAGGAAACGGTGAATATGAATGCAAAAATCTGCAACAAAACCTAGTAGGCTGACTCTAGCAATATATGAAAATGATTATATCCCATGACTAGATGGGATCTGTCCCTGCAATGGGAGGCCCCAAAGTCAATTATTTTAAAAGACCACATGAATCGAATAAAGGACAAAATTACATGATTATCTCAGTAGCTGAGGAAAGGGATTTGACATTATTCAACACTCCTTCATTATAAAAATACTTAACAAACTAAGGATGGAAGCAAACATCCTAACCTGATAAAGAACATCTACTGAAAACCCACAGCTAACATCATAACATCATAAGTGGTAAAAGACTGAATGTTTCTTCCTAAGATCGGGAACAAGAAGGATATCTGTTCTCATTTTTTTAAAATTTCATTTGACTTTTAACTGTAATATTTTCCTTAATAGCCAAAGCAGATGTCACCGTTATTGATGTTAGTGTTTCTTTAGGTAGGAGAAGATGCAAGAACTGAGATTCATAAAATTTTCCCCTGAAAATGTCTAACGTTTTGAGGACCTGTTCTGCCCGTTTTTCTGAGAGCACAGAGTACCTCATTCCTGATCTCCACCCTGAACTGCTTTCAGGGGATGTTGAAGGTCAGCAGCTTCAGTGGCCAGGATTTAATCCTGGCAGAGGTAGATGACAAGGTCCAGTTTCCAGCCAGCTGGAAATCTGACCATGGTTTGTGGGGCATTTCATGATCATTTTATCCCATGGTGCTAGGAATGCTTATTCCCAGGTCTGGCGAAGATTTCACGGATACACCGCTCATCGTGCTGCTGTTGTTGGAGCAGGCCTCGCTCACAGGGCCCAAAGGCTCCAGGCCGCCTGTGTCCCTTGCCTCTTACGGTCCAGGAAAATAGTCCCTCTTGTTGCTTCTTCCCGTATATATAGTTACACTAGTACAATCATTGATCTCATATGTTCTCATTGCTTTTACTAAACATTATACTGAAAGTTCTAGTCAGGAAAATTAGGCTAGAAAATGAAATAAAAGACTCAGATTGGAAAAAATGGAGTCAGATTACCTTTACTTGCAGATAACCTGGTGTTATATATAGAAGATTCTGAAGAAAGCCACTAAAAAAGCAATTAGAAGTAATAAATAAATTAAGTTTGCAAGATACAAGATCAATCTACAAAAACTAATTGTATTTCTATACACTAGTGATGAGCAGCCTGGAAATGACGTTAAGAAAACAATTCCATTTATAACACCATCAAAAAATAAAATACTCAGGAATAAACTTAAGAAATGCAAGATTTGTATGTTGAAACTACAAAAGATTATTGAAAGAAATTAAAGAAGATTTAAATAAATCAAAAGACCTCCCATACTCATGGGTTGGAAGACAATATTATTAAGATGGCAATATTTCTCAAATTGATTTATAGAGTCAATGAAATCCCTATCAAAACCACCACTGTCTTCTTTGCAGAAATTGACAAGCCGATACAAAAATTCATATGGAAATTTTAGGGATCCAGAATAACCCAAAAGAAATCTTAAAAAAGAAGTTGGAGTACTCTTATGTCCTAACTTCAAAACTTACTAGAAAGCTATGGTAGTCAAGACAGTATAGTACTGGAATAAGGACAGACATCCAGGTCAATAGAATAGAACTGAAAATCCAGAAATAGACCCTCATATTAAGAAAAGTCAACTGGCTCTCAACAGGAGTGTGAAGACAACCCAGTGAGACAAAGAACAAACACTGATAAGACAACTGGATATCACATGCAAAAGAATGAAGTTAAATCTCTATCTCATACCATGTGCATATACTCAGCTGCTTCAGTCACATCAGACTCTGTGCAACCCTATGGACTGTAGCCAGCCAGGCTCCTCAGTCCTTGGATTCTCCAAAGCAAGAATACTGGAGTGGGTTGTCATGCCCTCCTCCAGGGGATCTTCCCGACCCAGGGATTGAACCCACGGCGTCTCCTGCATCTTCTGAATTGCAGGAGGATTCTTTACTGCTGAGTCACCCGGGAAGCCCATCTCACACCACAAACAAAAATTAATTCAAAATGAGTCAAAGAATAAAATTCAGTGATAGGGACTTCCCATGGTGGTCCAGGGGGTAAGAGTCCACAATCCCAATGTAGAGAGCCTGGGTTCAATCCCTGGTCTGGGAACTAGATCCCACATGCACGCTGCAACTAAGAAGTTCACACCCTGCAACCATGAGATCCTGCATGTTGCAGAGAAGGCTGAGGATCCTGTGTGCCACAGCTAAGACCCGCACAGCCGAATAGTTAAGTGAGAAAACTATTCTATTCTTGAAGAAAACATTGATGTAAATCTTTGTAAAGTTGTCGCCAAAAGCACAAGCAGAAGGAAAAAAATAGATAATTGGCATCATCAGGATTAAAAACTATCATGCTTTGAAAGTCACTATCAAAAAGTGAAAAGACAACCTATGGAAGAGGAAATAATTTTTGCAAACCATATTCCCAATAAGAAATTTGTACTAATATATTTAAAGGACTCTTAAAGCTCAATAACACAAAGACAACCTAACTTAAAGTAGGCAAAGAATTTAAATAGACAGTTCCCTGAAGAAGATACACATATGACCAATAAACATATGAGCTGTCAATATCATTAGCTGCCAAAGAAATGCAAATCAAACCCACAATGAGGTATGACACTCCCTCCAAGAGCTAAAATAAAAAAGAAGGTAGGTAATAACAAGGGTTGGAGAAGATATGGAGAAATTGGAATCCTCATAACTGTTGGTAGGAGTGCAAAACAGTGCAGCCATTTTAGGAAACAGCTTGGGAATTTCTCAAAAAATTAAACATTGATTTAACATACAACTCAGCAATTCCGCTCCCAGATATATATCCAGAATAACTGAAAGCAGGTCTTTAAATGAATACTTGTATAGGAATATTCACTGCAACGTTATTCGCAATAGCAAAAAAAAAAAAAAAGTGGAAACAAATTGAATGTCCTTCTACCAACAAATAAATAAAAATATGGTATATCCATACAATAGAGTGATATTTAAGAAAAAAAAGAAGTGAAGTACCAGTACATGCTATAACATGAATGAACTATAAGTGGAAGAAGCTAGTCTAAAAGACCACATAATGTATCACTCCATTTATATGAGATGTCCAGAACAAGCAAATCCCTAGAGGCAGAAAACAGATTAGTATTCGTCTAGGGCTGTGGGTGGGACTGGAGTGAAGGAGGAATGACAGGAGTCGGGGGCAGGCTGGGGTGAAATAGGAGGCACTTCTGGTGGGTACAGAGTTTCCTGTTGGGGTGATGAAAATATCCTAAAATAGATTGTGGTGATGGCTGCACAACTCTGGGACCATACTAAAATCCACTGACTTACATTTTTAACAGGTGAATTATGTAGTTTATGTATTGCATCTCAACAAAGCTGTTACTGCAAATAAGAACAGTGAAATCTACGTAATTGTTAGTATGGTTGTTAAGCCTGTTGTGTGTGTGTGTGTGTTAGTCATTCAGCCGTGTTGACTGTTTTCAACCCTGTAGACTGTAGCCTGCCAGGTTCCTTTGTCCATGGAATTCTCCAGGCAAGAATACTGGAGTAGGTTGCCATTCCCTTCTTCAGGGGCTCTTCTTGAACGTGGGTCACCTGCACTTTGATGGCAGATTCTTTACCATCTGAGCCACATGGGAAGCCCAAGCCTATTAAAACTGATTAAAAAAAGAGAGAGGGGGAAAATAACTTCTTTGTACTACAATCAGCAACATTTTGCAAATCTTATTTCACAGCATGTTTTTATTTATTATCTATTTTTATTATTTTTATTTTTGTCCGCTGGCTCCTTCATTGCTGCTCATGGGCTTTCTCTAGTTGCAGGGAGCAGGGCCTACTCTTTGTTGTGGTCTGTGGGCTTCTCATTGCAGTGGCTTCTCTTGTTGCAGAGCACAGGCTCTAGGGTGCACAGGCTTAGTTGCTCCATGGCATGTGGAGTCTTCCCAGAGCAGGGATTGAACCCATGTCCCCTGCATTGGCAGGCAGATTTTTAACCACTGGACCACCAGGCAAGTCGTCACACCATATTTTTAAGGATAAAGATTTTGTGACATTTGGAATCATATAAACTCTTTTGCATATTTAGAAAGCACTCAGCATTGTGTTTGGCTGTCTATAGATAAACAGGAAAAAGTCACCTCTCTTGCGTCTTTCATCCTTAACTCTCATACTAATACCACTACTGCACTTACAACACTTCCGGGACAGAAACTTCTGTCCCAGGGGAGCTGGGGTGAGTCACCTTCCTAATACATGGATGTGTTCAACCTGGCTGTTCTCTAAAGCCTATACTATTGTATTTTTTTTTAAATAGAGGCTTCCTCGCATAGGCATGATCAATTATCAACTTCATTGGCAGCCCCTCTCCCCTCTCTGGAGAATTGGGAGTAGGGCTGAAAACTCCAAACTTCTAATTATGTCTTGGTCTTTCTGGTGACTTGCCCCCCAACCAGGAGTATACCAAGACTCCTCTCATGAGGACAAAGGACACTGTTATCACTAAGGGAATTTGTGGTATTTAGGGGCTCTGGTCAGGAACTGAGATCAAATACCAAATATTAGAACAAAAGATGCTCCAAGTGCTCTTATCATTCTAAAAATCACTAGAGTTTTAGGAGCTCTGTTCGGGAACCAGGTCAGAACATATATATATATATATTCAGTTCAGTCACTTCAGTTCAGTTCAGTCACGTAGTCATGTCCGGCTCTTTACAATCCCATGGACCTTAGCCCGCCAGGCTCCTCTGTCCATGGGATTTCCCATGCAAGAATGAAATAGATGACCAGTCCAAGTTCAATGCATGAACTAAGGAGTGCTCAAAACCAGTGCCCTGGGACAACTCAGAGGGATGGGATGGGGAGGCAGGTGGGAGGGGGTTTTGGGACGGGGGACACATGTACACTCATGGCTGATTCATCTCAATGTATGGCAAAAACCACCACAATATTGTAAAGTAATTTGCCTCCAGTTAAAATAAATAAATTAAAAAAAAGAAAAGAATACTGGAGTGGGTTGCCATTTCTTTCTCCAGAGGATCTTCCTGATCCAGGGATAGAACCCCAGTCTCCTGCATTGCAGGCAGATTCTTTACTATCTGAGCTACCAGGGAAGCCATATATACATACATACATATACACAATATATATATATATTCTATTATCTCACAACAGATTCCAAAGGATTATCATTCACTGAAGGTGGAAATTGTCTACTGTTTATATGCTGAATTATTATGTGGATCAGAAATGCTTTCATCAGGAAGCCAGCTTGGTGCCTGTAATGACCTAGAGGGGTGGGATGGGGTTGGGGCGGGAGGGAGGGCCAAGAGGGAGGACATGTGAATGCATATCACTTCATTGTACAGCAGAAGCTTATGCAATATTGTAAAGCAACTATACTTCAATAAAATAAGTAAATAAATAAAGATTAAAAAAAGAAAAAAATGTCCTCAGATGCAGGTAACAAGAAACAACCACAGCATCTTGTACAAACATGAATCCATTTTTTCTTCATATAAGAAATCTGAAGGTAGGCTGCTGCTGGTTTTGGTTTAGATGCTCAATAATGTCAAGCATCTGGGATTCTTTTGGCCTTTCCCACATTAGCAGTCAAGACAGACAGAAGGAGGAAGAAGACAGGGCAGCACCAATAACAGAAAAGCAAAATCTTTCCCAGGAACACCACCAGTTTCCATTTATATCTGGGTAACATGGCCACCTCTGGCTAGAGAACAGATGGGAAAAGGAAGCAAGACTTGAGCTAAAAGTTGTCTGTCAGGATCCCAGTGTATATAACAATCTATGATTTATAGTAGGTGTGATCCCCATAGTCCTTATAAGTGTCGGTTGAATGCACATGGTAGAATGCTTATTCGTAAATACTCACTACTCCTCTCTTTAGAGGATAAGACATCCATGCTCCATATGTAAAATAGATACCCAACATGAATTTGCTGTATGGCTCGGGATACTCAAACTGGGGCTCTATATCAATCTAGAGGGGTGGGATGGGGTGGGAGATGTGAGGGAAGTTCAAGAGGGAGGGGATATATGTATACCTATGGCTGATTCAAGTTGAGGTTTGACAGAAAACAACAAAATTCTGTAAATCAATTATCCTTCAATTAAAAAAAATCCATGCTCTGTTGAACTCAGGAATCTGAGTTTTCTTTTTTTTTATTTTTTAAAAATTAATTAATTATTTATTTATTTTTCTTTACATTATTGTGTTGGTTTTGCCATACCTTGACATGAATCTGCCATGGGTATACATGTGTTCCCCTTCCAGAACCCCCCTCCCACTTCCCTCCCGATTCCATCTCTCTGGGTCATCCCAGTGCACCAGCCCTGAGCACCCTGTATCAAGCATCAAACCTGGGCTGGTGATTGATTTCACATATGATAATTTACATGTTTCAATGCTGTTCTCCCATATCATCCCCCTCGTGCCCTCTCCCATAGAATCCAAAAGACTGTTCTATACATCTCCGTCTCTTTTGCTGTCTCGCATGCAGTGTTATTGTTACCATCTTTCTAAATTCCATATATATGCGTTGGTATACTGTATTGTTGTTTTTCCTTCTGGCTTACTTCACTCTGTATAATAGGCTCCAGTTTCATCCACCTCAGTAGAACTGATTCAAGTGTATTCTTTTTAATGGCTGAGTAATATTCCACTGTGTATATGTACCACAGCTTTCTTATCCATTTGTCTGTTGATGGACATCTAGGTTGCTTCCATGTCCTGGCTATTGTAAACAGTGTGGCGATGAACATTGGGGTACACGTGTCATTTTCAATTTTGGTTTCCTTGGTGTATATGCCCAGCAGTGGGATTGCTGGGTCATATGGCAGTTCTATTTCCAGTTTTTTAAGGAATCTCCACACTGTTCTTCATAGTGGCTGTACTTAGCTGATGAAATGGGCACAGAAGTGGTTTAAAGAGCCAGGCTCTGTTATACAAGTGAACTAAGTCAGAAAGAGAAAGACAAATACTGTGTATTAACACAAATATATGGAATTTAGAAAGATGGTAACAATGATCCTACACGCAGGGCAGCAAAGAAGACACTGATGTAAAGAAGAGATTTTTGAATTCAGGGGGAGAAGGTGAGAGTGGGATGATTTGAGAGAATAGCATTGATGTGTAAAACAGATGATCAATGCAAGTTCAATGCATGAAGCAGGGCACCCAAAGCCAGTGATCTGGAGCAACTCAGAGAGATAGAGTGGGGAGGGAGGTGGGAGTGGGGTTCAAGATGGGGGAACGCACGTCTACCTGTGGCCAGTTCATACTGAGGTATGGCAAAAACCATCACAATATTGTAAAGTAATTATCCTCCAATTAAATAATTGAAAAAAAATTAAAGAGCCAGGCTCTTTTCTCTCCCTCTGTGATCATGGAAGCATGTGTCAAAATGGGGATTCCATCATACTGGGCCCCTGAATGACTGCGCTGAGAAGAACTCTCAGTTTACCCAAGCTATTTAAACCACTGATGTCTTGGATGGGGGTGTTTGGACTGCATCTTAATCTAACTTATCCTGACTGATATACAGTACATTTATCTGGTGAAGAAATCCACAACAAATCTCCAAATTAAAATTTTACAAACTATATTTCCTGGTCACATTAATAGCAAGAGTATGCCTAGATTAAGATGAATGATATTCAGAAATTAAACAAAATAAAAAATAACTCTTCTGTCAAAATGGAAATCAATGCTGAAAAGACAGACTATTTAGACATTTAAGATGGTGAGAGCACTGTATAAAAATACATATGGGAATCTGACTAAAGTTATTCTCAGTAAAATCCATAATCTAAAGCTGTTATTACTAAAATAAATATGCTTTAATGTTGAAAGATTGAGAATAATTGGCTTAAAATTTCAAAATCAGAAGCTGGAAAGCAAATAGCAAAATAACAGTGAGAGGAAGAAATTAATAAAGATAAGAACTTCCATTAATCACAAAGCAAAAAGTCAAGGAATTGATTAGTCAAATCAAGAACCAGAACTTTGAAAAGATAAATCAAATAGACAAATCTCTGGGACTTTTGACTCCCTTCGAAGCAGATGAAAACATGATAGATACTCAAGGTAAGGTATGAGAAAAGGACAGTATAAATTGGTACATTTCCAGTGGGACATCTGACATAACTGTCGAAAATGTAAAATTTGCAAACCTTGAAAATTTGATGAATAAATAAACATTAGACTGAACTGAATGAGGTTCTTAAATGTGAAGTCTCATGAAAATATACTCTTTTTTAAGAAGTTTGTAACCCTATACCTGGTGAAAGTGGAATGCCCTCTCTAGGAGACTTTGGAGAAGAACATGTCTCAATGATTTTGGTCCTGGAGTTGGGCCTCCTGGAGGCTGACCCCATGATCCTATGTGTCCTGTACAAACGGAGTGGTCCTGGCTATACCACCTACATTCCCTTTTCCCCTCAAGAAAATTTTCTTTAATTGACCTGGTTCTCAAACAGATAAGGTCATCCCCAGCCTCCCAGGGCACCCACAGACTTTATGGGTATTCACAGCAATGCCTCATTTTTCTCTGAGCTGGCCTCACCTCTGATACCTCTGGGAAAGTCTTTGAGTCAGTTTGTCCCTTCTCATGCTGTGAACCAGAGCCTCTTTTAAACTCAGGTTCAAGCTCCCTCTCCTTTCACCATTTTGCCCCCCAATTAAATAAACACAGCTGGAAGGTTAGGGCTTATTCTAAGCTCAGGACCTCACTTTGAAGATGCTCACTGGATGATGGCCCCAGTGCCTCCATCTCCTATGGGAAGATTTCTTTGATACCCAGCGTGCTGGGATGCAAACTGCAAATGCATCCAGGTTCCTGGTCTAGAGGTGTTGCTGTTCAGTCACTACGTCATGTCCAGCTCTTTGTGACTCATGGACTGCAGCACACCAGGCTTCACTGTCTCCCAGAGTTTGCTCAAACCCATGTCCTTTGAGTGAGTGATACCATCCAACCATCTCATCCTGTCATCTCCTTCTCCTCCTGCCTTCAGTCTTTCCCAGCATCAGGGGCTTTTCCAGTGGGTTGTCACTTTGCATCAGGTGGCCAAAGTACTGGAGCTTCACCTTCAGCATCAGTCCTTCCAAAGAATATTCAGGGTTGATCTCCTTTAGGATGGACTAGTTTGACCCCCTTGCAGTCCAGGGGACTCTTGAGTCTTCTCCAACACCACAATTCAAAAGCATCAATTCTTCGGTGCTCAGCTTTCTTTATGCTCCAACTCTCACATCTCTGCATGACTACTAGAAAAACCATCACTTTGACTGTATGGACTTTTGTCGGCAAAGTGATGTCTCTGCTTTTTAGTACACTGTCTAGATTTATTATAGTTTTTCTTCCAAGGAGCAAGCATCTTTTAATTTCATGGCTACAGTCACCATCTGCAGTGATTTTGGAGCCCAAGAAAAAAAATCTGTCACTGTTTCTCTTGTTTCCCCCTCTGTTTGCCATGAAGTGATGGGACCAGTGCCATAATCTTAGTTTTTTGAATGCTGAGTTTTAAGCCAGCCTTTTCACTCTCCTCTTTCACCCTCATCAAGAGGCTGTTTGGTTCCTCTTCACTGTCTGCCATTACAGCGGTATCATCTGCATATCTGAGGTTGTTGATGTTTCTCCCTAGAATAGACCCTTGCCATTGTATTATTCATTCATTCACATACATTTATTCCATTCACTCAAAAAATATTTCACACCTACTTAGGACCGGGCAATTTTGTAAGCACTGGGGATTCAACAGTAAAAATAGCAGAGAATAATCCTTGTCCTCCTGGAGTTAACATTCTAGAAGAGCAGATAGACAATAAACAGAATAAATGGGTGAACTAAAAAGGTGTGCCAGCAGTAAAATCTATGGAGAAAAATAAAACTAAGTGGGAGGGTAGGGAGCGTGGGGTAGTGGGAATTTTAAAGGGGATGGTCAGAGCCCCCCCACCCCCACCCCCGCACCCAACTAGAGGTGACATTTGGGTGAAGACAGGAAGGAGTAAGGGAGCAAGCCTGCAGATTTCTGGGAGAGACAAATTCCAGGAAGAGGGAATGGTAAGTGAAAAGCCTTGAGGAGGAAGCATGTGAAGAGGAAGTATCTAGGAAGGTCAGTGAGGCTGGAGCTGAATGAGGAGAGGGGAATTAGGAGACAAAGTCAATAGGAGCAGCAGGGTGGAGGCCATTGTCAGAACCCTGGCTTTCTTCTGTGTGAGCTGGGGGCCACTGCAGGGTCCTGGGATGGGGAGGGGGTAATGGAGGGACTCCAGCTGCTCTGGTGGGAACAGATGGTGGTGAGGCTGGGATAAATGGAAGAGGCCAAGAAAGAGGTTTCTGCAGTAATCTGGGCCAGAGGTGAATGTGGCTTAGACCTGGATGACGGCCTGGAGGGGATGAGATGTGGCTGGATTTTTGTGACACTAAAGGTAACGCTGCTGAGGAGGGTTGAGGGAGAAAGAAAGTTGCCAGCACTGGCTCCAACACCAGCCTTCAAAACCATGAGCCAGCTCTCTCTATAGGAAACCCTACAAGGTAATGTGAGCTGTCATAGCTCATCTTTTAACCACCCAGGTCATCTCCGAGGACTGGCACAAGATTATCTCCAAAAGCTCTTCCTAAGAACTCAGTGATTCTCCCTCCAGAGGGCTCTGCTTCCCGTTGTTGGATGAAAAATGAATAGGATGCGAGCAGGGAGGGAGCTCAGCCTCATCTGAATTCTGCCTTGGTTCCTGTGCTTTCTTCAGTGATGGGGAGAAAAACACCACTGTGTAAGCTGCTCCGTGAAAAACAATATTTAATTAGGACTGAGAGAGTTAGACAAGCAAACAATTAAATGTTCTATTACAATCAGTCTTGAGCCATTTAAGCTTCAGTTCAATAAGAAATCATTATAAAGGTCTAATAGAAATGAAAATATAAATATTGTCGTTTTCTATTGCATTTCAACTGTCTTCTCGGCTGTGAAGATCTAAGAGTGGGTTTGGCTAGGGTGGGTGAAGTGTCTCAGCTACAAGGGGATTTAGCATGAACAGGAGGGTGGGTGTGTCCACCAGCTGGCTGGGGAGCGGGCAGGAGCATGTCAGCTGAGCTAGTTTGGACCTGAATGACAGGGGCTTTCTCACCTTATTTTTAATGTCTGAGAAGCAGCATGAGGATTCTTCTTGGGAGGGACGGACGAGAAGCAGCTTAAAGGAAATCCCTGGATGTCTTGTGAGAAGCTGGGTTACAGAATAAATACGTCTAATAAAGTCCCCCTGGCTACACAGCTTGGAGGATTTGGAAATAACTTCTGACTGTTTCATGAAGGAATTGCTTTGTAGTAGCAGGAAAAATGCCTGCAAAGGGCACCACCATCACAGCAGAGGGCTTTGGGATAACGATACTATGCATCTCTGAGATCCGAGTCTCTGCACTAGGACTCCTGCCCTTGTCTCTGGGGATGTAGCAGTGCAAGCCCAGGTCACCTCTTCCTTGTTTCCTTTCAACATCTCCAGCCTCTTTTCTAGGAGTCCCAGTCTCTTTTCTGGAATATCAAGTGTGTCATGAGGATATGGTCTGGGTGTAGTCCTACTACAAATCAAGTCAGATCTTTTAAAAAAATATTTATTTATTTACTTTTGGTTGCACTGGGTCTTCATTGCTTCTCGTGGGCTTTCTGTAGTTGTGGCAAGTGGGGGTTACTCTTCTCCATGGTGCACAAGCTTCTCACTACAGTGGCTTCTCTTTTTGCAGAGCACAGGTTCTAGTGTGTGTGGGCTTCTGTAGTTGTGGGGCACAGGCTCAGTTGCTCCATGGCATGTGGAATCTTTGTGGATCAGGGATCAAACCTGTGTCCTCTGCATTGGCAGATGGATTCCTATCCACAGTGCCACCAGGGAAGTCCTCAAGTCAGGTCTTTGGGGTTGCAAGTGACAGAAAAGCCCACTCAAACTAGTTTAAGCAAAATGCAGAACTTGTTGGCTTATGTAACCAAGAACTCCAGAGCTGGATCTAGCTCCAGGCATGGTTAAACCTGGGTGCTGAAATGGCATCCATAGGAATCCATCCCCCTCACCTTTGACTCTGCTTTCTTAGATGTTGGCATCTCTCAGACAAGCTCTCCCTAAGCAGTGGCAGGATGGCTCCTGGAAGTGCCAGGGTTATGCATGCATCAGTCTTTCAGCAATGATAACAGGGAAACCTCTGCTCCTAATAGCTCTAGTCAAAGACCAGCATGGCCTATGTGCAACGCGATGCAGTTACTCAGTCTTGTCCAACTCTTTGTGACCCTGTGGGCTATAACTCGCCAGGCTCCTCTGTCCATGGAATTCTCTAGGCAAGAATACTAGAGTGGGTTGTCATGCCCTCCTCTAAGGGATCTTCCCAACCCAGGCTGTCCCAGCTTCCCCAATTCAGTTACAGTGTCCAGAGGAATGGGACATTCAGATTGGCCAGGCTAAGGTCTCATGTTCATCCTTGGATCCAGAGGTGACATTCGCATCTACAGAAACCACATGATTTTGAATGGGAGGGAGGTGGTTTCCCCAAGGAAAATCGGAGTGCTAGTCCCCAGAATGGTAGAGGTGTGATGGGAAATAGTAATAGGTTATACCACATCTTTGCCTCCTGATTTGCATAGTCATGGTCAAGTGGTTGTAGGCCCCTTTAAGCCCAGACACACACATGGCAATGGCAGGGTGCGTTTGTAGCTTCATCAGGAAGGCCGCGGCCAGTGGACAGAGCCAGTCTGAACACGGCAAGATGACACAGATCCTCCTTGACCTTCCAATATCTTTCAGGCTCTGAATTCTGCACTTGTAATTCCTTACCTACTTCAGGGTCTTGTTTGAGACCAGTTATGAGTCAGGGAGAAGCACTCATAAGACGAGGCGCAGAGTGGGTATCTCAGGCTCATGGGTCTAGGCTTTGGGAAGAGACCTTCATTTTACATTGCATTAGTCTGTGACTGCCCTCAGAACTGTCATATCTAGAGCAAAGTTGCTTTTTCATTTCAAAATACGAAATATTTTAGGCTTTGTAGGTCTCTGTTACAACTGCTCAACTCAGCTACCGTGGTATAAAAGCAGCCAGAGACAATAAGTAAACATATCGACTTGTCTGTGTACCAATAAAACTTTATTTACAAAACAAGCCACAGCCCAGGATTGGGCCGCGGGCCACAATTTGCTGACCTCTCATCTAGAGCATGGCAGGAGGCTGGGATCCTCATGATGTTGGAATGGATTAAAAAGCAACACCTTTTCCTAGGAGTAACTCCTGTGTAAAGAAAATGGGCGAAGGCAGGATGGGCCAGAGGAGCTGGGGACCACATTGCAGACCCTGTAAGGCCTCTGCCAGCCCAGGGGGTGCTCCAGAGCACAGGTTGCCCATCAGTGGGGTTTCGCATCGGGCAGAAATGGCCAGGCCAGAGTACACTGCCTTGCTCAGTCCCTGGCTGGGGGCCAGCCCAGGAGGAGTGGCGAAGGCCCCGAAGGAGCTGCCAGATGGAGGCTGTCGGTTAGGGACACTCCCTGATGCTGGGCAGTGGCCCATCTCTGGGCCTTCCACGAGCCCCGCGATCAAGATCAAGCAGTAAACTCAGGGGGAGGGACCTGGGAGGGAGACTGGCTTGCACTGGAGGAGGACTTTGGTCTGCTTCTAGAATGGCCAAAAGCTTTAGATCTGGGCCAAAAGCTTTTCTGTGCAAAGTGTGCTTTTGCCTGGAGAACCCGTGGAGGCATCCAGCCGCCAAATGAGAAGTCAGAGGCCCTGGGTCCTGGCTGAACTCATCACGGCCACCACATCTGAGGTCAGTCAAGCTTGTTTTGTTCATTTTTATTTATTCATTTATTTGGTTTCTTTTTTTTAATTTTTACAATGTTGTTTGGTTTCTGCCATACAACAACATGAATCAGTCATGATTATACATATATCCCTTCGGTCTTGAGCCTCTCTCCCCCTCCCCATCCCACCTCTCTAGGTCATCACAGAGCACCAGGCTGGGTTCCCAAACTTGTAAATATAATTTGGCTTCCCATGCAACCTCCTCTATAGCAAAGAATATGCAGGCCACTAGGCTTGAGTGAATAATTGTATTTCTCATTGTAAGTGAATACTTTGGAATTAAAGCACGTTCCAGTCTCAGTTTCACATGAGTCCACCTCAGAGAAATGGGTTCACTGTCAGAGCCTGGACAACATTTCAGCCTAATAAACTGAGAACTGGACTGTGAACTTTTGAAAGGCAATGCCACCCTGTAAGGCTCTGTGGAACATAAGAAGTCTGCCTCCTGCAACACTCCCCTGCCTTGTCCAGCTTGTCTTTGGATTGTCCACATTGTAGATATTTGAGAAGGTCATTTAGGTGGATGCGGGCTTCTCTGGTGGCTCAGATGGTAAAGAATTTGCCTGCAATGCAGGAGACCTGGGTTGGATCCCTGATCCCCTGGAGAAGGTAATGGCTACTCACTCCGATATTCTTGCCAGGAGAAATCCATGGACAGAGGAGCCTGGCAGGCTACAGTCCATGGAGTTGCAAACAATTGGACTTGACTGAGCAACTAACACTTTCACTTTGGGTAGATGACAACCACCAAATCGTGTGAGAAGTGGAAGGCCGATAACCACAAGCATATCTCAAACTTTAAACTTCCTGGAGAGAGTCTGAAGGCACAGGTTCCAAGCCAAAGGTTACATTTCCTGGACTCCCAACCTGGAACCCCAGGTGGTCAGAGTAAGGGCTTACCATTAGGGAGAGCAGAGATGTGCTTGCAAAACTATGACCTGAGCTAAGGACCACACAGGACCACAGCGGGGCAATGCCTTCCTGAGGAATAGAGAGACACCACTGGGGATGCAGGATCTCCATCATCTTGTTAGGCATGGAGAGTTGGCCACTGGTGCCTGGTGCAGCTCTGGGGTGGGTAAGGAATGCATGTGTGTGTGCCGGGACTGCTGTATGTGGAGGCACTCTCCCTGGGTGGTCTCTGGGTGAGTGGGGTGTAGGCAGAGAGAGGAACTCTGCATCTGATTGGCATCAGGGTGAACGCAGGCACCTGAACGTGATGGATGAGGAGCCTGTGCCTTGAACAGAGGGTGTGAGATATGCGTGCAGCATCTGAATGAATGTGCTTAATTTTTATCATCACACAGCTCTTTTATCAGCATACTATTTCAGTTTAATTGATAGTAGCTCTCCCTCCTCCAGGATAATTCATTCAAGTTTATCATTAAAAGCAGAGCTAAGGTCTATCCATCCTGGTTTCACAGGATGTTGCAGGCTTATCTCCTGGTTTGCCTGTCTGTTTAACTGGTTAGCTAGCTGGCTGAACAATCAGACTTTAGATCACCTCTGTGGGTTTCCTCTCTTTTCCGAGCTACATTTTTGGCTTGTTCTGTGGAGTCATCAAACCCCTGTTTCCTCTGCAGCTCATCATTGCTGCGGAATTCTTTTTTTAAATTTAAATGAGTTTAAATCACTTAGAATATATTAGATTACCCTCTCCCTTGGGCTGGATCTTGTGGGGATGGAAGTAAACTGAACATTTAGCAGTCATCTTTTCTTTGTCTCTTAATTGAGCAGGGGCTGGCTTCTGGGCAGATGGGTGTTTTGCCCAAAGACATCCCCCAACATCTATAGCTGGATTCCTGTTGTATCTGTAAACACACAAGGCCAAGCTGGGGTAAAGATGCATCAGGATTTAGAGCCAGAACCTCACTAAACAAAGCCCCATTTGAGGCCCTACTGAATTTATGATGGCCAGTCCCTTCTTAATTGGCAGCCATCTGCCTCACATAGTAATTCAGAGAGACCTCATGTCAGTGTTTAGGCAGTGTCCTCTTTTGCAAATGATTTATGATTCATAATGAGCGAAAGACTGCTCTTCAGATGACCCATCAGGGTTAGCTGACCCAGCGCTGGGGTCCACAGAAGAGAAAGCTATTCTCCAGGTTCTGGGTGGGAGAAGAGGAGGGCCCATGATAAGCAGGCGTGCTGCAAATCAGGGCTGCTGTCAGCCTACACAACGCCTTTGTGAGCATTTGCAAAGTGTGCCTTCTCTGGGAAGACACAGCCCCACAGCCACGTGGTTTGAAGGGGAGGACTCCTTCTGGGAAGAAATGGGACTTTCTCTGGGCACACTCAGCCCTGTGCCAGGGAGTGTGCTGTGGAGAGGAGAGTGACAACCATATTTCAGGCCCCTTAGGCTTCTTGTCCAAGCCCTTTGGTGCACAGCCCTGAAAAGATGCTGCTGCTTCTCTTGTGGCCACTGGACCAGCTGCTTCCGGTGCTGGTTCTTCCCACCTTGAGGGCAAGGATAATCTACTGTCTTTTCATCCCCATGTCCTCCTCATGCCTTAACCATTCTGCTATGGTTCAGGAATAATTGGCTCCATTTTAGAGATGAGAAAACCGAAAATCAAAACAGTTTTCCAAGGCTATGCTGTATGTAAGTAATTGGACTTGGTTGACTAGAACTCAAATCTGTCCAACACCTGTGGTCTTTCAACTACATTTCCTTGTAAAATCATTAGATGGATACTAATGTGTGATCAGAATGCAATCATCCTTCAGTACCCATAGGAAAGTGATTCTTGGAGCCCCCATGGAACCAAAATCTGCAGACAAGTCCCTTATAGGAAACGGTTTAGTTCAATGAGGACAACAGGCCCTCCAAGCCCGTGGATTCAGTCAACTGACATCGAAACTCAAGAGTTGGACTGTACTGCGGTGTTGGGTCTCTCCCTTCTCAACCCTGTGACGATGACTTTAGTCAGCACTAGCTACCAACTCTTTGTCAGACTCTGGGATATGCACTGGATTTAAAGAAGTAAATGAGCCAAAGGGGCTTCCTGTCTAGTTGGGAAGCTTCCTGCTTCTCCAGGAATAGACAAGAAAGGGCCCTGGACTGAGGACCAGGGGTCTGGGAGCCTCCCCTAGGGCTGGCTGCTGATTTGCTGTGTGATGCCCTGAGCAAATCACCCAACGAGGTGACTGACTCACTCCGGATTGCTTGGGACTTCTCCATTTTTAGTATTAGAAATCCTATATCCTGGGAACCTCCATCCCCACCTCTGCAAAATGTCACACAGTTAGTTGGTCACCCTACTTTCAGCCCTAAAATGTCCATCTGGCTCCTTTATGGACCATAAAGCACTTTGCAGAAAAGAAAGGGCCAGCATTTTTCTTTTCTTTCTTTCATGCATGATGATTGCTGAAAATAGAGACAACCAAAAAAGTACTATGCTAAAATGGCTAATAAACATAAGAAAAGATGCTCAATTTCACTCTTAAAGAAATGCAAATCAAAACAAGATATCATTTCACCTCTCAGACTGGAAAAGAAAATGAAAACAGTGAGAACACTTAGTTGAAGCTGGAAAGACTGTGGAGGACACGTGCCCTTTCATTTTCTGTGGTGGGAATGCAAATTGGTGAATTGAGAAGTCCATTTGGCATATCTAACAGTGTTTGAATATGTGTACATCTTTCATGCTAGTAAATCCATTTTTAAGAACGTGCCCTACAGAAATACTAGCATGAGTCCATGAAGATGTATCTTTGAGAGGATGTCTGATACAGACTTTTTGTTGTTGTAAGAAAAAATTGGAATTAATCCAGGAGTCCACCAACTGGGGCAAACAATAATTGCACATCATTTGAATCTGAGGCAGCTTCTTCTTTCGACGCCTGTAGACAAGGGTTCTCAAATGCCAGTATGCAGCAGAATCCTCTGGAGGGCTTGTTCAAGCAGACTGCTGGACCTTGTCCCCAGTGTTTGTGGGTCTGGGGTGGAGCTGTAGGATTTGCATTTCAAATAGCTCCCCGGTGAAGCTGCAGGTGCCAAAATGTGGTCACACTTTAAGAACCACTGATATGGAGAGAAATGAGAAAACCTGCTTCAAGTATGACCTAATCCAGATCAGGGAGCAGCACAGAGATAAAGAGGCCCGGGCAGGAGTCCAGGAGTCGGGTGAGAGGCCCCCTCTGATTTCCCCTCCACTGGCCTGAAGCCCCCATCTGATCACTCAGAGCATGGGCCAGGTAAAAGGCAGCTGGATTCCCTGGCATGTATGAATGCCAGGACTTCCTACAGAGCAGGTCTTAGCTGTGGGCAGAGGGAAGGAGCAGTGTGCGGGTTGGCCTCACCAGCAAAGTTACACGGGGCTGGGACAAGGAAGGAGGCCGGCTGGGTGACTTCTGCCAGCTGTGTTTGTTGGTGTCTCTGCTCCTCCCTGGGAAGCTGGCATTCTGATTTCAAGGACAACATCAGATGCTGGGGGAATAGAGGAGCAGGTGTTCTCAGGAACCAAACCTTGCAAATGAATTAACAGGTGTTGGTTGCTGCCAGGCAGAGGTGTGTTATGTGTGGACATTGCTTCCTGCCTTCTTCTCCCTTCAGTCTCAGGCTAACACCATGACTTCACCCTCCTCAGCTGGAGCTGCTCTTGAACTCTCCCGATGTACATACTGTGACAATTTGGGATTTTCCCTTAGGTACACAGCTTTGTTCTGTCTTCTTTATCCAGGGCAATGGTTTGTGATATGATGATGAATATTAGAAAGGAGTGGGGAAGCACCCGCTTCTTGCCTCCCTCTTGAAAACCCCTCACAATTTCCATCACCACCACCTTTGCTAGGAACCACCCCTAAGGAAGGCCTTAGGTCCTACAAAAGGTCCATGGAGGGATAGAAAAAGACAATAAATCAGTGCTACTGCATTGATCCTCACCCCCCAATTGGGCAGTGCTCCATTTCTAGTTTTTGTTTCCCCAGTGAGTGCTCTGTATTTTGTTGATCCAGCTCCTTTGAAATGGATATTCTCTTGCATATTCTACGCATCACTTTGAAAGAACATTCTGGTGCCCACTAGCTATTCATAGTCTTATTCTTGAACCACTTTGATCCATGCATTGCATCTTGCTTTGTTGTGAACTTGAGTCTTCCGGGTATTGAATTTGCTGTATATTCTCCCATTTGTTTCTCTTCCTCTTTTTTCAGATTCATACCGACTAGGCTCTTCTTTAAAAAAAATGTTCTTAGTTCTCCACCCAAGCTACACTATCCTGGATTACCAAGAGTAATTCCCATTCCTAGTTCTCCCAAGTAATCTTTGTCTCACCTTTCCCATTCCAGAAACCCACACCTGCAGGCAGAGCTGCTGCTGTTGCTGCTGCTAATTCGCTTCAGTCGTGTCTGACTCTGTGCAACCCCATAGATGGCAGCCCACCAGGCTCCACCGTCCCTGGGATTCTCCAGGCAAGAACATTGGAGTGGGTTGCCATTTCCTTCTCCAATGCATGAAAGTGAAAAGTGAAAGTGAAGTCGCTCAGTCGTGTCTGATTCTTAGCGACCCCATGGACTGCAGCCTACCAGGCTCCTCCACGCATGGAATTTTCCAGGCAAGAGTACTGGATTGGGGTGCCATTGCCTTCTCTGACAGGAAGAACAGTTCCTTTCAAAGACTGGGAATTTCTTCTAGAGGAATCCCTGCCCTGAACTAGCAGAGAGAAATACGAATTGGGAAGCAAATGCTTCCCATTGCTGAGAGCCAGAACCACAAGACTCCAGGCCAACACCAAGTCAACAGTACAGCTCACAGTAAGTCTTTGAGCCCTGAGTTGAGAGGACGGGGCCAAAGTGCCAGCCAGCCAATGAACTCCGTGATAACCAGGCAAAAAGCATCCCCGCTGTCCGTGGTGCTGAACCCCTCTCTTTGCCTCTGGGAGAGAAACAGGTTGAAGAAACCTACATGAAGGAAATTAAAATTGTCCTGAAACCTAAGCCCCCATCAGGAAGGTGAACACCACTAAATTAAGATCTAAGGACTTACCTGGCAGTGCAGTGCTTAAAACACCTTGCTTCCACTGCCAAGGGCATGGGTTCGATCCCTGGTTGGGAAGATCCCGCAAGTTGCCTGGCCAAAAAATAGAAAGGAAAAAAAAAATCTAATTAAACTGTTGTTGTTTAAGGTCATTTGGTTGGGCTTCAGGTCCACTGATCAAGAAGAAAGGAAATAACATCAAACACCTGGACAGGCAATGTACTTGACACCTTGGGTACATTATTTATCTTAATCTTTAAAATAAACAGCAGGGGTAGGCCTTGTTATCTTCATTTTACTGATGAGGAACTAGGGGTACAGAGAAGCTGCTTACACTTCAGCTAAGCTCATACAGCTTAAGTGGTGGAGCCAGGACCCAAGCACAGAGGTGCTTATTCCCAAAGCTGGAACTGATGGCATTAGACCCTCATGGCCCTAAGGCTAGTGCTGATGGCTCTTTGTTAGGCAGCTACTGACATTTGAGCAGGTCACCTGTTTGCATGTTTTCTCCCTGGGACATTTCAAATTTCAAATCTTCAAGACTCGGAAACCATTTCAAAAACCTTCATTGTCCTCAAAAAAAAAAAAATACATACGACATCCACACAAATGAACAGGCTTCATTTACTTTCTCATTTATGGGAAGAGGATGTGAATATAAGCAAGACATTCAAATTAAAATTGACTGTTTCATTTTAATTGACCTTTGATTCCCAGCTCACTATCTCCCTCGTGTCCCTGCTCTGGCCCCTTCCATCCCTTGCTGTGCTCTGTGATTCATCAGGGCCTGAGGCTCAGCAGCTGTAATTGCTTTGTAACTTCCTGGAATGTCAAAGCCAAGATGGAAATTTTACGTATCACTCTACCAATTCCATCCTGGCTTTAATAATAAGTTGGCAGAGGGGAAGGCAGATTTACAGCAGGAGAGAAATGTAATCAAATTTGGAGGTGAAATGCAATAAGTACAAATGCTAGTTTTCATTTGGAAGCCTCTTAGATAAATGTGATCTCACCCAGCTCCCCAGCAAAATCTATTGTTTCTTCTGGAGCTGGGGGGGGGCCCCACTGGAATAGTAGTCCTCAGAGGGAAAGTTTGTATCCAGTATTGCCCCATCCCAGTCCCAGTAGGGTGACCCTGGTGGATGGAAAACAAGGAAGGGAGAAGCATGAAGAGTCACTTAGGGAGACAAGGCTCCATAGAGGCCTCTAATAAACTGCGTGTGTGTGCTGTGCCAAGTCCCTTCTGTCATGTCTGACTCTTTGCAACACTATGGACTGTAGGTCTCCAGGCTCCTCTGTCCATGGGATTCTCCAGGCAAGAATACTGGAGTGGGTTGTCATCCTCTCCTCCAGGGAATCTTCCCAACCCTGGGATCAATCACTCATCTCTTACATCTCCTGCCTTGCCAGGCAGGTTCTTTATCACTTGTGCCACCTGATTAACTGTATACTTGGAAAAACAGAGTTAAGTACTTTCTAGGCACCATAGTCAGTGCTTTACATGTCTTCTGAGTTTCTTGGTGACTCAGTAGGGAAAAGAATGTTATTCTTCCCATTTTAAAGAGAAATACAGTGAGAACTAGGGAAGAGATTCTCAACTACAGTAGGGCAAGTTTCTGTTTGACGTTGCAGCTTATACAATTATTTATTTATTTATGGCTGCGTTTGGTCTCTGTTGCTGCATGAGGGGTTTCTCTAGTTGCAGCAAGTGACCAGGGAAATCCTAGCTTATACTGTTGACCCCTCCCTTGCAAGAACAATAACAGCTAACATTTCCTGAATCTTTATGTGCCAATCACTCTTCAAGTGCTTCATGAAAACTTTCACATCATCTCTCTGTGTTGAGTGCTACTGTCATTCTTATCTTCATTTACCTGGTGAGAAGAATTTCTGAAGCTGGATCCTGTAAAAGTCATGTGAAAAGATGTTCACATGATTAGCTGTTAGGGAAATGTAAATTAAAACCACAATGAAATATCACTATGTATCTATCTGGATGGTTAAAGTTTTTTTAAAAAATAGTGATAAAACCAAATGCTGGTGAGAATGTAGAGGACTGGGATCATTCATTCACTGCTGATGGGGATATAAAACGACACAACCTCTCTCAAAAAGGAATATGGCATTTCTTATGACATTAAGTATGTGTTTCCCATATAACCCAGCAATTGTACTCTTGGGCATTTGTCCCAGAGAAATGAAGACTTAATGTTCACAGAAAAGCCTATACATGAATGTTGATAGGAGCTTTATTCATAATAAGCAATAATTGGAAGTAATCCAAATGTCCTACAATGGATGGATGGTTAAACAAACTGTGGAGCATCCATGCTATGAATTATTGGTCAGTAATAAAAAAGAACAAGCTATTGATACATGTAAAAACTTGGATGGATTTCAAGAGAATTAGGCTGAGTGGGAAAAAAAAGCCAGTCCCCAAAGAGTAAATACTGTATGATTCCATTTAAGTAACATTCTTGAAATTACAAAATTATAGAAATGGAGAATCCAGGTTGCCATGGACTTGACAGTAGGGGAGGGAGGCTTGTGGTAATGGATCTTGACTGTGGTGGTGATCACACAGATCTATGCACATGATAAAATTTAACAAAGCTACAAACACACACACACACACACACACACACACACACAAACATTGTGTGTGATGCTGCATCTAGAATCCAGCCTACTCAGCAATGCCTGGGTCAAATCTCAGGCAACAAGGGTGGCTGTTCTCATCTCTTTTTGGCAGATGAGGAAATTTGGGGTGAGAGCTGAAAACCATGGCATGAGAGAATAACCCAAGAATAGTGGTTCCAGGATCTCAAATGAAGAGAGCAGCTGTTACTCTGGCTGGCACTGTCCTCAGAACTTTGATTCTCTTTACCAGCTTAATGAGGTAGATAAGAACATCGTCTCCATTTTTCAGAGACGTAAACTGAGGCACACAATGCTAAATAACTTTTCCAAGGTCAAACAGCCATGAATTGAACAGCCAGAAATTGACTCTGGTGCCCATTCTTTTATTCACAAGAGCTGTTTTGATTTCCAGACTTGACTAGGTATTTTTGACGTTTAAACATTTTCAGGTATCTAGTTACTTGCTCCAAGCTTATCTCCAAGGGGATGATTTTGTCCCAAGACTTGTAGGCCATAGGAAAAACCTTATCCCAGGGCAATAATAATAAAAATAATAATTCCCAGCATGTAGCTCTCCCTGCAGCACTGGACATAGCTACATTGTATAACCAGGTAGGATGCAAGGTCAGGGATGGTGTGCTGTCAGGAGACAAAGGAGAGGTCTGCTTGCTGCTCTGTTTTGGGCAGTTTCCCATCATCTCCTCCTGAACTCTTCATCCTTTTAGGATTTTTTTTTTATCTTGAAATATCTGGAGGTTATAGATTTTTTACTAACCAGTGTGGTACTTGAGTCTCCTTCCTTTGACTCCACGTCCTGATGGGTACCAACATTAAATCCATCCCTCACAGCAGTGAGACATATTTCTCACAGCAGAGTTTGTGGCCAGGCTCTACCCTAGAACCACTGGACCCAGAAATCTGCATTTTACTAAAGCATACCCAAGCCAGGTAAAACTTACTCAAAGGGAAGGTTGAGATTGCACTGATAGATGCTCTAAATTTTAGAGGAAAGTTAAAAGTCAGTGGGGGGCTTCCCAGGTGGCTCAGTGGTTAAAGAATCTGCCTGCAATGCAGGAGATGTGGGTTCGATGAGTCGGGAAGATTCCATGGAGGAGGGCATGGCAATGCACTCCAGTATTCTTGCCTGTAGAATCCTATGGACAGAGGAGTCTGGTGGGCTACAGTCCATGGGGTCACAAAGACTCGGACAGGATTGGAGCGACTGTGCACGCACTCATATACAAAAGTAAACGGGAGCTGAGTTTTCCCTAGTTGGCTCTATTTGATAGAAAAGGTTTGGCAGGATGGAGAGCTGTGGTGTTTAAGATTGGGTTTGAAGGCTTTAAGCATTAAAAATTTTATGGTGTTCCCCAAATCACCACTATGACTTCAAAATAATAATGCTACTGAAGCACAAACCACAAAATATACATGTTGAAATAGCTTTCTCCTAGATGTGCTAATTGGCAAATGTTGAGTAAGTTTATTGAAATGCAAACTGTCTTATTTCGGGGCTGCCACTTCTTAAATGGTGTCCTACAGGTGATGTTTGTTCGGCCTCAAGTCATCTGCCTCTGGTAACATTCATTCATTTGTTGGTTTCTTTCATGCAACAATTATTTATTGAGGCTGGCATAGCACTGAACCAAAAAACAAGTATCTTGCATTCAAGTGCTGGGGAGACAGGCAAGAAACAATGTCAATATGTAAATCTATGGCATGTTCAGAGTGACAAGTCCTTTGGAGAAAGTAAGATGGGGAAAGGGGAGAAAAGTTCTGGAGGTCGGAGGAGAGGTTTTCAGAGAAGTCGTCTCTGAAGGTGAAGTTTAAAAGAAAATCCTGAAACTTCTTTGGTGGCCCAGTGGTGAAGAATCCATCTGCTAGTGCAGGGCTCAATCCCGAGTCTGGGAAGGTTCCACATGCTGTGGCACGTGTGTGTGTAAGCCCGTGTGCCACAACTACTGAGCCGGTGCTCTAGAGCCTGTGCTTTGCAACAAGAGAAGCCACCTAAGTGAGAATCCCTTACACCATAACTAGAGAGTAGCCCTGCTTTCCGCAACGAAGGAAAACTGTCAGACAGCAACGAAGACCCAGTGAAGCCAAAAAAAAAAAAAGTCTTGAAAAAAGTGAGGAAGCCGTGACCCTGGAGGAGGAGGAGTGTTCAGGCAGAGGGGACAGAGCTTTGCCTGATCTGGAGCAGCCAAGAGCACAGACCCCTGACAACCACCCCTCCCCGTAGCCACCCCCCTGCCACACACACAGAGAGCCCTAAATAATCCTCAGTTCAGAGAGAAGCCAAGCCAAGCCGTCCCTCCCATCTCACTGCAGCATGAAGTCTGACCCTCTCCTCGCTCCTCGTATCGGCGGCTTTACTTCTGCCATCCAAACCCTCCTGATAGGTACCACCATCTCCCTGGGGGGTCAGGTCAGATCTGTTCAGTGAAAACCAGTTAAACCCTGATTCTGTGCCCAGGCCTCTGCCAGGACCCATCAGAGGCTGGCTAACAAACCTGACACAGTAAAGTATTAAGAGAATCCAAGGCTGAGGGGGGTCAAAGAAAAGGGGTGGAGCCAGGCTGGGGGGGGGGCTTTTTGGATCTCTCTCGTCCCACCCCCATCACTTCTGGTCCCAGACACACAGCTGCTTTCAGTTCTTCAACTTGGCGTGTCTGTTCTCGCATCAGGACTTTTGCTGTTTCTTTCCCTTGAATTCTCTCTCCCCAGACCTTCCTGGAGTTGGTTCTCACTATTCAGGCTTCAGCCAAGCTCCTCCTCCCCAGGAAGGTCTCCAGGATGGCCCTGCAGCCTGCGATGGTGTCACTCCAGGTCTCGTCCTTCTTTCCTTCCCCTCACTGTCTCCACCACTAACTGAGCTGAGCGGTGTGAGATCTCCTCTCTCCCCTGCCTCCCAGAAACTTGGACCCAGTTTCTCCCATTTGCCCTTCCATCCCCAGGGCCTCAAAATAGGAGGCGCTTAATAAATACCAACCAATGAATTTATTTACTGAGTAAGGGACTAACCATGCTTACCTGAATGACCCATGCCATCCGGCCGGCTCTTCCCCTGCCCACACCCCTCTCTGCCTGCTGCCCAGGCCCCTGAAATACATTCTTGGATGCTCCTGCCGACCACAGAGAACTGTTGTCATCTATCCTACAAAAAAACGGAGGGCAAGGTAATGCTAAGAATGTGGTTTGGCGATCCAGATAGTTTGCTTTGTCCTCTGGCTCTGCCACGTTTAACCTGTGCATCCTGGGCAAGTTAATTAACCTCTCTTAGGCTCAGTTTCCCCACCTGAGCAGAGCTGCTTTCAGCAAACAGTAGCCTTTGTTATTCTACCCAAATCACAATGGTTACTAACTCTCACTGTCTAGAGGGGAGGTTTGTATCACCTTCTTCCTGAGATGAGCACCCTGGCCCTGGCTGGAGGCCCCAGGGACCCTTGCAGAGAGACCAACCAAAGGAAAAGTCCAAACTCAGTGATTGTTCCCCTGCGAACCCAGAGCTAATGATCTGGGGACAGTTAATGAGCTTTCTTCTCTGCTCTCTCCCATCGCAGGTGGCATGGCATCCTTCCAGGCCCGGCGGCTGCTCCCTGCACCTGCCCCTCCACATCCAATTTCCTTGCAGTGTCCTAAAAAGCTAACCAAGCTGAAGAGGCTGATACCAAGGCTTTAAAACTCCTGCACCAGAATTTAGTGTTCTCCAAGGCTCCAGCCTCGTCTCCGACTCCTAATCCTTTCCATCTGTTGGGAATGGTCGAAGGATTCAGTGATGATCACTGCTGAGATGGTCTCTTCTGCTTGGGGCTGGGAGGATGGCTGTCCTGAAGGCTCACTTCTCATGAATTCTTGCAGTGTCCCTTCTTGTACTTGAGCGTCTTCCTGGGTGTCTCCTAAGGAAGCCCCAGGCATTAACATCACAACCGTATTATGATATAATAAAGCTGTCCGTGATTACCCTGGAGAGGTGGCAGGTCATAGTGATGTAGAGCATAGACTGAGAATCAAGTTGCCTGGATTGAATCCAGGCTCCATTTAATAACTATGTAATCTTGGTTCAGAATAATGCTATCTTTTCTATTACATATAGCTTACCTGGTGGGAGCCAGGCATTGTTCATGAACCCTCAATTTAACATAATAATAATTATAACAACAACTGATATTTATTGAGAAACAGAAATGCTTTGATGAAGCCACTTAATCTCCAGAAGATAGCCATATTAATGGACAACTTTTGTGGTGATCAGGGCTGTCCCTCAGTCAGGACCGGACCCAGAAGCTTATGCACCTGAGACATTAATTGCATGGGTGGCTTGCCTGAGGGCAAGGAATTGTGATGAAGATCCTTTAAGGATTCACTCCTAGGCTCAGAGAAAACAGGATGTCATGTGCCCAGCCCAGCCCACACTATATCTCTTGGCACTCGTCAGATTTCAGCAGCAGCTTCTGTGGGCAGTTCTCATGTGTTTGGATGGTGTCCTGCCTCAAGTGCCTATGTTCTCTCTCTTCTTCTTTACCTCAGTGGAAGACAATGCCTACAGGGGTAGTTTCAACCAATGAGCTAAAAGGCCTTCAGAGGGACAGTTCTTCAGAGTGTCCATAGTGGGACTGAGTCAGAATCAAGTAGTCAAGTCAACAGCTCACCATTTATTGGCTTTTCCTCCTTCCCTGATTACTCTCCCTGTTTCTTTACTTCTACTCCTTGGGATCCCCTTTCAAATCAGCTCAGTTCAGTTCAGTTCCTCAGTCATGTCCAACTCATTGCAACCCCATGGACTACAGCACTCCAGGCTTCCCTGTCCATCACCAACTCCTGGAGCTTGCTCAAATTCATGTCCATCAAGTCAGTGATGCCATCCAACCATCTCAGACTCTGTCATTCCCTTCTCCTCCCACCTTCAATCTTTCCCAGCATCAGGGTCTTTTCCAATGAGTCAGTTTTTTGCATCAGGTGGCCAAAGTATGGGAGCTTCAGCTTCAGCATCAGTCCTTCCAATGAATATCAGGACTGATTTCCTTTAGGATGGACTGGTTGGATCTCCTTGCAGACCAAGGGACTCTTAAGGCTGTTCTCCAACACCACAGTTCAATTCTTCAGCGCTCAGCTTGCTTTATATACCAACTCTCATATCCATGATTACTGGAAAAACCATGGCTTTGACTAGATGGACTTTTTTCATCAGAGTAATGTCTCTGCTTTTTAATATGCTGTTTAGGTTGGTCATAGCATTTCTTCCAAGGAGCAAGCGTCATTTAATTTCATATCTGCAGTCACTATCTGCAGTGATTTTGGAGTCCCCAAAATAAAGTCTGTCACTGTTTCCATTGTTTCCCCATATATTTCTCATGAAGTGATGAGATTAGGTGGAGTAGAAGGTTAGCAAAAGACGGCAGAGTAGAAGGATGTACGCTCAACTTCTCCTGCACGAACTCCAAAATTACAACTCTCTGCTGAACAACTGTCAACAGGAGAATGTTGGATCCCACCAAAAAAAGATACCCCACATCCAAGGGCAAAGGAGAAGCTCCAGCAAGATGATAGGAGGGGCAGAATCACATTTAGAATCAAATCCCATACCTGCTAGAGATGCCCGGAGGGCTTAAACAAACCTTGTGTGCACCAGGACCCAGAGACCCCACAGAGACTGAGTCAGAACTGTGTTTGAGTGTTCCCCGCAGAGGTATGGGTCAGCAGTGGCCTGCTGCAGGGGCAGAGGCTCTGGGTGCAGCAGACCTGGGTATGGCATAAGCCCTCTTCAAGGAAGTCGCCATTAACCCCACCATAGAGCTGCCAGAACTGACACAGGACTGGGGAAACAGTTTCTCGGAGGGCACAAAAAAAACCTTCTGTGCACCAAGACTCAGAAGAAAGGAGCAAGGTCCCTACGAGAGACTGCCCCAGATTCACCTGTGAGTGCCCAGGAGTCTCTGGTGGAGGCCTGGGTCAGCGGTGGCCTGCTGAAGGGTTGGGGGCACTGAGCACAGCAGTGGGTGTATGGGACCTTTTGAAGGAGGTTGCCATTATCCTCATTACCTCCACCATAGTTTGTCTTCAGGTCAAACAACAGGAAGGGAACACAGCCCTGCCCATCAACAGAAAATTGGATTAAAGACTTACTGAGCATGCCCCTTCCCACCCCATCAGGACAAGACCCAGTTTCCCCCTCAATAAAATCAACTACTTGCACCCAAATACTTGCCTCTGGCTCTGCTTGGAGGGATCCCTAACTAAGACAGTTGCCCGGTGCTGGAAGCCCAAGAGGACACCCTCTGGTCAGGGCAGTGCTTTCTGTGCTGATTCCCAGAGCTCTGACAGAGCAGAGATGGGCAACACACAGGGACTTTGATACTTAGGTGGTGTTCAAGTTCGTGTGAAACATATTCCAAGGTTCCCAGCAAGCTTGGGGGTGAAGCTGTCCCATGAACTTCTGCGGAGCAATAGCTCCCCAGAATGTAATCTTCTCATCTTTCCACAACAGGACTCCACAGCTACCTAACGAGGACCACATTTCCCAGCCTCCCTTGCAGGTAGGTATGTCCATCGTCTCACCAATGGAGTGTGAGAGGAAGTGATGTGTCACTTTCTTAAAAAGAAATTGCTTGGCTTTCACTTCTGTTGCTTGGCCTCTTCTGCCTTCTCCTCTTCTCTGGGGGCTGGAATGAGGACTTGAGCTCTGACTTGGATGAGACCATCTCAGGTAGAAGGAACCAGGGACCCTAAGCAACAGTGTGGAGTAGAGTCACCCTCCTGCTCAGGACTACTGCCTATCTTTAGGATGTTGCATGACAGAAGAATAAACTTCTATTTCGCTTAAGTGTAAAAGTTGCTCAGTTTTGTCTGACTCTTTATGACTCATAGACTATACAGTCCATGGAATTATCCAGGCCAGAATACTGAAGTGAGTAGCTGTATTCTTCTTGGATCTTCCCAACCCAGGGATCAAACTCAGGTCTCCTTCATTGCAGGCAGATTGTTTACCAGCTGAGCCACCAGGGAAGCCCAAGAATACTGGCATGGGTAGCCTATCCCTTCTCCAGTGGATCTTCCCCACCCAGGAATGAAACCGGGGTCTCCTGCATTGCAGGTGGATTCTTTACCAGCTGAAATAAACTACTATGTATTTGCATCTCTCTGTTCCAGGAACTTATCTTGTGCCTTATTTAGTACAGTCAATAGGAAGGGGTCTGAACAAGCAAATTAGGAGTACAAATGCTGATGTGACCTCATTTTTGTCCCAAGGCCAGTGACACCTGGGACATTCAGGTTATGTGAGTCTCTTGCATGGTATTCAAAGTGCTACAACTAGAGTGAGACCTCACTGGGAGTGAGGAGAGACCCAGTCTACCTCTCAACTTGTCACAGACCTCAGGGGCCCCCTCCTTGGTGTGTGTCCCTTTGCCTGGAATGCTGTGTACTTTCATGTTCTTTTTTCCAGTTCCTCTCCTCCAGGCTTGGTTGTGCATTGGGGCTTGGGCTGTTGCATGTGGCTTCAAAGGGTGTATCGAGTCAGTGGGGAACTGGGCTCCACAATAAGTGGGTAGCTGGTTTGTTTCTGCTCAACTTTGTTCTCCAGATGTAGGCAGCATTTCATCCTTTAGTCTGTATCTCCTTATGTATTAAACAGAGCCAGGTGGTGATAACTTGTGTCATTAGTTTTCTCTTTCTTTTTTAATTTAATTTTATTTTATTGAAGTATGTGTGTGCAGTACAGTGATGCAATTATTCATATATATATTCACATTCCTTTCTCTTATAAGTTATTACAAAATATAGTTTCCTGTGCTATATAGTAGGTCCTTGTTGATTATCTGTTTTATATATGGTAGTGTGTATCTGTTAATCCAGACCTCCTAATTTATCCCTCCCCCACCCTTTCCCCTTTAGTAATAACCATGAGTTTGTTTCCTATGTCTGTGGGTTATTTCTTATTTCTGTTTTGCAGATAAATTCATTTGTACCTTTTTTTAGATTCCACATATAAGTGATATCATATGATATTTGTCTTTCCCCGTCTGGCTTACTTCATTTAGTATGATAATCTCTAGGTCTATGCATGTTGCTACAAATGGCATTATTTCATTCTTTTTAATGACTAATAGTTATATATATGTATATAAAATAGTGCATTTTAAACAGCTATTATAAATAGTGCTACAGTGAAGAGCAGGGGTGTATCTCTTCATGGTATTTGTTTTCTATTGCTGTGTAACTAATCACTACAAACTCACTGGCTTAAAACAGTATTTGTTTATTATCTCACAGTTCTGTGGAGTCAAAGAGAACTTAGCTGGATTCTCTGTTTCAGTTCTCCCAAGTTTCAGTCAAGGTGTTAGCCAGGCTAGACTCTCATCTGGAATCCCTGGGGAAGAAACCACTTTCAGGGTCATTTACAGTGTTGGGAGAATTCTGTTCTTGTGGTTGTAGGATTGAGGTCCCAGTCCCCTGGCTGGCTGTTGGCCACCCTCTAGTCCTTAACTGGTCCCCTTAATAGTCAAAGTCAGTGATGATATGTATCTGTCTCATCTTTTGAATCTCTTGTACTTACTTTTCTGCTATCAACTTGAGAAAACTCTGAGCTTTTAAAGCTCATATGATTGTATTAGGATCACTGAATAGTCTCCCTTTTGATGAAACTCAAAATCAACTGATAAGTTGCCTTAAATTAAATCTAAAAAATGTTTTTTGCCACAAAAGGCAACATAATCACAGGAATATTTTCACATCATATTCATAGTCCTGGAGATTTGAGCAGGAAATCATAAGAACATCTTAGAATTCTGCCTACCTCATCTACAATTCCTTGAATTTTAGAATGTTTAGCCTTCCCCTTTCCTTGGAGGAGGCAGGAAAGCTTATATCTTGATGCTTGATTTGGAGGAAATCTCTCACTAGGGCAAAGCATCCAAGAATGTTTGAAGGAGATAGGATTAAGAGTCAGAAGAATGAATAATTAGTCTTGGATAAAGGATGGACATTTTACTTGCTTATTCAGTCAGGTTTATTGAGAATTCCTCAGTGCCCAGGATCTAGCAGTGAACAGAATAGACATAGTCCCGTGCCCTTGTGGAGCTGATGGTCTGGTGGGTAATGAAGTTTCTCCAAAGAGAAGTATGGGGTTCAGTGAGAGGAGGGAAATGAAGGCTAGCATATCATCTAAGGGTGATGAGGGCAGGGGTTCAGGTAAATTTTTATAGTTTCTGTGAGGAATGGAGAAGACACCATCTCCTAGGTGAGGCAGAACTCTAAAGAACAGGACATGGAAGCAACCTAGATACCCATCAACTGACGAATGGATAAGAAAGCTGTGGTACATATACACAATGGAATATTACTCAGCATTAAAAAAAATTCATTTGAAGCAGTTCTACTCAGGTGGACGGAACTGGAGCCTATTATCCAGAGTGAAGTAAGCCAGAAGGAGAAACAACAATACAGTATACTAACGCATATATATGGAATTTAGAAAGATGGTAACAAGAACCCTGCATGCGAGACAGCAAAAGAAACGCAGACGTATAGAATAGACTTGTGGACTCTGTGGAAGAGGGCAAGGGTGGGATGTTATGGGAGAATGGCATTGAAACATGTTAATTATCATATGTGAAATCAATCGCCAGCCCAGGGCTGATGCTCGGGGCTGGTGCACCGAGATGACCCAGTGGGAGGGAATCGGGAGGGAGGAGGGAGGGGGGTTCTGGAGGGGGAGCATATGTAAACCCATGGCGGTTTCATGTCATTGTATGGCAAAACCAACACAATAAAGTAAAGAAAATTTAAAAAAATAAATAAAAATTTAAAAAAAATAAATAAAAGAAAAAAGAAGAAATCTTTGCCTACCACAAAGTCAAAAAAAAAAAACAACTTTAATTTCTCTAAAGATCCTGAGTCTCCTCTCGTGCCCCATGGTCACCAGGAAACTATCTTGGTTAATTTGCTAAGCCTGAAAGTCACTAATTTGAGTATAGAAATGCCTACTACAGCAGGAACTTAACATAAATAAATGAAACAGCCCAAGGGCGAACAAAAGAGTAGGGCATGTATAACGGCAAATGGTGACTGGCCAGCGGTCTCAGTGTCAAGGGTAAGAGTGGGTGCCAGGGTGCCCACACATTGGAGTGCAGACACCTGTCTATGAGGGCTGCCAAGATCTACTCCAGCTGATTGTGCCATCAGGGACAAACTATCTGATCTTCAGACTGACAAAATTCAGATGATTTTGTGGAATGTATCAGATTTTAAATATTTAAGTAATTTTTTTTAAAACGTAAGGATTTGCATATGTTTGTAGCTCAGGGCCAGCCCTCAGGCATCTACTTGTGACAGTTGATAGAGTTGTCCTCAATGAGTTATGTTTGGATGCTCCATCATCAGCTTTAACTGAGAAGCGCAGGTAGCCTCTGTGGCCCAGAGTTCCCATCCTGAAGTTCTGCCTCATAAATTCCTTGTGTTTTCAATAGAGGAATCTTTGTGTCCTTGCGATTTCTCTGCTTTCTCCTCTTCTGTTGTGACCATGGGAACAATCGCCTTGCCTTCTCTGCCATGCATGTTTTCAATTCCAATAATTGCTCTTCTGGTGTTCAGTGTCTGCCTTTCCCTCCTCATGGTCTCAGTCATTAACCAAGGCAACTGTCCAAGCTTCTGTTCCATTTCCTACTAACCTGATCTCTGACTCTGGGCTAAGAAGCTAACTGTTTTATTTACCTTGGTATCTACAATGCCTGGTACATGTCAGGCATGAATCTCTCTGTGAGCATATTTTCCTGGGTAAGCATTCTTAAATTCTCAATAAATATTTGAGTGTTGAATGAATGATATGTTGGCCATTTATTTTTGGTTAACACAAGAAATGAACGTATGTGGAAATAATTCTGTACATTAAGACAGTATTATTGAAAGCTCAACCCTCAGTGTCTCTTAAAAAATTAAGATAAATAACCATCATTTGCCCAAGAATGAGGGGTTTCTGGCAATGTAGGACCTTCAGTTTTTAAACTGGGACAGAAGAGTTTCTCAAGACATGAAACTTTCATTGCTATAACTGTGACTGTCCTGGGAAAATGTTGTTGGTTACCCTCCTCTAAAACAAACAAACAAACCCAAATACCACCAAAGGAATACAAGATTCTCTTGATACTGAAAAAAATGGGAAAAGACCATTTCTCCTTCTAAACCAGGATGTTTTCTTTTATCTGCCGATGAGAGGTTTGAAAGTCTTGTGTTTCCCTCTTTGCCTTGACCTCTAAGAAAGTCCAAAGTAAGTTTTCTGAATAAGTTCAGTAGCATGTCAGTCTAGGCCATCTGAAATAATTGTTTCATTGCCTCCGCCTTGCTTTTTTTTTTAAACCCTTTGTCTCTTCAAAAGTGTTAACATGGTATAAATTGCACCCAGAATTACATTAAATAACACTTGCCAAGAGAACGTGAGAGGAAAACCTATGTCTTTTGCTTTTTTGCTTCTCTTTAATTGGCTATTATTTTATTCCATGTGTGTATTATTTCAGGGGTTGGCAAACTATGGCCTGTGGGTCAAATTTGGGACCACTGCATCTTTTTGTAAATAAACTTCTTACTGGGGACAATAGCCATACTTATTAATTTATGTATTGTCCATGACCCTTTTTTTGTTACAAGGGCAGAGTTGAGTAGTTGTGATGGACACTGCGTGGCCCGTAAAGACTAAAATATTGGCTCCCTGTAAAGTTTGTCACTCTCTGCATTATGTCACAATCTGTAAACCCTTTTGGAAAGATTGCTATAGAATTTCAAATTATACATATATATGTATAATTTGTTTTCAAATGTAGTTTCAAAATTTATATATATGTATGTATATATATATATGTTCTGTTTACAAAAGTAATATATGCCAATTATAAAAATGTTAACATCACAGAAGCATGTAATGATGACAGTAACCATCCTTTTAAAAATAATTATACTTGTGTATCTATTGGCTGTGCTGGGCCTTTGTTGCTGCACAGGCATCCTCTAGCTGCAGCGAGCAGAGGCTACTCTCTAGTTGCAGTGCTCAGGCTTCTCAATGTGGTGGCTTCTCTTGTTGCTGAGCACAGGCTCTAAGGGGTACGGGCTTCAGTAGCTGTGGGTTCCAGGGTCTAGAGCACAGGCTCAATAGCTGTGACACACCACTTTGTTGCTCCGTGGCATGGGGAATCTTCCCAGACCAGGGATCGAATCCGGGTCTCCTGCATTGGCAGGTGAATTCTTTACCACTGAACCACCAAGGAAGCCCAGTCACCATCCTTTTTTAACTTCAATTCCTATTGGTGGCCTCAGTTGGCTAGTAATACAAATTCCTCCTGATTCCTTCTGGTGCATAAACTAATCTCTCTATATATTATATATAATCTATATTAAAATAAAACTGAAAAAGACATAAATCTCTCTGTGAACACATTTTCCTGGATATGCATTCTTAAATTCTCCATCAGCAGCATTTTCCATCCATGTCTCCACAGACACATTTGCAGACACTCTCACTCATTGTTTCCAATATCTTCCCTCATTGATCTAGTTTAATCAAAAGCCCTTTCTAACTTGTCTTCAGAACAGCATCGTTGCAAATTCTAATTATTCCTGGTACCTCTCATTATGATAATTATTCTTTTTTATCAGTACTAATTACTGTTCCTTTAAAACATCTCTCAGAACCAGCGAGGATGTCAGTTGCCTGAAGACTGTCACTTAGGTTCTAAACCATCAGGCTAAGTATTCGGGACATGGCTTCAGCTGATCATCCACTTGCTTCTCAGATTTGTTCGGGACCAGAGTCCTGACAGCAGAGGGCTGACTGTATCACTCACCCTCAGGACTCCAAGTCTTCAAGGGTGTCTACCATCACCCAGAATCATAGACTCACACTGCTTCCTTCATACTTATTGCACCAGCTTCCCCTCTCTCCCCTCTCTTCCCTCCCCAAACATTTCCTCTGAGATCCCTGGAATCCCCAGTTTGTAACCAGGAGGCATCTCTAAATTTTTAAGTTTTCCTCCAAACATTTTCTTTTGTTTCTTGCCTGCCTTAACCCAGAGCTCCACAAGCCTCCTGGGTAGACTTCCCAAGTTAGGTTACTTTTCTCTCTTGACTCATGAACCCCAGGGCTCCCCTTTGCCAATTTCCAAACATTTTCCCTTTCCAAAAATGTCTAGAGTCTTTCAAGTGAAGCCCTCAGATTATAGTGCCAGCTGCTTCTCCTCAAAGTGGTCATTTGCTTCCCTCTCAGTCATTAGAGAGTGCATAATGAGCCACTACCTCCATTCCCACCCAGTTCTCATCATTCCTGGTGATTTCAGCATTTACACAGATATCATCCAACCTTTAGGAGAAAGCAATGGCAACCCACTCCAGTATTCTTGCCTGGAAAATCCCATGGATGGAAGAGCCTGGTAGGCTGCAGTCCATGGGGTTTCGAGGAGTTGGACACGACTGAGTGACTTCACTTTCACCTTCCACTTTCATGCATTGGAGAAGGAAATGGCAACCCACTCCAGTGTTCTTGCCTGGAGAGACTCAGGGATGGGGGAGCCTGGTGGGCTGCTGTCTATGGGGTCACAGAGTCAGACACTACTGAAGCGATTTAGCAACAGCAGCAGCAGCATCCAACTCTTTAATGTCTTCTTTCCTTGGCCTTCCCATAGCCTTGTTGTTGATGGTAACTGTACAGTCCCTTATATTTGAATTTCAAGTCTCCTCCTCTTTGACCTATATATCCTCTCTTACTCTGATACCTCCACTCCATTTTCGTAACTCAGTGAGACTTTTAGTTCAGCTCTGTAGGACAGAAAACTAATGAAAGCCACCTATGTTGCTTACAATTTTCTAGTAGCCACACTAAAGAAATATAAACAGCTAAATTAATTTAAGTATTTTTATTTAACCCAATGGATCCAAAATATTATTGCTATATTTTTAGGAGCAATAGAAACAGTGACAGACTATCTTCTTGGGCTCTAAAATCACTGTGGATGGTGACTGCAGCCATGAAATTAAAAGACGCTTCCTCCTTGGAAGAAAAGCTATGACAAACCTAGACCACATATTAAAATGCAGAGACATTACTTTGCCAACAAAGGTCCATATGGTCAAAGATATGGTTTTTCCAGTAGTCATGTATGAATGTGAGAGTTGGACCATAAAGATGGCTGATAGCTGAAGAATTGATGCTTTTGAATTGTGGTATTGGAGAAGACTCTAGAGAGTCCCTTGGACTGCAAGGAGATCCAACCAGTCCATCCAAAAGGAGATCAGTCCTGATAGTCATTGGCAGGACTGATGCTGAAGCTGAAGCTCTAATACTTTGACCACCTTGATGTAAAGAGCTGACTCATTATAAAAGGCCCTGATGTTGAGAAAGATTGAAGGCAGGAGGAGAAGGGGATGACAGAGGATGAGGCTGTTGGATGGCATCACTGACTCAATGGACATGACTTTGAACAAGCTCAGGGAGATGGTGAAGGACAGGGAAGCCTGACGGGCTGCAGTACATGAGATCGCAGAGTCAGACATGACTGAGACTGGACAACAACAACAATTATCATTATCATTGTAACCAACAGAAACGTTATTATTGAAATATTTCACATTCTATTTTTCTCTTCTTTAAAAAAAACTATTTATTGAGTTGCACTGAGTCTTTGTTGCAACATATGGGATCTTTAGTTGTGGTATTTGGAATCTTTAGTTGCAGTATGTGGGATCTAGTTCCCTGACCAGGCTTCAAACCTGGAGCTCCTGCAACAGGAGCACATAGTCTTAGCCACTGGACCACCAGGGAAGTCCCACATACTATTTTTCATACTCTTTGAAATATGTGTGCTTTATACTTCCTGTATATATCAACTTCAACAAGATGCATTTCAAGCGTTTGACAAAGCATCTCTAATCCATTGACCTAAATCCTGTCTCTTGAATGTCTTTCCATTCAAGAGATGCAGACTCCATTTTCCATTGCTATCATCGCACTTTTTCAAACATCCTCCACTGTCCCTTTATCTGTTCATCTAGAAAAAACTCATCATTGGTTGGACCAAACCATCAGTCTGCATGTCTGCAGTTGAATACTGCAGGAGAAAAATCACACATCTGGGGTGCCTTGCTTCATGTTAGTTTCAGAACCACAGATTTCAAGAAACCTCATCACATGTTCTTTGTGAAAGTGAAAGTCTCTCAGTCGTGTCCGACTCTTTGTGACCACATGGACCCGTGGAATTCTCCAGGCCAGAATACTGGAGTGGGTAGCCTTTCCCTTCTCCAGGGGATCTTCCCAACCCAGGGATCAAATCCAGGTCTCCCCCATTGCAGTTGGATTCTTTACCAGCTGAGCCACCAGGGAAGCCCAAGAATACTGGAGTGGGTAGCCTATCCCTTGTCCACCAGATCTTCCTGACCCAGGAATCAAACTGGAATCTCCTGCTTTGCAGGAGGATTCTTTACCAACTGAGCTATCAGAGAATCCCCATGTTCCTCATGGCATTTGTTTAATTGGTCTCTGAGACCATCATTTCAAGTGTTTTTTTTATCTCTTAACTCCCTTCTTCCCTACCACCTCTCCCTTTCAGCAGATGCCAGGCTTCGTTATCCACTAACAAGCATCGCAAATGGAATAGGTCCAAAGTGGAGCCCCACATGCACTTTAGGTCATAGTGCCATGTTCAAGCCCTGAATCTAGGAATCAGGCTGCTTTCCTCATATCTAATTCACCAACATGTCCTATTGGCCAAAAGTAATCTAAAAATCTGTCCCTTTGTCCTTGAGTTTATAACTACCACCTCAATCTAGTCAGCATCACTTCTTGCCTGGACTTCAGTGACCGCTAACTGGCTTCCTTTTTTTCATTCTGTCACCTTGCAATCCCTTTTCTACTCAGCAGTCAGAGCATCTTTAAGGACATAAACTGGTGAGTATTGCTCCCTTTCTTGCAACTCCTTGTTTCCATGGCTACAAAGGTCCTACACGATGGCCCTTGCTCATTTCTTCAGTGAAATCTTTGATTGCTTTCCTCCCCACTCCCCACTTTATACTCATGCTGGCTTCTGTCTTGTTTCTGGAACACAACAAGGTTTTTCTTGCCTTCTGCCTCTGGCAGTGCTGTTCCCTCTGCCCAGAAATATCTTCCCCTAGTGTTTCTCATGATTGACTCCTTTTCTCCTTTTGGTTTTTAGAGACATCTTCTCAAAAAAGATGTAAAGCCCCACGTAAAGCCCTCCTCTCTTCTCCCCTATTGGTTATTCTCTTGTCAGGTCTCCTGTTATTTCCCTCATGGAACTTATGGTCTGAAATTACCTGGTTTATCTCCTCATTTACTTCTTTATTATCTGTCTACCCACTAGAAATAAGCACCACGCTGGTATGGATGTTGTCGTGCTCAGCCCTGTGTACGCTGAGCCTGGTACAGTAGCCAATACATAACAAACTCAATAAATATTCATTGAATAAATGAATTAACAGTCAAGGAACTGGATGTTCCAGTATATCCGGGCTCCTCTCATTACTGTGAAATGCACAGAATCACAAGATTGAACTTAACAGCCCCAGCAAGATCATTAACCTCCGATCTGGGTCACCAAGATTGACAAAGAGCCCTTTCCCCCCACCTTGATAGAGATCATGTCTATAAATACTGCTGGGTGTTTAAGCTCTTTGAATGTGGTAAAACAGCAAGTCTAAATAGGCTGCTTTCCTGACAGTGTTGGGTCAACAGAATATATTCTCCCAGAGAGGCAGATGGGGTTGAAGCCTCAGGGCTATACATCAGTTTGAGAGCTCAAGTGATGTTCATCATGCAGCCTGTACAAATAGGCTGTGACCTAGGGGTAGTTCTGAGAACTTTTCATATATTCACAAATCATGCTGGCTTTTGTGTGGAGGATGGATTGAAACGAGCAAGAAGGAGTATGGAGCATCCGTTAAAAGTCTTTCACTTGCAAGTGACAGAAATTCAACTCAAATTAGTTCCAGCAGCAAAAGAACATATTAACTCATGGAAACGAAAATGGCTGGGGGTGTTTGGCTTCAGTTACAGGTGGGTCCGGGGACTCAAAACTACCACTAGTCAGCATTTGGAGCTTCATCACCTCTTCTCTGGAGCATGATCTGGACTTAATTTCATACTTCCAAAGAACAGAGTATGGACAGGGGAAACTAAACAAGGCAACTTTAAGCGAAAAAGCCTGGTAAACATCATGGTGGCCAAGTGATCAAAGTCAGCATGGCCAGTGATAAGTGATTTTGACAATATGTACATCCTGCTGCGCTGTGTTGGGAAGGGCACTTCACTTCTGGGGTATTTTCCTTGAAGCCCAGGACTTCAGTCTAATCATGAGAAAAACATCAAATTAAGAGAAATTTCACAAAATACCTGACCAGTACTCTGTAAAACCTTCAGTGCTGTGAAAAACAAACAAAAAAGACTGATAAACCATCACAGACTAGAACCTAAGGAGATGTGACAGCTAAATATACTGTGGTCTTCTGGATAGAATCCTGAAACAAAAAATGTCATTAATGGAAAAGCTGGTGAAATCTAAACAGTCTGGATGTCAGTTAATAGTGATGTACAAATGTTGTTTTCTTAGCTGTGATAAATATAGTTGGTGATATAAGAAGTTAACAGTAGGAGAAACTGGGCAAAGGGTATATGGAAACTCTCTGTTCTGTCTTGGCAGTTTTTCTATAAATCCAAAATTGTTCCAAAATAAAAAGTTTGTTAAATCCTTGGTGTTTAGGAAAATGAGTTAAAAACTTATGTCTTCACAAAAACTGGCACATGGATGTTTACGACATCTTTATTCGTAATTGCCAAAACTTGGAAGCAACCAAATTGCCCCTCAGTAAGTGAATGGATAAATAAACAGTGGTCCATCCAGACAATGGACTATCATTCAGTGCTAAAAAATAAATGAGATATCAAGCCATAGAAAGACACAGAGGAAACTTCATGCATATTACCAAGTGAAAGAAGGCAATCTGAAAAGTCTACCTAATGCATGATTTCAGCTGTACAGAATTTTGGGTAAGGCAAAGCTTGTTGTTCCATCGCTCAGCCATGTGCAACTCTGCAAAGCTATGGAAACATTAAAAAGGTGAGTGGCTATCAGGTGTTCAGAGGAAGAGAGGAATGGATAGACAGAACACAGGATTTTTAGGGCAGTGAAATTACTGTGTGATACTATAATGATGGCTATAAGTCATTGTACATTTGTCCATACCCACAGAATGTACAATATCAAACATGAACCCTAAGTAAACACTATGGACTTTCAGTGATAAATGTGATGGCATAGCCTCATTGACTATCACAAATGTATCTGGTGTGGGATGTAGATAGTGGTGGCTGTATTTTAATGTGAAGAGGCAGTGTTTATAAGGGAACTCTGTGTGCTTTCCACTCAGTTTTGCTATGAACCTAAAATTGCTCTAAAAAAATAAAATCTATTTAAAAAATTCAGTTCAGTTCAGTCGCTTAGTCATGTCCAACTCTTTGTGACCCCATGGACTGCAGCATGCCAGGCTTCCCTGTCCATCACCAACTCCTGGAGCTTGCTCAAACTAATATTCATCGAGTCGGTAATGCCATCCAACCATCTCATCCTCTGTCGTCCCCTTCTCCTCCTGCCTTCAATCTTGCACAGTATCAGGGTCTTTTCCAATGAGTCAGTTCTCTGCATCAGGTGGCCAAAGTATTTAAAAAATTATTAAATAACAAAACCAATAAACAGGACCCAGTTTCTCTCTATTTCTGAGTTCCATTTTCCTTGCTGGCAGCTCTTCTCATGAATAGAAGAAAATCACTCCATTTTAACTGGGGAAATCTGAATATTTACCTGTTGTCCAGCATAAGTGGGGCTTCCCTGGTGGCTCAGATGGTAAAGAATACACTTGCAATGCAGCAGACCTGGGTTTGATCCCTGGGTAGGGAAGATCCTCTGGAGGAAGGCATGGCAACCCACGCCAGTATTCTTGTCTGGAGCTTCCCCGTGGACAGAGGAACCTGGCAGGCTACAGTCCATGGGGTTGCAAAGAGTCGGACACAACTGAAAGACTAAGCGCCAGCATAATTATTAACAGCATCTCCTTTTACCTTCAAAGTGTCCAGATTTGGATGATAAATTATGTAGTCGCCCAACTCTGCATGGACCCCGGCAGCTCTGGGACTTCATTCTCTCAGCTTTAAGGTCAAGAGGCAGGAGAGGTTCTTGTTTCTCAGAGGCCTGGCTGAGGTCCAGCCCTGAGTCTGACTGGCCCTTCTCGTGTGAGGTGACCATCCCTGAAGCAACAGTCAGGTTTGGGGAGTCTCGTGCGCTCAGTGGCCAAGTTCTGGCCACATGCCCACCACTGGCATCAGGTCTGGATGCCTCTACCCAGTCTGCCTGAGATAGAGGGAGGGCTCATTCCTCAGGCTGAGTTGGAAGTGCAATGGATAACAGGCATGTAAAAACATAGATGTCAATCAGGTGGGGAGACAAGAGGTGATCAGATGACTTACTTTTTGACTCCTGAAATTAGACTGACTCTTCTTTTAAACATATTTTATCTATTTATTTAATTTATTTCTTTTGGCCACACCTTGAGGCATGTGGGATCTTAGTTCTCTGACCAGAGATCGAACCTGCAACCCCTGCCTTAGAAGGTGGAGTTTTAACCACTGGACCTCTGGGGAAGTCCCCCCAAATTAGAGTAGGTTTAAGATTGCACTCATGGCACATTGCTCTCACTGCCTCTGTACCACAGTTAGTGTGTTAAGACTCACACATACAGGCAGACTCTCTAGTCTTGGCCATAGTTCACTGTGATCAATTGTTGCTGTGATGTTGTTGTCTTAACGGTGATAGTTGGGAATTATTGGACTGCTTGTGAGTTGTGATTTATAGTTGCTTCCAATTTCTTTGACACTTCACCCATGTACAAGGTGGAAATTCTGCTGTGTCTGTGGAGGAATATTGTGAATTCCATTGGTGTGTGTGTGAATGGTGGGGCATGATGAGAACCATCGTGGCAGGGGACAGATGGCCAGTTTCATAACAAGAGGTCTCAGGGCCACCCAGCAAGGCTGGCATAGTCCTCAGCAGGCTGGGTTCCTGGCAAGTCCCGCCCGCTTAGACATTTGATGTAAGTACTGGGTAAGGTCACAGGCTCAGAGGGAGGAGACAGGGAAAAAACCTCAACACGGCTAAAGCTGTGTGGCCTTGGGCAAATTATTCAAACTCTCTGAGAACAGATGAGACTAATAATTGTATCTCCTGATAGCACTGGTTTAAGATTAAATAAAATAATACACAGGAAGCACTTAGCAGTGAGAAGCACATAATAAGAGCTCAATGAATATTCACTATTATTTCTATTATCTTAGTACAACTCCAGAAGCCTGCCTATAAGAGGTCAGTATTTCAGTCCAAGATGCTTTAAGGCAATGCAACTCAGAGTGTGGTCCTCAGCCCTGCACTAGCAACAGCAGCTGGGAGCTTGTTAGAAATACAGACCCTCGGGCCCCATCTCACACTTCTGAACCCAAACCTCTAGGCTTGGGTTTGCAGTTTAACAAGCTCTCCAGCAAGTTACATGCATGGGAAGTGTGAGAACCATCGCTGTAGAGCGCCTTCCAGTTAACCCAGAGGGCGGTGCCTCAAGCCACACCCTTACCCTTATGGGGAACAAAGAGGATAAAGCAGAAGGGATGAAGTTGGGGGAGGGAGGCTTTGGTCCCTGGGAGTCCTCTCTAGCCACGGGGACTTAGGCTCCACTGGAGGTGCAGAAGGCTCTTCCCATAAAAGGGAGCAGGCCCCTGAGGCCACACTTGTCAGGAAGACTTCTAGATGCAGAGGAGAACGGGTGGCTAGTTTTTAATGCAGCTTGCACTTTGCAAAAGTCTTTCCTCTTTTGGCTGCCGTGACCCTGAGCTATCTGGAGCTGTCCTGATGTTCTTGACTTGACCCAAAGGCTCCTTTGCTGTCTGCTCCCCACCCTCCCCCCTAACACGGCTCGCCAGGACTCCACTCAGCCCCACCCCCATCACACAGGTGTGTCTGCCTGTGTGGTCTCAGCCTCGTCCACAGGAACCACCTACAAGCCTCTATCTTTACTTCTCCCTGGAACTCCAGCCAAGTACTTCCAGTTGCCAAGAGCAATTTCCATCCAGAGGACCACTGACTTAAAATGCCTAGTGCACACTCAATGATCTTTTTCTCTCAAATCTGATTTTCTCTCTGGGTTCTTTATTCAGTTGAATGACTTCTTCCAATCTCTCCTGCGCACCCCCACACCCTCTATACGCCTACCACATTAGACTTACTAGATGCAGATTCTCAAATGTGTGCTATATTTTCCTATCTCGATGGCATCAATGTTACCTCCATCCGGAATCCTTTTCATCTAACCTCTATCCTAAATTGCCTACTCATCTTTCTTCCTCTTTCTAGTAAATGGCATCACTGTCCATCCAGTTGCCAAAGGATCAAATCTGGAAATCATCCTGGCCTTGTAGCTCTTCCTCACATCCCTGGCAAAATGTCAGCAAGTCCTGCTGCCTGTCCTAAGCGTGGGACCAGGATCCCTCTAATGCTTTCTGTCTCCTCTGCCACCTCCTTAGCCCAAGTCACTGTCACCTCTAACCCACACTGCAATAAAATTTCCCAGCAGGTTTCCCTACCTTCTTTACCTAACAACCAGAATCATCTTCCATCTTCCTAAACTGCAGAAAATACTCCTCACCTTAAAATTGCCAATATCTTTTCATCTTCCTTAAAGTACAATCCAAAATGCCTAAAATTCAAGGCCTTACTTGATCTGGGCTCCACCATCTTCCTCCTGTTCCTGCTCTCATCTTGTCACATGGGTCTTTTTTTTGGGGGGCTACACTGAGTCTTTGTTGCTGCGTATGGGCTTTATTACAGCGGGCAGGGGCTACTCTTCATTGTGGCGAAGGCTTCTCATTGCTCTGCCTTCTCTTGTTCTGGAGCACAGGCTCTAGGCACACGGGCTTCAGCAGTTGCAGCTCGCAGGCTCTAGAGCGCAGGCTCAGTAGTCTTGGCACGTGGGCTTAGTTGCTGCATAGCATGTGGGATCTTCCTGGGCCAGGGATCGAACCTGTGTCTCCTGCATTGGCAGGCAGATTCTCATCCACCGAACCACCAGGGAAGTCCATCACATGGGTTTTCATTTCATTCCTTAGACACACTCAGCTTGTTCCTGTCTCAGGGCCTTTGCACTTGCCATGTCCTTAACCATGACCAACCCCTTTGACATTGTGGGGGAAGGCCACCCTGCCCAAAGGAGCCCTTTCCTATGACTTCCTATTGTATGTTAGCCAACACCACTTTCTTGACTTCTTTGCACTTATCTCTTGTTTGTGAATGCAGTAAACAGATCTGCCTTGTGAGCTATTGTACCCACAGTGCCTGAACTGGTGCCAGGTCAGAATAGGTATTTAATAACCACTTGGCTGAATACATGTCCAAAATGCCTTTCCAGATTTTCTGGTTTGAGTAGATTCCTTTGCCCTTTGTACCCATCATAGCCTGGGTTCTAAGGAAATGGATTCCGAGGCAGAAGTTTGCATGTAGGAGAGATAGGGAACTGGAGAGGCAGGAGTGAGTGGAGGGGATTAGAAAAGAGACCACGGCTGATCTGCAGAGATGCCCCCACACCAGCCTGTCATTGCATGTGGCTGCCCCTAGAGAGGAGGCATTACCATGAGCAAGCTGGATTCCCTCAACTGAGGGCTGCATCTTCAGATGCGTCCAGCTGCATGCCCCCAGCACAGCATTTAGCAGAACCTGCTGTTGCTCACTTCTTTGTGTATGTCTCTCAATCTATCAGCCTCAGGAGGGAGGGAACTAAGATTCGCACTCCCCACCTTTTTTTTCTTTTGAAGTTTCCCCATCATGTTCAATACATAGCATGTGTTTAGTAACTGGTATTTAAATTTAATTTAGCAGCAAAAAAACTTGTAGCTAAGGATTTCCTTTATGTTTGGGAAATTCTTAATGTAGACTCCACAAAAAGAGTTAATGGAAATGCTTTTGGGGTTGGAGAGGGGAGGCTGTAGCCAGGCTCTCAGAAATGTAAGCACAGAAACGAAGCAAATCCTCCACTTAATAAGCTTGAAAGACTCTCAGCCTTTGGGTGGTTTCCTTTACTTGAAAAGCAGAGCAGGAGTTGCTTGTATATTTTTGAGATTAATTGTTTGTCCGTTGCTTTGTTTGCTATTATTTTCTCCCATTCTGAAGGCTGCCTTTTCACCTTGCTTATAGTTTCCTTTGTTGTGCAGAAGCTTTTAATTTTAATTAGGTCCCATTTGTTTATTCGTGCTTTTATTTCCAATATTCTGGGAGGTGGGTCATAGAGGATCCTGCTTTGGTTTATGTCAGAGAGTGTTTTGCCTGTGTTTTCCTCTAGGAGTTTTATAGTTTCTGGTCTTATGCTTAGATCTTTGATCCATTTTGAGTTTATCTTTGTGTATGGTGTTAGAAAGTATTCTAGTTTCATTCTTTTACAAGTGGCTGTCCAGTTTTCCCAGCACCACTTGTTAAAGAGGTTGTCTTTTCTCCATTGTATATTCTTGCCTCCTTTTTCAAAGATAAGGTGTCCATAGATGCGTGGATTTATCTCTGGGCTTTCTATTTTGTTCCATTGATCTATATTTCTGTCTTTGTGCCAGTACCATACTGTCTTAATGACTGTAGATTTGTAGTATAGCCTAAAGTCAGGTAGGTTGATTCCTCCAGTTCCATTCTTCTTTCTCAAGATTGCTTTGGCTATACGAGGTGTTTTGTATTTCCATACAAATTGTGAAATTATTTGTTCTAACTCTCTGAAAAAGACCTCTGGTAGCTTGATATTTAACAATTAATCTCAAAAATATACAAGCAACTCCTGCAGCTCCATTCTAGAAAAATAAATGACCCAATCAAAAAGTGGGCCAAAGAACTTAACAGACATTTCTCCAAAGGAGACATAAAAATGGCTAACAAACACATGAAAAGATGCTCAACATCACTCATTATCAGAGAAATGCAAATCAAAACCACAATGAGGTACCACTTTACACCAGTCAGAATGGCTGCAATCCAAAAGTCTACAAGCAATAAATGCTGGAGAGGATGTGGAGAAAAGGGAACTCTCTTGCACTCTTGGTGGGAATGCAAACTAGTACAGCCACTATGGAAAACAGTGTGGAGATTCCTTAAAAAACTGCAAATAGACCTGCCATATGACCCAGCAATCCCACTGCTGGGCACACACACCGAGGAAACCAGAATTGAAAGAGACACGTGTACCCCAATGTTCATCGCTGCATTGTTTACAATAGCCAGGACATGGAAGCAACCTAGATGCCCATCAACTGACGAATGGATAAGAAAGCTGTGGTACATATACACAATGGAATATTACTCAGCATTAAAAAAAAATTCATTTGAATCAGTTCTACTCAGGTGGACGGAACTGGAGCCTATTATCCAGAGTGAATTAAGCCAGAAGGAAAAACAACAATACAGTATACTAACGCATATATATGGAATTTAGAAAGACGGTAATGAGAACCCAGCATGCGAGACAGCAAAAGGAACACAGACGTATAGAACAGACTTGTGGACTCTGTGGATGAGGGCAAGGGTGGGATGATATGGGAGAATGGCATTGAAACATGTTAATTATCATATGTGAAATCAATCGCCAGCCCAGGGTTGATGCTTGGGGCTGGTGCACCGAGATGACCCAGGGGGAGGGAATCGGGAGGGAGGAGGGAGGGGGGTTCTGGAGGGGGAGCAAATGTAAACCCATGGCGATATCATGTCATTGTATGGCAAAACTTATAAAAATAAATAAATTAAAATAAAATAAAATAAAAAGAAAAGCAGAGCACAAAGTGAGCACTAGGCATTGTAGATCTGGACCCTGGCTCACATGAGGGAGGGATTTTATGACAGAAATTTGTTGGAAAATTCAGTATATTTAACTGCACTCCTTTCAGATGCAATGTCTAGAATACACAGGCTGGAGGAAGGAACCAGAAGGAAGAGGAATAACTGAGAAAAATAATGGGTTTCAAGCTAGAGTTCAACCTTCTTTAGTGAAAAATTTGATGTGTCTTTCTAATGAATGAATAATTGAACAGAATGAGATAGGGGATGCCAAACAGAAGGCTCTTGACACGGATTATCAATTTAGGGTTGAATCATTTCAGATCTATCCTTGTGCCAGGCTCTCCACCCAGCTGGAATGGCTTATGTTTCTCTCACTGCTTGTTTCTTAGACTCGCAGCTGTTGGGTTTTTACCAGGCCTGTCCAAGCTGGATGAGATGGTGAGCAGTGCCAGGGCAGTGGCAGAAAGGGTCCCACTGATTTAGGAATTGGAGGAGCAGCTGGAAAGGAAAGAGGAAACAATCCACTTGGGCTGTGGTGAGATGCTGTGACCGTATCCTTTTAGGTTCTAGGATTAAACACAGAAAAGTCAGAGCCCAGGATGGATAACAACACCTTTGAGGTTTTATTAATGTCATGATGCTTTCTCCACGTGACAGTAAAACTATGCTTTCCTCATCAAGCTCAGAGGAACTATGTGTATTTGAAGTATTTCATTAGTCACTGACCAATTCAGCCATCCTTCCCTTCATCTTAATAACCTGCCTTCCGTGTCAAGTGGTAGGGAGGTGCTGTACTCATTAAAAGAGGTAGCTTAAGCGAACTTCACATACATGATGCTTTGGATGGTTTCTTTTTTCTTTCTTTTTTCCATTTTTGAGATCTTAGTGAATATGACACTCAGCATATGCTGACTATAGTGGATAGTTGACCAGAAGCCTCCAGGATTGATTCAGCAGTTTTGTCCCAATAATTTCATTATTATTGTTGTTGCCATTCAGTCACTAAGTTGTGTCCGACTCTTTGCAACCCCATGGACTGCAGCACACTAGGCTTCCCTGTCCTTCACTATCTCTCGGAGTTTGTTCAAATTTATGTCCATTGTGTCAGTGATGCCATCTAAACATCTCATCCTCTGCTGCCCTCTTTTCCTTTTGCCTTCAATCTTTCCCACCATCAGGTATCAGGTCTACCATAAATTAATCAAATACTCAAACTGGAGTCTGGCAAGATAATGAAGGCTGATAATTGAGGGACTTCCCTGGTAGCTCAGTTAGTAAAGAATCCATCTGCAATGCAGGAAACCCAGGTTTGATCCCTGGATAGGGAAGATGAAATGACAACCCACTCAGAAGGAAATGGCAACCCACTCCAGTACTCTTGCCTGGAAAATCCCATGGACAGAGGAGCCTGGTATGCTACAGTCCATGGGGTCGCAAAGAGTCAGATACGACTGAGCGACTTCACTCACTTACTCACTCCAGTATTCTTGCCTGGAGAATCCCATGGACAGAGTAGCCTGGCAGGCTACAGTCCGTGGGGTCGCCAAGAGTCGGACACGACTTAGGGACTAAACCATCATCACCTGGCGATCCAGTGACTAAGACTCTGAGCTACCAATGCAGGGGACCTGGGTTTAATGCCTGGTTAGGTAACGAAATCCCACATGCCACAAATAAGAATTCACATCACTGCAACTAAAGTATCTTGCATGCTGCAACTAAGACCTGGCGCAGCCAAATAAATAAATATTTTAAAAGACTGACAATTAGGATGACTGGGCAGGCACTAAGTGCCCAAGTTGGCAGGCTCTGTGGGCCAGAATGTGTGCCCTGGGGTATGTCACATGGAGTCTTGGGTGCAGCCCAATGGGGATAGACAGAGATCTGATGATACATTTGGAAGGCAGGTGGGTCTTGCTGGGGAGACTCTCTTTTATGGGCTGAACAGTGTCCCCCTCCAAAAGATATGTTGAAGCTTTAACCTCTCGTACTTCAGAATATGACCTTGTTTGGAAACGGTCTTTACAGAGGTAATCAAGTTAGCATGAGGTCATCATTGAACCTTAATCCAAAATGGCTAGTGTCTTTTTAAAAAGAGGAAAATTTGTACGGAGAGACATCCATGCACAGACGGAAGAAGATGATATGACACACTGCTTGTGTCATGTCATCTTCCGTGATTGGAGTGATGCATTTATAAGTCAAGGAAAACCAGCAAACCAGAGAAGCTAGAAGAGGCCAGGAAGGATTCTTCCCTAGAAAGCATGGCTTAGCTAACACCTTGATCTTGAACTTCTAACCTTCAGAAACATGAGAAAATACATTTTGGTTGTTGATACTTTGTTACAGCAACCCCAGGAAACAGAGACACCCTGCAAGAGACATTGAGGCTGAGTTCAGTTCAGTTGTTCAGTTGTGTCTTACTCTGTGACCCCATGGACTGCAGCATGCCAGGCTTCCCTCTCTATCATCAACTCCCAGAGCTTGCTCAAACTCATCTTCATTGGATCAGTGATGCCATCCAACCATCTCATCCTCAGTTGTCCCCTTCTCTTGCCTTCAATCTTTCCCAGCATGAAGCTCTTTTCCAATGAGTCAGTTATTCGCATCAGGTGGCCAAAGTATTAGAGCTTCAGCTTCAGCATTAGTTCTTCCAATGAATACTCAGGACTGATTTCCTTTAGGATGGACTGGTTGTGGTTGAGTAATTGAGAGCAAATACTGCATGGTGTGGTGGGGATCAGTCCTTGGGGATCAGTTGTTGGTAATCCTCTGGCAAGCCAAGAGCCACCAGGATGAGGCGAGCCCTGTCTATTCTCTCATCACCTAGAGTGGTCTGTGCCTAACATGGGGAAGACCTGCTCTTATAGCACCTTTGCCCACATAGCCTTGTGTGTGGGGGAACATAAGGCTCTGTCACATGTCATCTGTCTTTAAATTCCAGCTGCATGGGAATAGCGAGGGATCTCCAGCTTCTGGTACCTGCAGGATCCTTGTGGAAGTTTGACGTGAGTCGCAGCCCGGCCTCTGATCAGGGCCTCAAGGAACCCTGATCCCTCCAGCCCACTGCCAGAAAGGCTGAGCTTCAAGGATCACTCACTGGACAGTCCTATTTTTCTCTCCAGAGGAAGCATTCCTTGACATGAAATCTAGGCAGGAATCAGGGACATGCTTCTATTCCTCAGCTGACACCAGAACATCAGTAACAGAAGGGAGGAATGCTGCAGATAAAAACTATGGAGAGGTATGGCTCAGAGCATGGGATGGTGCCAGAAATTATCCAATTATCACTGGGTTCCAGATTCAGATTTGAGTCACAGAAAAGGAGATGCAATGTAGGGAGACAGTGGGGAGTGAGCTCTGGGGCTCCCAGATCACAGATGTGGCTCTGTGACTGATGCTGCTCTCCTAGAGGGGAGGGGGTAGGTGTGCGATGGGAACTGGGGGAAAGAAGCCATGGGTGCTGCTGGAGTTGAGTGCGGGATAATCCACCCTGCCTTGCATCACAGGAGGGAAGGCTTTTTCAGCATTGCTTCAGGACCTGGGGGAGGTGGGGAGAATGGGGGAAGGCTTGGGTGGGTGGGGGCAGGGCTGGGGAGAGAGGGAGACAATGACAGACCACTCAGAGGAGCACAGAAGTAGAAAAGAGGAAGGTGGACAATCCAGAAACTAAACCTCATATGGAATTCTATTAACAGTTGATGGTTTTACAAAGGTGGCATCCTTTTCCTATTTGCTTAGATTTCCATGAACTCGTCAAGGGCAGAGACAAAGCTTGGTTTATCTTTGTATTCTCCCTTCCTGATTGAGTGTGGCCACAGAATAAGTGCATAAAAAGAAAGTTCATTGTTGCATGGATTATTATTATGGTTATTACATGAATAAATTATTTCTGTATTCATGGCCTTGGAGAAGAGAGGGCTTAGTATGATTGCTTCCTTATCTGTGGGGAGGGTGAGCCCCCAGGGACTGCCTGTCTGAGCAGGGGAACTGATACACAGTCTTGGAGTGGGGCTTTTGGAACTTGAGAGAGGTCAACCTTTGAATGACACTTCACTTCAGAAATCAACACTGAACAGGAGGGAGAAAAGGGCAGGAGAGATTTGGATGAGCTGAGTGAAGCCAGTGTTTGCCAACCTGTGTAAGCTGATAGAAATACTAGGACTGGGAATTCCCTGATGGTCCAGTGGTTAGGACTGGGTGCTTTCATTGCAGACGGTCCAGGCTCCATCTCTGGTTGGGGAACTAAGATCCCATAAGCCCCACAGTTTGGCTAAAGAAAAAAGAAGTACCAGGACTCTCCTCCCCTGCTTAATTGATGAGGTTGCCTGGCCCTAGAGTCATATGGAGAAGGTCAGAGTCCATTCTGGTTTAGAGAATTTCTGCAAATTTTATGGACCTCAGAGCATCATCTGGCATCATGGAAATAGGATGTGTAACAGTAAAGGATACAAAGCCCATAAAACTTGTATAAAGCAAACAGTTATTTTTTATATAGAAAAACCTACAGTTCTCTCAGTCCATTCTCCATCCTTCCCCACCATCTCCATACAACCCATACCCTTTGAAAAGTGGTAAAGATGCTATCAGGGGAACAGGTGAAACAAAGCTGCTAGGGAAACCTTCTCATCAATTTGGAGATGTTCCTCCTTCACATCTCATATGGGAAGCTATCACCCTGTGGGCCAAGGGAACTCTCTGGAAAGTGAAATGTTGCTCGGTAGGTTAGGCTGATCTGGGCACCCAGGAGATGCCTGGGCTCATATACTCTCTCCTCTCTGCCTGGCATTTGTGTAAATTATTTTTTGCCTTTTCCCTGCCTCTCTTTTGTGATTTTCATGAGTTTCTTATCAAAATCAATGACTTATTTAGAAAATACAGACTTTCATTTGTTTCATGTCAAGGAATGTTTCCCCTCCTGTCCATTTTTCTTTTCCTTAGATAAGGCCAGAGGAGAGGAAAACAGCTAACCTTTTGAATTTCCAGCCCCCACTCCCACCAAAAAGACAAGAGTTACTAAGTGCTCAAGAAGGGATTTTCCACAGGTTAGAGGGAAAGGATGCTTAAACTCACCTTCCTAGCTTGGCTGGCAAATATTTGCATCAAGCAGAACTCTTGATTTAAGGGGCGGAGAAAAGAATGTATTACCTTATGAACTGTAAAGGTCAAGGGCTCAACTGGCTCTAGACCTGGCTAGACTGGGGGATATCATCAGGGCTTGTCTCTTGGCTCTGATGGGTTGTTTAGGTTGGCTTCCTTCTCAGGCAGACCATCTTCATATGAGACAAAGATGGGTCCTCTATAGCGCTAGACTCATATCCATTTAGCTTGCTTATCTAGCAGAAAGCTAAGACCTTTGGCATGATGCTTGATGGCTCTGATTGGTTCAGTCTGGGCATCTGCTCACCTCTGAACTCATCACTGTGGCTGGCCAAGGACTTGCAGTGTCCTCACCAGCTTACTTGCCCATCCCTGGAGCAAAGGAGTGGGATCAACCCCACCTAACTATCAGAGACTTACAGGCTGATGAGGAAGGAAGGGGGGAAGCAAGGGAAAATGGTTCCACAAATGAAAGACAGTGCTTTTTACAGAACAGGGGTGATAGTGTGCTGGGTAGAAAAACATGTCCATCACATGTCTACACAGAAGTTCCAACAGGGCTAGAATATCCATTCTTAGTCATGTGTCAGGTTGTATGTGGCAGGGCTGCAGATGATGGAAGACTTTGTAGGTCATTCTTAGGTAGACTCTGGTCAATTTCTTTCCTTTAGCTTCTATTCTAGATATAACGCTGAGGTATAGGGAAGGGTAGGCTCCCCCATCTGTGCAGAAAATGCTTCTTTATTATCATTGGGGTACAGTAGCTTTACAATACTGTATTAGTTTCTGCTGCTCAATACAGTGAATCAGCTGTATATATTTATCCCCTCCCTCGGGGACCTTGCTACCCTCATTCTACCCCTCTAGGTCACCATAGAGTGCCAAGCTGAGCTCCTATGCTATACAGCAGATTCCCTCTACTTATGTATTTTACACATGGTAAATGTCAATCCCAGTCTTCCAGTTCATCCCGCCCTCCATTCCCCTAAGGTGTCCACATGCCCCTTCACTCCCATATGGTTTGAGTGGGGCTGGTGACACCCAAAAGGAGTCCAACACGAATGGTGTCAAAATGAGATAACTCTGCTGCCTTGCAGCCTGCCCAGAGCAGCTTCTCTTCAGCAGGTGAAGAGACCCAGGTACCTCCCAGCAATCAAGCCCATTTTCCAGCAGAGATTTTCCACTGCATTGGCCAATTTATAAAATGCTCTGTGTTTCTATAGCTGCCCTGAAAATCGGTTCATTGGTACCATTTTTCTAGATTCCACACATATGCATTAACGTACAATATTTGTCTTACTCTTTCTGACTTACTTCTCTCTGTACGGCAATCTGTAGGTCCATCCATGTCTCTCCAAATGATCCGATTTTGTTACTTTTAATGACTGAGTACTATTTCATTGTGTATATATACTACATCCATTTATTTTTCAATGGACATTTGGGCATATACTCTGAGAAAACTGGGATTCAAAAAGACACACGCACCTCAAGGTTCACTGCAAGACTACTTACAATAGTTAGGACATGGAAGCAACCAGAAGATGTTTTTGATTACCCTCCTTCCATTTGTCTCTAACCTTCATTACTTTATAACCCAAAGTGGCCTGACTGCCTCACGGGGCTAACTTTGGAACATGGTTATTATTTGGCTTGGACTTGGAGTCTCAGTCTGATCACTGCAAGTTCTCCCCTACCCTTCTCTGGTGGCTCAGACAGTAAAGATGCCTACCATGCAGGAAACCCAGGTTTGATCCTTGAATCAGGAAGATCTTCTGGAGAAGGGAATGGCTACCCATTTCAGTATTGTTGCTTGGAGAATTCCATGGACTGACTGAGCAACTAATACCTTGCATCTTTGGGCTTCCCAGGTGGTTCAGACAGAAAAGAATTTGCCTGTAAAGCAGGAAATCCAGGTTCACTCCCAGGATTGGGAAGATCCCCTGGAGAAGGGAATGGCAAGCCACTCCAGCATTCTTGCCTAGAGGACAGAGTTCCATGGACAGAGAATTCCATGGGGTTGCAAAGAGTAGGACGTGACTGAACTTCTAACACTAACTAACCCCTGTTATTAACACATCCAAATGGTTTTCCCCTTCATTTTAAAAGGAGATATAAAAGGCAGCATTTGTCCACATGTTGGAGTGTAATGCAGTTTGAGTCTGGGAGGGACATCGGGAAGACTTTGGGCCCCAGAAGGTTCTGAGATGCAGAAGGTTGGAAATAAGATGAGAATACTAAGTGAGCACCTAAGATGGTGGTGAGGAGGGAGACCAGAGGAATGACATCCACCTGGTGGTCACAGAGGCTCTGAGAGCCCGATAGTGCTGTCACCCAGAGTAGGGGGAAGCTTCTAGACTGCCCACAGAGGGGTGGCCATTTTAAAAACTGGCCAATGCAGTGGAAAGTCTCTGTTGGCAAATGGGCATGATTCCTGGGAGGTATCTGGGTCTCTTCACCTGCTGTAGAGGAGGTGCCTGGGCAGGCTGGGGGTCAGCAGAGTTATCTCATTTTGTTCCTACCATTCTGACTCCTTTTGAGGTGTTATTAGCCCAACTCAGACCACACAGAGGAGTGAGGCGTGACTTTATCTGAGGAGGGGAGAGGGTCACGGGGGAGCCTGAGATGTCCACTGGTGCCTGAGTGTACAGGGCTTCTCTGAAGACAGCTGGGCCGTGATGTGACACAGATGCAGAGGTGGGGTCGCCTTGTGATTGTTGGGGCTGGTTCTGGGATGAAGTGTCCATGATTGCATCTGGGTGGAACTGTGCCTTGGCTCAGTAAACAGGGTGAGTGAAAGGGAAAGTCACTCAGTCGTGTCCGACTCTTTGCAACCCCATGGACTACACAGTCCATAGAATTCTCCAGGCCGGAATACTGAAGTGAGTAGGAGGAAGGCATAACTGGCAGCAGTGTGTAAGGCCATAGATCCTGCTGGGAACTTGACTCAGCCTCCCGGCACGCCATCGCAACTGATTCTCCCTGCAGCCTTTGAGGGAGATGCTGTTGGCTCTGAGAAGTTACCTAACATGTCCATGTAAATGGAGAACTGAGATCTGAGCCCTTGGTTGGTTGTTTGAGAGGAAAGAATCCGGGCAGAAACCTTACAACCCAGGGGTTGCACTCCAAGTGTGCACACGTGTGTGTGTGTGAGGGGCGATGTGTGGAGGCAGGGCCCATGAGCCTAGTAGACGAAAAAGGGGAGGGGGATCTGAAGACCTCTGGGTGTCCATCACTCATCTCATACCAAGGAAGGAGCTCCTCAGAATGGCAGCAAGTCTCAGCCAGAACCAGGCTGTGACTCTCCAAAGACCCAAAGCAACCTCGCTGGAAGATCCTGGCTTTCAGCTCAGTTCAGTCGCTCAGTCGTGTCTGACTCTTTGCAACGCCATGGACTGCAGCAGTCTCTGTGTCCATCACCAGTTCCTGGACCTTGCTCAAACTCATGTTCATCGAGTCAGTGATGCCATCCAACCATCTCATCCTCTGTCGTCCCCTTCTCCTCTCACCTTCAGTCTTTCCCAGCATCAGGGTCTTTTCCAAGGAGTCAGTTCTTTGCATCAGGTGGCCAAAGTATTGGAGTTTCAGCTTCAGCATCAGCTCTTCCAATGAATATTCAGGACTGATCTCCTTTAGGATGGACTGGTTGGATCTCCTTGCAGTCCAAGGGACTCTCAAGAGTCCTCTCTAACACCACAGTTTAAAAGCATCAATTCTTCCATGCTTAGCTTTCTTTATAGTCCAACTCTCACATCCATACATGACTACTGAAAAAACCATAGCTTTATCCTGGCTTTAGGGGGCTTGATTTCCACTAGGGCAGATGAGTGGAGTTTTCTGCAAAGGGTCATATAGCAAATATTTTCTGCTTTGGAGCTGCAAGGTCTTTGATGCAGCTCCCCACCTCTGCCCCAGCTTAAAGCAACGAAGGAGGTGATGTGGCTGAATGGGCATGGCTGTACACCAGCCAAAATAAAACTTCATTTATTGATACAATAACAGGCAGAACAAGTTGTAGTTTGCTTTAGGGTCACTGGGAGGGACAGACGGATTGCCAGGACCCAGTCTAGATGGCAGGAAGTGAGGATCTCACCAGAGAATCGGGCTTTCTGGGGGGAACCTCTTCCTAATAAACTCTACCCACCCCAGATCTCTTGGTCTCATCTCAGCAGGAGAGCTGAGGGGCCCTTGAGCTGTCCTCTCTCTGACAAGTGAAAGATGATTGGTCTTCAGCATATGAGATCACTTGCAGGACCTCAGATGGTGACAGAGAAATAATCCAGCAAGGCCAGACTTCTTTCCCTGTGGACAGAGTTTATGCCAAAAAGAAGTGTATTAAGCCACACAGTGAGTATAGAAGCTATCTTTACTGACACTGCTTTATCAGATGGAAACTCTCTTATGACTCCATCTCAGCCCAAGTGAAAGTCAGCGCCCTTTATGAAGGTCTGCAGGGTCCTGTACAATCTGGGCCCTAGACTCCCCTTGAACTGCATCTCCTACCCCTCTCCCCAGGCTCCCTTCAGCCACACTGACCTCCTTGTCCTCTCCATGAACATATTGGGCACACTCTCACCCCAAGACCTTTGCACTGGCTGTTCCTTTTGCTTTGAATTCTTTCCCTCCATTTATCTGCCTAACTTGCTCACTCATCACCTCCTTCTAGCCTTTGTTCCTTTGTCACCCCTTCATAGCCTTCTCTGGCATCTTATTTGAAATTGCCACCTGCTATTCCTCCACCTCCTCACACTCCTTATTCCTTTTTTGCCTGCTGTATTGTTCTCCATCACACCTACAGCCACCTGACAGTTTATGCATTTATGTGGCTTTTGTCTGTCATGCTCCATTAGAATATGTGTTCTGAAAGGGCAGAGATTTTGCTTTATTCATTGCTATCTCTCTAACACCTAGAATAGAACCTGGCACAGAGCATGTATTTAATAAATATCTATTGCATATTTCTGGTTGGTGTAAATTAATCATAGCTTTTATGAATTCCATTATGTGGATATATCCTCATTTATTTAACTGACTGTCTTTTGATGGACAGCATCTCCTGGTTCCAATGTTTTGTTATTAAAAACAGTGCTGCAAAATCTAGGCTGTGAAAGGCTCTACAGACAAATGGCCTGGTTTCTTCAGCAAAGAAATTGCAAAGAAAATGGGAGAGAAATGGATGGTGTTGGGGAGAAGGCCTCCAGATGAAAAGAAACTTGAGAGCTATTGATATATATCAGCAAATAGCAACATGTGAACAAACCCTTAAAAGAATGTTTTTGATATTTGTGATCTAGTTGGAAATCTGAACACCGGTTACTTAGTAATATTAGAAAATATTGTTAATTTTGTGGGATGTGATAATGGTGTTGGGGCTGAATTAAAAAAACATCTCCTTGCCTTTTGAGATAATCAGTGGGATATTTGCAGATGAAATGTCTGAAGTGTCTTGCAAATCATGCAGGAATGGGGACAATAAGAGAGTGACAGATGAAACAAGGCTGGCCATGTGCTGATAATTGTTGAAGCTGGGAAGCAGGATCATGGGGTTTATTGTACTGTTTTGTCTGCACTGGGGCACGTTTGACAATTTCCGTATTAAAAAATTAAAAAAATACAGAGCTATATAATCCAGCATATGGGGTAAGATGAAGTAGGTGGGGTTTTACATGAAATAAAATTGTCCACAAGTTGGTAATTGCTAACACTGGATGCTGAGTACATAAAGGTTTGTTAGATCATTCTATCCACTACTATCTATGCTTGACATCTTATACAGTGGAAAGTTAATTGTGCTGCAGTGAACATCCTGTCGTAACCCCTTAATTAAATTTTTCCTGGCCTCAATCTCCTTAATCCTTGGTGTGATTGCATCCAAAGCTGCTACAAGTGGTGTCTGACCAAACTTTGTTATGCTTTGATATACTCAAGTCATTTAAACAACACGTTTGTTGAGGTATTATTTACATGTTGTTGTTCAGTCACCAAGTCGTGTCCAACTCTTTGTGACCCCATGGACTGCAGCAGTCCAGGTTTCCCTGACATCATTATCTCCTGGAATTTGCTCAAACTCATGTCCATTAAGCCAGTGATACCATTCAACCATCTCCTCCTCTGTCACCCACTTCTCCTCCTGCCTCCCATCTTTCGCTACATCGGGGTCTTTTCCAATGAGTCAGCTTTTCACATCAGGTGGCCAAAGTATGGGAGCTTCAGCTTCAGCATCAGTCCTTCCAATAAATACTCAGGGTTGATTTCCTTTAGGATTAAAGAGTTTGATCTCCTTGCTGTCTGAGGAACTGTCAAGAGTCTTCTCCAGCACCACAATTTGAAAGCATCAGTTCTTTGGCACTCAGCCTTCTTTATCATGTGCATATCATACACAAAACTAATCTATGCAATCTAATGACTTTTAGTAGCTGGACAGAGTTGTGCATTCATCACCACAGTCCAGTGTTAGAAAATTTCATCACCCAGTTAAGACTCCTTGATCCCATTTATACTGAATCTCTCTCTCTACCCCCAGACCCAGGCAGCTTCTACTCTACTTTCTGTCTCCACAGATACGCCTTTTCTGGACATTTATCAGACATTGAGGGTCCTCATCTGGAATTTCTGACATTCTCTTTCCTACTATTTTGTTTCTTACTCAAGGATGCTCCTTGTTCTGTTATCATTGAATCACTTTTTGAGACAGGTCATCACATTTCTGTTCAGAAATTTAAATGATTCAGTTCCCTACACTTTGGGGATTGTACTGTGTCACAGTGATGTCTGTGACTTCTACTTTACATAGAAATTGATGGTATACTACTAATGGTATGATTAACTTATATGCAGAGTATATCGTGTGAAATGCTGGGCTGGTTGAATCACGAATTGAATTCAAGACTGCTGGGAGAAACAGCAGCAACCTCAGATATGCAGATGATACCACTCTGTCATCTGAAAATGGCAGAAAATGAATAGGAGCTAAAGAGCCTCTTGATGAAAGAGGAGAATGAAAAAGCTGGCTTAATATTCTACATTCAAAAAATTAAGATCATGGCATCAGGTTCCATCATTTCATGGCAAATAGATGGAGGAAAAGTGGAAACAGTGAAAGATTTTATTTTCTTGGTTTCTGAAATCATTGTGGATGGTGTCTGCAACCATGAGATTAAAAGATGCTTGCTTCTTGGAAGAAAAGCTATGACAAACCTAGACAGCGTATTAAAAAGCAAAGACGTCACTTTGCCAACAAAAATTCATATAGTCAAAGCTATGGTTTTTCCAGTAGTCATATACAGATGTGACAGTTGGACCATAAAAAAGGCTGAGCACCCAAGAACTGATGCTTTCAAACTGTGATGCTGAAGAAGACTCTTGAGAATCCCTTGGACAGCAAGGAGATCAAACCAGTCAATCCTAAAGGAAATCAACCCTGACTATTAACTGGAAGGACTGACGCTGGAGCTGAAGCTCCAATACTTTGGCCACATGATGTGAAGAGTTGACTCATTGGAAAAGATACTCACGCTGGGAAAGATCGAGGGCAGGAGGAGAAGGAGGCACAGAGGATAAGATGGTTGGATGGCATCACTGACTCAATGGACATGAGTTTGAGCAAACTCCAGGAGATAGTGAAAGGCAAGAAAGCCTAGGGTGTTGCAGTCCATGAGGTCACAGAGAGTCAGACATGACTGAGAGACTGAACAACAACAACAAACAGTATGCTAATAAGCTAGTCATGATCAAGGCTCAGAGAACTTCCTGCAGATTAATGAGTGGCTTGAAGAGTAGACAGACAAATCCATATCTAGAAGTCACCAACCCCAGTGAGTAAATTTCTCAGTAAATAGCCTCAGGATCATGGTGGTTGATAAGGTCCTAGAGCCCTCTGGTATATCTTGCAGTTCCAGGGCTCAATTTTACATTGCTTTCTTATCACAGCTTTTGACCCCAGACTCAGCGGAACATCAATATAGTCACATTACTGAGCTTAATTCCTGATTTTGTAGTGTACCACGTCTTCCCAGTTCATTAGAAAGCATTTACTAAGAGCTTCTTACATTTTGTGAACAAGACTACTCCCAGGATCCAAATTATTGATGTTGGACCTGATTATCTAGTGATCAAATGGTCTATACCTATCGAACTTCGTCTGTAGATCCAGAGCCGTGGGGGCCATTCATTCACCAGATGAATACATTTGACAAGTACCTACCAGATACCCAGCTCCAATAGGTGCAAAATTTAAGTAGCTTTTGTCGTTAGGAAGTTCAGAGTCTAGTTATGGAGGAAGTGCAAGGTACAGTGTTAGTACAGAGGGAATCCAAAAGTGTTTCACAGAACCTGTGTTTGATTTGGATCTTGAGGGATGAGTCGGAGCTGTGCATGCATTCATGCCAAGTCACTTTGGTCCTGTCCGACTCTGCAACCCTGCGGACAGCAGCCCACTAGATTCCTCTGTCCATGGGATTCTCCAAGTAAGAATACTGGAGTGGGTAGCAATTCCCCCCTCCAGGGGATCTTCCCAAGCTCGGGATTGAACCCATATTTCTTATGTCTCCTGCATTGGCAGTTAGGTTCTTTACCACTACTGCCACCTGGGAAGCCTGAGTAGAAGTTTGCATATGACCAAAAAAAAAAAAAAAAGCAAGAACATTTTAAGAGAACACATATAAAGCACAAGGTGTAAAATGAGATTTGAGAACCTAATTATTTACTGCCTTTTATTTTCCTTTGAGTATGCTTTTTTCTCCTTTCAAAAATTTAAGATGAAATGCATTTTTTCCTTTTTAGATATCAATTTGATTTAAAGCTAATATATATATATATAAATATATATATATATATATATATATATATATATATTTAATTTATATATAAATATATATATATAAAAACAATAGGATGGGAAAGACTAGAGATCTCGTCAAGAAAATCAGAGATACCAAGGGAACATTTCATGCAAAGATGGGCACAAGAAAGGACAGAAATGGTATGAACCTAACAGAAGCAAAAGATATTAAGAAGAGGTGGCAAGAATACACAGAAGAACTGTACAAAAAAGGTCTGCACAACCCAGATAATCACGATGGGGTGATCACTCACCTAGAGCCAAATATCCTGGAATGTGAAGTCAAGTGGGCCTAAGGAAGTATCGCTATGAACAAAGCTAGTGGAGGTGATGGAATTCCAGTTGAGCTATTTCAAATCCTAAGAGATGATGCTGTGAAAGTGCTAAACTCAATATGTCAGCAAATCTAGAAAACTCAGCAATGGCCACAAAACTGGAAAAGATCAGTTTTCATTCCAATCCCAAAGAAAGACAACGCCAAAGAATATTCAAACTACCATAAAATTGTACTCATCTCAAACACTAGCAAAGTAATGCTCAAAATTATCCAAGCCAGGCTTGAACAGTATGTGAACCATGAACTTCCAGATGTTCAAGCTGGATTTAGAAAAGGCAGAGGAGCCAGAGATCAAATTGCCAACATCCATTGGATCATCAAAAAAGCAAGAGAGTTCCAGAAAAACAGCTACTTCTGTTTTATTGACTACATCAAAGCCTTTGACTTTGAGGATCACAACAAACTATGGAAAATTCCTAAAGAGATGAGAATACCAGATCACCTGACCTGCCTCCTGAGAAATCTGTATGGTGGTCAAGAAGCAACAGTTAGAACTGGACATGGAACAACAGGCTGGTTCCAAATAGGGAAAGGAGTACATCAAGGCTATGTATTGTCACCCTGCTTATTTAACTTACATGCAGAGTACATCATGAAAAATGCCAGACTGGATGAAGCACAAGCTGGAATCAAGATTGCCGGGAGAAATACCAATAACCTCAGATATGCACACCACACTTATGGCAGAAAGCAAACAAGAACTAAATAGCCTCTTGATGAAAGTGAAAGAGGAGAGTGAAAAAGTTGGCTTAAAATTCAACATTCAGAAAATTAAGATCATGATGTCTGGTCCCATCACTTCATGGCAAATAGTTGGAGAAACAGTGGAAACAGTGAAGATATTTTTTTGAGGGGGGAGGTCCCAAAATCACTGCAGATGGTGACTGCAGCCATGAAATTAAATGACACTTGCTCCTTGGAAGAAAAGTTATAACCAACCTAGACAGCATATTAAAAAGCAGAGACATTACTTTGCCAACAAAGGTCCATATGGTCAAAGCTGTGGTTTTTCCAGTAGTCATGTATGGATGTGAGAGTTGGACTATAAATAAAGCTGAGCGCCAAAGAATTGGTGTTTTTGAACTGTGGTGTTGGAGAGGGCTCTTGAGAGTCCCTTGGACAGCAAGGAGACCAGTCCATCTTAAACGAAATCAGTCCTGAATATTCAATGGAAGGACTGATGCTGAAGCTGAAATTCCAGTACTTTGGCCACCTGATGCGAAGAGCTGACTCATTGGAAAAGATGCTGGGAAAGATCTAAAGCAGGAGGAGAAGGGGATGACAGAGGATGAGATGGTTGGATGGCACCACCGACTCAATGTACATGAGTTTGAGTAAACTCCGAGAGTTGGTGATGGACAGGGAGGTCTGGCATGCTGCAGTCCATGAGCACTGCAAAGTGCTCAGACACATCACAAAGAGTTAGACATGACTGAGTGGCTGAACTGAAAACTATAAATTAACTTTTGCATGCTACATTGGATGCATCCATACTTTTTGATATAAAGTACTTTTAATGTTGTTTCCCCGATCAATACCTGAGTCAAATCTAATTCTAAGACATAGTTTGAAATTGTCACCATGGCATAATGCAGTCTTTGAGACCTGACCACTGCTAATTTTTAGAATTTTACATCCTACTCTTCACTGTCAATATCCTTAGTTCTTAAATAAGCCTTGTTTCTCCGCATCATGAATTTGTACATATGACTATTTTTGCCTAGACTAGGAAAGCCTGTCATACTTCCAAGGACAATTGATATTGACAATCCAGTCTCCCTTAAGTCTGCTAAGTCCAGTTAGCAGCAAAATTACAGAAACACGCTAAAAAATTAACTTGGTAGATAATCATTTAATGCAGATGGTCCCTGACTTATAGTGTTTCATCTTACTTTTGTTTTTGACTTTGCAATAGTGTGAAGGTGATATGCATTCAATAGAAGCCATATTTTGAATTTTTACTTTTTCTCCAGCTAGTGATGTGTGGCATGATATAGTTTGAGTCTCAAAACCAGGAAATTAACATCAGTACAGTTCTGTCAAATTTCCCCTAACGTTAGTCAAAGTGAAAGTGAAAGTTACTCAGTTATGTCCAACTCTTTGTGACCCCATGGACTATACAGTCCATGGGATTTTCCAGGCCAGAATACTGGAGTGGGTAGCGTTTCCCTCCTCCAGGAGATCTTCCCAACCCAGGGATTGAACCCAGGTCTCCTGCATTGCAGGTGGATTCTTTACCAACTGAGCTATCAGGGAAGCCCACTTTTCAGTATAGTACTCAATAAATTACATGAGATCCAGCACTTTATTATATAACAGATTTTGTGTTAGACAGTTTTCCCCAACTGCAGGCTAGTGTGAATGCTCTGAGCACGTTTAAGGTAGGCCAGGCTAAGTTGTGATGTTTGGTAAGTGAGGTGTATTAAATGCATTTTGACTTATGATATTTTCAATTTATGACGGGTTTATTGGCCATAATTCCCATTGTAAGTCAAAGAAGATCTGTATTGATCAAATAAATCTGAGGAATGTTTGCCAAAGACAATAATTTTTAGTTTTACAAGACTGATATTTTTATGATTGCAGTTAAGTACCAGAGTTACTTGTCTCATGAGTTTCATGGTGATAAATCTTGGTTCAGAATAATAAAACCTTATCCTCAGCACAGGAACATGTACTTCTCCTCTTATTTCCTGTGGGATAATAGCATGGACTCAGTTCATAGAGAAGCAATATGTCTGGTTACCAAGGTCTAACTTAGAGGACTTCGCTATAATAGAAACTGATTTTTTTTAAAAAAAATGGAGATTTGATTTGCTCCCCAACTAGTCTTATTTTTTCTGGTCCTTGTAGTGAAATAAAGATATAGGCATTTAGATAACTTAATGCCTAAAGATGTATTTCAAGTTCCTAAATCTTGAAAGCTTCTAGGCATAGAATTAAGGACCAATGAGAAGAATTAAAAGCTTCCAATAACCGTACCTTTTTCTTGACAAATGCCTTCATAAGACAAAGGCAATTTTGTGGTTAATATAAAATAAGTGGCTTAAATATGTCTACTACTTATATGAGGCATCAGGCTGATATATTGAGAACTGCAGTCAGTTGAGTAGAAAGCTGGCATATGGATTTGAAGGATTATCTGGAAGATTAACAGATGTAGTTTTGATGGAGGATAAAGTGGCAAGTTGAATTCATCCAGTGCCCTGTAGTGTATCCATTAGAAAGGGCTTCTGATGTTCTGGTGGCAAAAGCTTTTTCTGGATCAGCATGTTTCAGAGCTGGAGCTTCTGCACACTATAGCATCTTTAAAAGAAACAGCTGGCTATCCTTAATTTAAAACACCATTGAGATACTTCATGCTCTTATGATTCTGGCCAAATTTATATAGGATCTTCAAATCTGCAGATATAATTCTATGCACATTTCTTTGTATATTTTAGACCTATCCTTTGGGATCAACTGTTTTTCTTCCTGAAATACATTCCTTCATTAATTCATTTAATGAAGACATTCTTTTATTTTGTCTTATATGGTATTATTTAGTTCCTGTTAGAGACTGATAGTTCAGCTAGGTATACAATTCTGAATTGACAGTTTTTCCCCCCAGCACATTTATATCTCATTCTATTGTCTACAGGTTTCCATTGCTTCTATTGAGACGTCTTCTGCTACTCAAATTTCCATTTTTTTATCTTTTATTCCTGAATGCTTTTAAGATTGTTCCTCTTGGAATGAGTGGAGAAAGAGTTTGACTATTCTTCAAATTCACTGTGATGTGCACAGGTGTGGATTTTTTAAAATTAGGATCGGTACGCTTTCTTAGTCAGAGGATTAATGTCTTTATTAATTTTGGAAAATTGAATTTTGGAAAATTCTCAGTCACTGTTTCTTCAAAGATTGCTTTTCTTCATTCATTTTCTTCCTTTCTTTTGTCCCATTTTTGGAGAGGAAGTCTTAGGATTCTTTCTTGTGTGCATTCTCTACTCTCACAAAGTCAGGCCAGGTGCTGAGAGCCTACCATTTATTTCCTCAGGGCAATGCCTTGAAGCATTCAAGGTTTGTGCCTTGAACCCAGCAGAGTGGAGGCCAATGCTGATGTTTGTGCGCTGTCTGTGGGGGTTTGTATGCACACTCTCTGGGAGTACATGCACATCATTTGTGAAGGCTCACACGCACTATCGTTTATATGTGGAATGCTGAGGATGTGGCAAGTGAGCAGTTTCATAGGATTCACAGGCAAAGCTCTTGGTGGAGTCTGAGAGCCAGTTAGTAGGACCCTGTGGCTGGATTTTGAGATCCATGGGGTGGTTGCTATGAGCCTCTGTGACTTTTCCCTGATTGTAGCTCCCCCAGAATTATTCAGCTGTGCTAATGCCCTCAGTGATCTGGGTGGAGCAAGATGGGTGAACTTCTTGGGAAACATCTCTCCAGGCTGGAGAAGTCAGGTTCCCAATCTGTTCTCACTTCCCCCCTGGGAGAAATAGCAGGCAAGGGTCTCTCTTGGCACTGAGCAATGCTGATGTGTGGGGCGGAGAGGACACAGGGAAAGTGAAACTTTTTCTCACTCTCTTTAACATGTTTCTCCTTGGATTTCAAATGGAGTGCATGCTAAGTCGCTTCAGTTGTGTCTGACTCTTTGCAACCCCATGGACTGTAGCCCACCAGGCTCCTCTGTCCATCGGATTCTCCAGGCAAGAATACTGGAGTGGGTTGCCATTTCCTCCTCTAGGGGTTTTTCCTGACCTAGAGATTGAATCTCCGTTTCCTGTGGCTCATGCATTACAGGTGGATTCTTTACTGCTTGGGCCACCACATAAGCCCTCAAAAAGCAACTCATCCCCTTGCAATTGTGGCAGGATGTGAACCTGCAATCTTCTGATTTGAAGTCAGACATCTTATCCATTAGGTGACATGGCCACCTTTGAATGGGGTACTGGCATCTTTTCACTGGATTCCTGGGTTCTCACAGATGTATTTCCATCCATGGGTGGCTGTCAAATTGGTAAGGGCTGGAATCTGTCAAGGTAAGGGCTGGAATCGTCTATCCCACCATCTTGCTTATCTCACTTTTTGCAGCTCTCTATTTCTTTCCTCAGAACTATGATTGGATATATATTCTAGAATCACTCTTAATTTTATATCTCTTAACCTCTTATAATTCTGTATCTTTTTATCTCTCCATGCAGTCAATATTCTGGGTAGCTTTTCTCAGGTCTGTTTGCTCTATCGGTTTCTAATCTGCTGATTATCCATTCACTGAATTTTTCATTTAAATTATGTTTTTTTAATTTTGAAAAGTGATATTTGGCTATTTTCATTCTTGCCTCTGTTATTGTGAGGTAGTATTTTTTTCTTTCTCCTTTAAAAATACATATTTTAATTCTCTGAATCCAAAATTTCTGTTATGAAGTTCTTGGAAGTCTAATTCAGCTGTTTGCTCTTTCTGTTTATTTTCATTCCTGGTGGCTTACTTGTCTATGTGTGTTTTAGTTTTGGTTAGTGAGCTAATATTTAGTGAGACATTTTTTGTGGGTTTCTGGGAGGCTTGGGTTCAAGGTGAGTACCTTTAGAGGAATTCTTCTGGGCACACTGAAGCACTACTAGCCTGGACTCACTCTACTAATTTTCACTTTTAGGTTTTCCGAACCATGCAGGCAGTGCAATTTAAATCCCAAATACATAAGAAGAATTCAATGGTTATGAATTCTCAGGGAAATGTTTCTTCCCATTCTGATTCAAGATCAAATCCAACAGGCTTCCTTACTCTAATCTCTTTGCTGGTGGGTACATTACTTTTACCAGGGGCATTGACCTTTGAGGGTCCTGGCCTTAAATTTCCACCATGGGTAGGTCTAGGACTTTGGTCCTTTGTCCTCACATAACTGTTAAAATCTGTAAAACTGTAAAAGCGTCTTGGTCACTGAGGTTGGTAAATGTTGCCAAGCTTTTAACAGTCTAAGTGTCAACTTGCCTCTCTGATTTTTCAGCCCTCACTTTGTATTTTGGCTTCTGAGATTTCTGCTATTTGCATCCTAGCTCATCTATTCACTAACTGAAAAGATTTTTACATGTTTTGTGTCAGGGATTTTTTTCAAGATGTCAGTCTATTAGATTACTAGAAATGCAAACCCAGTGTTGTTTTATTTCACTTTTTTACCTTAACAATATAAAATGAACATTTTTGGTGCCAGTAAATATTCATTTAAAACATATTTTCTATGAATGAAAGAATTTACCTATTTGTGTATTTCTTTGTACATTTCCATAAGAGGTCTTTATTTCATTAAAATAATTTTTACATAGACAAATTTAAACATATGTGTTGATTTCTTCACTTTGAAAGTTAGCTTTTTTTTTTTTTTGGTATGGCAAACAGGCAATTACATTCTTATTGTTGCTGCATCTTAATGATAACTTAAGATACTCCCTTGAACTTTTGTCTCAGATTTTTTGTCTCAAGTATTTTGTTTATTACTTGTGCAGACATTTTATTCCTCTCCTTGGCTAACTGTCTCAGATATCATTATCATTATACATGCTTGCCAGTTCTATTTATAAAGGCAAAAAGAATCCAAAATGTTTTGTATGTGTGTGTGTGTGTGAGAGAGAGAGAGAGAGAGATAAAGAGAGAGGAGGCAGGGGGTTAGAGAGAGAGAGTGATAGATACACAGAGAGACTGAAGATACTCACAGACATACGTACTTACCTGCTATGCAGATGTCTTTATAAGAAAATGAGGAAATACACAGTCATGAGACTGTAGTTTTCTCCCTAGCAAGCTCCCAAAACACCACAGTAGCTTAACTGTGCTGCGGCTATGATTGTTTTTGCATTTCTTGGGGCTAGCATGGGCTATGTATTGATTTCAGGGTCACTAATGACCGCGTGGAATAGAAGAAGCTTTTGTGGCTAGACTGAATCCAGGCTGGGAATTGCATGACTAACCATTCTTGAGACCTTGTTTGCTGAGATCATCAAAGTGGGTTTTGTTTTTTTATAAACTTTCTGTCTCCAGTCTTCCTGTGGCTATAGGTGGGGTACTCCTGAGAGAGCACTCTGGACAGAGCTGGGAACCCCCCGAGAGCCTGAATATTTAACAACAAAAAGGTTTCTTCCTGGTATAGCAGGTCCTTGGATAAGTATTTGGACCCAACACTCATATGAGTGCAATCTTTTCTCAATGTCACCCAGACAGTGGTCCCTTCAGGACTATTTCATACATACTATATGGTCTCTAGAGCCCTGGAGGGTTATGTAAAAAGTGTTTAGGAAAAGAACCTCACTTCACACCCTAAGTCAGCAGATGTCCCACACGCTGAAGACTCCGCGCAGTGTCCAAAGCCCAGTTTTTACAACGTCTCTCAGCTCAGTTGGGAGGACTACAGAGTCTCCAATTCTGGGTTCCCCTAGGCATCTGATGAGGCTCCTTGGGGCTTCAGGTGTGTCCACATCTTTTTAAAGTTGCGGCGTCTCTGGAATATCCTTTGTTGGGTATTCAGCTCCATGAGTTTTTTCTAAAATTGACCAATCACAACACCATTGTTTGAACAAGGGGAAGGTGGAGAAATCAATTTCCCACCCTTGTCGTTTATCCATCTGTCTACCAGTCTGTCCATCCATCCATCCATCCATCCACCCATCCAAGTGCCCACACGGTGTCGGGCACTATGCTGGGCTCTGAGACACAGACTGAAAAAGCTAGGCCTGATTCCTAACAGCAGAGTGCTCATGCTCTGTCAGGTCAGACGGACAGACAGAACACGAGCGACTGTGGAATCCATTGCCCCCAGGTGTTGCACGTGGGATGTGCTGATTCCACTGTGAACTTAAGTCGCCAGACAGAGTTGTTTTTAGATTCCCACTGCTTCTAAATTTCTCTACTGCAACCCCTGGTCCAAGCCATTATCTCCTGCTTCTAAATGGATGTCTTTTTACTTCTGCACTTTCCCTACTCAGTCCATTCTCCACACAGCAGCCAGAGTGACCCATTAAGCATAAGTTAGAATTGTCACTTGTCTGCTTGAAACTCCCCCATGGCTCCCAAGACCCTCTCCTGTGGCCCACCCTGGACCTCTTGAACCTCATCCCCAGCCCTTTCCCCTCACTCACTTGCCCAGCAACACTGGCCTCACTGTAACTCCTGTTACAATATAAGGGTAACTCCTGAAAGTCTCACTCCCGGACTCTGCATTTGACCTTTCCTCCACCTGAGATGTTCCTCTCCGAGATATCTACATGGTTCAATCCCTCCCCACTTTTGAGTCTTCATCCAAATGTCACCTTCTCATCCCCTGATTTATTTTTTCCGTAGCACTTATCACTACGTGTTTTACTTATTTTTTTTGTCCATCTCTCTGCTTTGGAATTCAGGTTCAGGAGATCATGCAAGTTTGTTTTGTTCTCAGCTGTATCTCCAGCACCTAAAACAGTGCCTGGCACATATTTAATGGCACATAAGTGCTCATTCAATATTTGTTTCAAAGAAAAAGAAATAATGAATCTTCAGTCAGTCTCTATCTCCTTGGGTGATTCTCCCACATCAGGCCATAGTCTTGTCTATCTGTCCCACATAGGAAATGGAGAAAAAGAGAGTGTGGAGAGAGGCCCCGTTCACCTGGCCAGGCCTTTCTCTGACCACTGCTGGGATGGTGGAAACCGTAAGACATTCTTAAAACTCAAGTAATTCTCCTAGTACTCTTTCTCCCTGAGAGACAAGTGTTTTGCTCTTGCTTGGGTCCTGCTTGGGGAAGAGAAGCTAGGTGGGGACCGTGTCAGAGAAAAGGACCTCAAGGTACATTTCTAGAGGCCTATACAGGGCGCTTTTGTAGACCGATTAAAGGTCCTATTTGATAGTGGTAAGTAGATGCTGCTGCCCTGCTGCGCTCTGAATTTCTTCTGGGCAGGGCAGGGTCCGTTTCTAGGTCTTTTGTTGGAGGGAAAGGGGCCTCTCTAGCTGGTAACACTTCCAAACAGCTCTTATCCACAGCTGGGGAAGTGTAGCTGGCTTGAGTGATGATGCTGGCTCAGAGTGAAATTAGGGTCCAAACATGCACACAGCATCCAGCGTCTAAATAGTTGAGACCAGAACACATTAATCAAACTAGTGCTCAAGCAGCCAGTTAAATAACCCCGCAACAGATCAGGGACCTGACTCCAGCTGGCCAGCTTCAAGAGGAGACTCACCAAACAAGCTGAAAAGCCAAGGTTGTTATGGAGAGTGGAGTGCCAGGATGGAGAGTGTCCTGGGAGTGGACCTGGGGACAGTGCCTAAGCTCAATGGGTGGCCAGCCACCTCTTTTTGAATCCACTTCCCACTGTCCAACCAGACCTTTCTATCCACCGGTGGGGGCCCTTTTTGCCATGCCATCCTCCTATGTCCCGGAGAGACTGCAGTTGCCGTCTTAAACCACCAGGTGGTGACCGTGCTTCGAAAAGTCAAAACCTGTGGTATTACTGGGAGTAGGCTCATTTCCTTCCGCACGTTACATGCTATCTCATTTAAACTTCAGACAGCTCTGAGAAGTAAGTGCTATTATTATCTCTGTTTTAAAGGACGAAAAACACTGAGGCTTAGCAAGTTTTAAGACAGTGTTCTCAGATGAGTGCATACACTGGGAAAAGGCAGTAGTATTTAGTGCTCACAATGGAGCCCTTCCTATGTCTCTATGATGTTTTACAAACTCGATTTAATTGGTATCCCCAAACAACCTTACAGATCAGACCCTATTGTTACCCTCATTGCGTAGATGAGTTTGCTGGGGTTCAGAGAGGTTAACTGCTGTGTAGGTGTGTCTGAATAGGTGACAGCCCCAACGCCAAGAGCAGAGGTTGCTTACACTTCAAGTTTTGGGGGGGAGCTGAGTTGGAGGGGTTGTCTAGATCCCTGTTCTCTGGTGGGGAAGACGGGTCTCAGGAAGGGAGAATTCCCAACTTCCCACAAGCAGGACACAGTCAATTTTGACCTCAGATCCTACCACTGGCCGTGACTTAGGGACATGACCCACTGTGGGGTGTGGTTTGGGTTTTCTCATCTACAAAAGAAAGGTTTGGACTCTCTCTACAGAAAGCTTCTAAACCCTGCTTTGCAGAGTTGGCCAGGTGACAAAAATGAATGACCTGTGTCAGGCAGGGAGTGTAGGAAACTGGTGGACACACGCCTCATTTAAGGGGCAGCTTAGCCAGTTGTCATGCTGGAATGTGGGTTGATTGTTGCAAGATCCCCTGATGTTCCAGGAGAATATAGAAATCTAGAAGTTTAGGTTTGTTTGTTTGTTTGTTTCTTCTGTAAAATCTCTTTTAAAGATGTCGGCAATGGATTCAAAGCTTAAAAAACTGCCAATTAAAACATACACACCATGAACTGGATTTGGCTGATAGCCCTCTTGAAACTGGGCTTGAAAATGCCTGTAGCTCCTCCAGTTCTGGGCCTCTCTCATTCCTTGAGCTTTAGGGGCCACGATGCTGGCCAAGTAGAATTGAGGAAGGAGAAGAAATAGGAGGAGCACTGTATGGGATGTTTCCACGGGGCTCTTAGTCCAGTAGTTCTACTCAGCTTCTGTATCATCTGGGAGCTTGGTGACTCTTACCAAGCCAGGATGGTCCTAAACCTGGGTAAAACCTGGACCTCTGAGAGCCTGGGGAGCCCTCCAGATGGTTCTGACAAACAAACCTGAGTGAGAACCTTGTCCTGGATCAGCGGTTCTTAGCATTGGCTGCGCGAGAGAATCACCCGGGGAGCTTTTAGGCCAAGCCCTGCCCAGGACCAATTAAATCAGATGTTCTGAGTAGGGAGGCTTTGATCTTTCAAACAGCCCCCCAAGGATTCTTACCTGCACCCTGGGATAGGACCTGCTGGCCTGGATCAATGTTCCTGGTCAATGCTTTTCACACTTTAAAGTGCTGGAGGGTCACCTCTGGGACCTTACTTAACATGCAGGTTTGGAGTCAGGTCTGGGGCTGGAACTGAGATTGTGCATTTTAAGGAAGCTCCAGGTGATGCTTCCGCTGTTTCTCTGGGTCTGGGATGGTGTTTTCCAAACTTCCCAGACAGTAAGAATCACTTACTCTTAATACATATATACATTCTGTGGAGATAAATGAAGAGCACACAAATGAGAAAAGGCAAAGGCTATTTATTTTAGAGCTTGCTCTAGGGAAAGAGCCACTATCCCTTGAGTTTTGGCAGCAACTCAAAGGCAAGTGGAGAAGGAAAGCTTTGTAGTGAAAAAAAGAGAAGGCTTCACGTGTGCCCTGAGGGGAGATGATTGGCTTGGAAAAGCCAGGGGCAGGGCCAGCTAGAAGTGCATGCTGTGATTGGCTAGGGGAGCGTATTTGGCTTTCTCTGGTTGGCCCTAAGGCCTGGTTCTTCCTGGCTAATGGCTACAGGGTTTGCTGTTTAGTTTCCTGGCCGGATGCTGAAGACAATAGGTCAGCGTTCTATTTTATGTACAGTCTGGCTATTGTTCATTTGTACATTTAATCTCGCAATTCCTGGCTTTCCCCTGGATTCAAAAGGTCTGAGTTGGGGCCTGGGAAATCTCCGGGTGATTCTTGTCCTCAGGGAAGGGTGGGGTGGAAATGAAAACCATGTAAATTAGAGTTGCCTGGGGACGGAAGTTAACAGTAGCTGCCCAAACCTTACCCCCCAGAATCTCTGGGCTTGTGGTGAGGAAATATGCATCTTATTTATTCCAGAGTAAAAAGCATCTCTAAACATAGTGACAAAAAAATAATGATTCATTATTTCTCATGTTCTGTGGGTTGACAGGGACCTCCCCAGTTCAAAGACCCTGGAGCCCTTAGATAATTGTGGGAGATCCCCTCGGGTCTAACATGTGTGCTTTAAAAAAAACAAAAACAAAACACTATTTTTGGCTGTGTTGGGTCTTCTTGCTGCATATGGGCTTTCTCTAGTTACAGTGAGTGTACAGGGGGCTACTCTTCGTTGGGGTGCGCAGGCTTCTCACTGCAGTGGCTTCTCTTGTTTTGGAGCAGACTCTAGGCACGCAGGCTTCAGTATTTGCGACTCTCGGGCGCTAGAGCACAGGCTTGGTAGTTGTGACTCACGGGCCTAGTTGCCTGGCAGCGGAACATGTTCTTTAGGAAGGTAACTTTGTAGGTACTAGGGAGTCACCAATGAATTAGTTTGAAGTAAGCTCTAAACTGTATTTTAGCAGGTTTCAAATATCAAAGTATACTGATTCCAACATTGTAAAGCAATTATCCTCCAATTAAAAATAAGTAATTTTTTTAAAAGTGTAATGATTCCAATGGACTCCACAAGGGAGTTTTTTTTTTTTTTTTAATACTATGATGTAGTGACTACAGGTATTTTTTTAACAATAGGTTAATTGTCTGCATGAAGCCTGCTCAGGTGGGAGTGGTGTAAACGTTTGGAGTTTTTGAAAGACAGAGGTTGTGAGAAGGCACATTTCAAATAAGTAGTGAAAACGTTAATGATAACCCTGTATGCGAGACAGCAAAAGAGACGCAGATGTATAGGACAGTCTTTTGGACTCTATTGGAGAGGGCAAGGGTGGGATAATATGGGAGAACGGCAATGAAATATGTAAATTATCATATGTGAAATCAATCGCCAGCTCAGGTTTGATACTTGATACAGGGTGCTCAGGGCTGGTGCACCGGGATGACCCAAAGAGATAGAATCGGGAGGGAGGTGGGAGGGGGGTTCTGGAAGGGGAACACATGTATACCCATGGCAGATTCATGTCAATGTATGGCAAAACCAACATGATAATGTAAAGAAAATAAATAAATTAGAAGTAAAAAAAATAAATAAAAAACAAATAAGTAGTGAAAATGATAGCTAATGTTTATTTACTATGTGCCACACACTGTCCTAAACACTTTACATATTTAATCCTCTTTTGATATTCATGACAACCTTATGCATTAGGCCCCATTTGACAGGTAAGGAAACTGAAGCAAGAATGATTCATTTGCCAGAATTCTTAACCAGTGGCTCAGAGGGTAAAGAATCTGCCTGCAATGCAGGAGACCCAGCAATGTTTGATCCCTGGCTCAGGAAGATCCTCTGGAGAAGGGAAAGGCTACCCACTCCAGTATCCTTGCCTGGAGAATTACATGGACAGAGGAGCCTGGCAGGCTATAGTCCATGGGGTTGCAAAGAGTCGGACACAACTGAGCAACTAACGCATGGAAGTACATGGAAGTCATTCAGTTAGTAGGTGGAGGAGCCAGAGTTTGAACCCAGGCACTCTGATGCTATGCTGTATACACTCACATAGAGTGTACACATTGTATACATGCTAATAAGAGGAATTAGTGCTGTCTGAAACTCCAGGCGTAGCCTCTCTCGTTACATACTTCATGGACCATAGGAAAGAGGCTGCTCTCCTATAAGCAGCCTGGCCTTGTTGGATTAGATAAGCAGTTTTGTCAGGCCAGAAAGGACTGATTAGGGGTCTCAGTCTCCCAAACAAAATTACCTCTTGTCGTTGTCCAATCGTCAGCCAGAAGGAAGTTGACCCTCTAATTCTCTTTTCCCTGCCCAGTGCCCTGTAATTGTCCAAATACACCTAGGGCAAGCTCAACAATCTAGAGCTGGTAAAAATAAAACTTCAGTGAAAAAAACCACATCATCAGTTGCTATGCCAACCTGTACTGTACCTAAGTCTGTTTCTGAGGGATGTTGAGGTAGAAAAGGTTCTGGAGGCTAAGCTTCGGGGTGGGGCGTTCAGAATCTCCCTTGATGGATTTTTAGTAGAGTCTGCTTGAAATAGCCTTCAGAGGCTTACACTGCCTTTAGGATAAAGTCTCCTGCTTAATGTGGCTGGCACCCCTCCCCTGCCCTCTGGCTTTCTCTCACTTCCTTTCTTCATCATGTTTTCTGGTCCCACAGCACTGAACAAATTTTGTTCTTCATTTCATTGCTCTCCATCACCTCCAAGCCTTCCCACAGATTGATTTCAGCTTGGACTCTGTTCCCTTCCTCTCTTCTCTGCTTGAAGCATCCTCTGGCTTCACTTTATGTCACTTTGAGAACCTGTGAATTTCAAGAACTGTGAGGGGTCTAAGTTTGCCATCCTTGCAAGCTAACCTGTGAGCTTGGCTTCACAGCCGTGGGCAGAAGACACGAGACACCTGGGTCAGAGAGAGGGGAAGTTTATCACTCAGAACAACAGCAGAGCCCAGAGTATCATTATTTTGCCTGGTTTCCTGATCCCCAATTCCCCCAGGGTGGTGGGAAGAGGGCCAAGTGACAATGTGCATCCAGTGGGCTGCATTACAGGAGAGGAACCCGGAGCTTAGGGAGCCTGATTCTTTTATACTCGGCTTTTTGGCTGCAAGGTTCTGGTTCTTTTTGGCTGTAAGATTCCTCCTGGCTGTTCATGCTCTGGGCTCCACTGAGAGACAGAGTTAGGTTAGGACTATTAGACGTCTAAGAAGTAGTTTAGTTAAGTGTTTCAGAACCAAGAATATTGTAAAAATAGCCCCTAATTATTGCCCTCCCATGTCCCTGACCTTGGGTAGTCCCCTCCCACACTGACTGTGGGCTGGCCTTGTAAGTTTCTCTGGCCAATGGCACACTGGCAAACAGGACACAAGCTGAAGCTCAAAAAATCCTTGTTTATCCGGATCCTCCCCCTCTCATGCATCTCGGGATCCCTGTGACCATCCACCTCCACATGAATTAAGTCAGGGAAGCCTACTGCATGATGAGTAATGCACAGCCAAATCATCCCCATCGCCCCAGCTGACTTGCATCCAACTACCAGCCATTTGGGTGAAGCTGTCCTAGACCATCCAGCCCTGGCTGAGCTGCCAGCTGACCACAGCGATCAGCTGAGCTGGCTCAACCAGAAGTATCAGCCTTCCAAGTCACAGAACTATGAGAAATAATAAGTAGGTGCTATTGAAAACCATTCAGTTTGGTACCATTTGTTACGTAGCAAAATCTGACACAACTATGGGCATATTTGTTTAGGTTGAAATCCTAGTCTTACCATTTAATGGTTTAACCTGAGACAAATTCCTTAATCTCTCTGTGCATTAATTTCTTCATCTGTAAAATGAGGATGAAAATAGATCATGTGACTTTAAATGTTATGTCATTAAATGAAGTATTATTTAAAAAACCCTCAGAATGGGGACTGGTACACAGTAAGTGCTAAGATAAGAGGAGCTATTTTATGATTATTAGATTATGGTTTCTACTACTCAACCCACATGTAATGAAAACAAAAATTAAAAAAATAATTAATGCCAATGTCTACCAAGTTTGTTTCGAAAGTATTGCACACCGATTGCCATCAGCATTCCCCAGCCCCTCACACTGTGTGCACCCCCTGATGCTTTTGCCTGAAGTGTGTTCTAGTCTGGGGGAACCTCAGCTGAGAACCCCTGGGTGGAAGGATTCTCCCAACATTAAGAAGGCTGGAGCCGGCTTCCTCCCTGCAGTACCTGCTGTATTTCAGCAGCCTCCATCTGTCTTCAAGCCAGGGAGTGACAGCACAGAGCAAGAAATTCAAATGCACATGTGAGACCCCGTGAAGCCTGTTCTCCAAACTATGCTCTGTAGGGAGGGCAGAGCCCTTCCGGCTGACCGGGGCCTCTGCCCTCCCTCCTCGGGGCCATGCTCATTAGATGGAGAGCTCAGCTAATAGGGGTGCTCATCGCCCAGCCAGGACCCCGCACATGCTCTGCATGCACAGCCTCGCAGGGGCCCAAAGGGTTACCGAGACCAGGGCCTTTGCCCGCTTCCCCAGCTGCGGAAGCTGATGCACGTCTATTTCTTTAACAAATTTCCACTGAATGGTATTAAAAGAGAGAGGCGGAGCCATCTCCCTGATCCTCATATTGTGTGATATCGTGAAATCATCCCACGGGGGTATGTCATTGTGAGCAGCAATCTCTCCTTGAGCCCCTGTGGTTTACATCCCGCTCACTATCACTTACTTTCCCAGCCCCCAATGTCCTGAAATGCTTAACAGAATGAGATATTAGAGTATAAGAGAAAAGATGCAGTGCTGAAAGAAGCACTATAGATTCTTCCAGCATGTCTCAGCCTCTTTTATATTGTTTTCATCCTGAGCACACAGACCAGGGCCTAGATAAGAGAGGCAGAGAATGATTTAGAGCATAGGCTTTGAGGGCAAACAGATCTGGGTCTGGGTCCCCATGGAGTCAGGTCCTGGCCTTCTGAGCTTGGTTGTATCCTTCACCTTGACACACCTCAGCTTCCCCACCTGTACGGTGAGGGTGACATTCATTCCTATTGGACAGAATTGTTCGAGGATTAAAAGAGATGAGGCAAGTTTCCTTTGCCAAACTTCACATGCTTCTCTAAGATTCTGGAACACTTACTGGGTGCACTCCCCTCCCCCATCTCTGCCTGATAGAACTACTTCATTCGATACAGGAAGACAGGAGAAGATCCCAGATGGAAGCACATCACCCCAGCCATAGTAACAGAGCCATTCTTGGATTAGTCCCCCAGTCTGCAAGCCCTTGACTTGTTGCTCCACCTGCCCCGGCTATGAGGAACCTCTCCATATCAACATGGGGCTGGCCTTCCTAGTATTGACTGCCCAGGGCTAGACACCTGGTCTGAGGGTGGCTGATCCATCCTTGCAGTCAGGAATTTCATCTGCGACATACAGTTTCAGCCAAAGTGATTGAACCGCATTTAGAGTGGTTATCACATTGAGTAGGGGTCCTGTGAGGGAGGGCTATGTATCATAAGCTTGGGACAGTTGTGCACCAAAAGGGATTATAATGTAGGGGAAAGAAAAGGAATAGATGATGATAACACCTGTGGGAAGCACCAAGAGATGCAGACAGCCAGGGGAAAGGCAGATCTCAGGATGCAGCCGAGTGAGCCTGGTCTAAGGTGCTCACATGGAAAGTGTTCATGCAGTGGTGAAGGGGCGAGAAGAAACATTTGCAACTTCTTCAGGTTTTGCTCACCCCCTGTCTCCCCACTTCACTGAGGCAGACCTAACTATGACTCCTGCACTAGGATTTCTGGGAGACCTGGACTGCTTAAAGGCCCTCAGGGATTCTAAACAAACCTCTCACTTTTCTGTGGGCTATGCATGACCTCTTTGAGTAGCTTGGGCTACACAGCATGGTGGCTGGAGTTTGAGAAGGGGCATCTCAAAACTGACTGTTCATAAGATCCAAGCAGAAGCTGAGAGATTTCCTATGACCTAGATTTGGAGGTTCCAGATCACCATTTTTGCCTCAATCTATTGGTCAAGCAAATCATTAAGAGCATTCCAGATTCAAGAGCAGGGTAATCAATGGGAGGGCATGCCAAGGAGTCTGTGCTCATCTTTAATCCATTATAGAAGCCAATCCAAGCAAGTATGAAAATGTCAGCATCTCAGCTGAGATGACAGGGGTGCATGGATCCTGGGTTGGGCTTTTTTTTTTTTTTAGGACAGATGGGGCTAAAAGGAGCGGGAGAAGAGGGGTGTGAAGGGGGATGTGAAGGTGCATGAAGGTGGGATCCAATGGCTCCTTATTCCTCTGTCATCATCATCATCATCGTCATTGTCATCAGCTTGTCAACAATTTAGCTAACACTGACTGACTGCTTCCTATGTGCTAATTGCTGTCTACAACTGTCCAGGGGGTAGTGACTATTATTGTCACCATTTCAAAGAGGAGATACTGAGCCAAAGAGACACTAAAGCAATTAAGTCAAGATCATGCAGCATTTAAGCAACAGAACTTGGAGAAATGGAATCTAGTCCTAGAATCCCTGTTTTGAGCCACTGCCCTACACAACTTCACATTATTGCCCAAATAGCCACAACTGAGCACCTACTATATCCCCTGCTTTAGATTCTTTGTTATCTTGTATGCATGCTCATTCACTTCAGTCATGCCAACTCATTGCAACTCCATGGACTGTAGCCCGCCAGGCTACTCTGTCATGGGATTCTCCAGGCAAGAATACTGGAGTGGGTTGCCATGACCTCCTCCAGGGGATCTTCCTGATCCAGGGATCGAACCCATGTCTCTTGCATCACAGGTGGATTCTTTACCACTGAGCCACCAAGGAAGCCTGTGGAAAAGAGGAACATGGCTGGAACACAGCTCTGGGATCCCATGGTGGTTATAAGTCCCACTAATTCCACTAAATTTGGCCTCCCATGCCATTCATTTCTTATTGCCTGTGCCAGGGGTTTGTCAACAGGGAGGGGAGAGGAAGTGATTAACCACGTCACACTATGAGTATTAAAGACAGACAAGCCAAGTGAGACCTGTCACTCAGGCGACCAAGGTGAGACATAGTTCAGGGGTTCCCAAGGCACCCATGTGGGCTGTGTTGGAATAATCCATGGCCTGATGGCTACAGTTCAACTGGATGGAGTAATGCAGCTGTATCATTGTTGAAGGAATTTGAGTGTAATGCATTACAAGCATTTAATAAGGAAGGTCATATGTGCTTATACTGGGGGTAAAGGCTTGCCTCTCTGAGCCCCTCATGTACCGCTTCTATGGTGCATGTGACTAAATCTTGCCCATAAACAAAGATATTGGTGTGCTCTTAGTTCCCCAAACTGGGGAGACCTCTTGTCAAAGGGACCAACCTCATCCTCACTCTAGAGTTGAGAATGCCTCTGGACACATGATCTGACCTTGCCCCTGTGTGCTAATCCCCTCCATATATGGACACCCCCTTGCTTACTTAGGTCCTTGTGCCAGGACACAGTGACCTGTGAGGGCCTGTGAGGAATGTTACCACCAGGCTCCACTGTCGGGTGGTGAGGAATCAATTCCAGAAGCCTTGGAAACTGTCCCCAGGGCAAGCAGGGCGGTCTAGCAAATGAAACAGTGGCAACAGCTTCATAGTCCATTGAATCTATTAAAACAGAACCTTGCTGCTGCTTGTGTCTGAGGCAATGGTTGGTTTTACCTTCATTATAGGTTCTCCTAAGTACAAGCACCAACATCACAGTGAAGCAAAAAGACCTGATTCAGTTTGACAACTAAGCCAAAACATATTTATTCTTGATTTCATTCTTCAGCTGATTCCTTGGCAGGCTGCAGAATGAAATCGATGGTGGGGATAAGGCACTCCTAGTGACATTTGTGTGGACTTCTGTGGTGGTTCTCAGCCTCTTGAATAAATTCTGGTGTCAGAGGAGCAGGGAATTGAGAGCCTGGGCGGCGGGCAGTTAGTTGAAAGGAGGAATTGTGAGGTCTAGGCTGGTTAGGGAAGGATTTGAAGCTGGAAGAAGCTCACAGGTGAGTAAAAAGAAGCAGACAAGACCCTGAAGATCTCAGCGTTATTGGAGCAGTGGAGAGCATAAGATTACAGCTGGAGAACTTCGCATTTATGACACAGGGCACCTCTAAGAGATGCTGAGAAGTTCCAGGTACAGCTCAAGTTAGTGCAGGAAAACATCAACGTTGCGGAGCTCAACAATGGGGTTTTTTTTTTGGACAGGCCATCTCAAGAATTGGGCTTTTTTTGGCACGGGCCATCTCATGGATGCTGAAGTCACCCAAGCTGTGGGAGTGTGTCCAGGATGTCAGTGATGAGACTAGAGGTGGTCTGATGGCATGGCTTCATTTCTGCTGCGAGTTGGAAGAGTTAGTGGGAAGGAGCTCAGGATAAGGTAGGGATGGAAAAGTTCTAGAAGATGGTTGACCCAAGCTATTTGTACTTTGTATGGTGGCCAAGAATGGCCGGGCTGTCTGGTGGCATGAACTGCCTTCAAATTTCTGGATCAGACTAATTCTTTTCAAGAGGCTTTGGCTGATTCCGACTTTTGCTCACGGTCTCCCATAGTTTGTGGGTCTTGACACACAGTTTGTTCCAGAAGCAAATGAGAGGGATAGGGACCCCACCACACATGGTGGACCCAACTGTTACTTGGGTATGTATGACACATGATCACACGTGTCCCCATAGCCTTAGGGGAGAAAAAAGCTGCTTCTTTACCTATGTGGAATTATTTATCCCTCCTCATGTGTATACTTTTATGTGTCTATGGAATTTTGGAATGAAAAAAACCACTGATGGCTTCTGAACCCAGAGGAAGCTCCCTCCTAATGGTAATTTCCATGTCCACCCTCTGCTTTAATGATCCACCTTATGTCATTCCTTCTGGGGCCACTAGCTGCATCCAACTGTACTCATGTAACAGATGCTTCCCAAATGGTAAGCATCCTTTTGGACCTTTGGCCAACTTCTAATCGCCTACCATTTCCCTTTATAACCTTTGCAAGAAAATACTTATTTTAGATATTAACCCAAGGAGTCTCTGTCCTTCCTTGTCCATGAAGTTGGTGGCTTTTAGTGCTTCGGAGGAGGGATGGTACAGCAGAAGAGCAGGTGAATTGTGTGTTATTTGGGGAGAAGGGTTTGGAAATAGCTGAATGACTGACCAGAGAGACTCTGCCATGGGAATGTGCAAGTCTCAGAAAGTACTCTGCGTGGATTATGGCTGACGACCAAGGCAAGAGAGGAGCAGGGTGGCTTGAAGGATGCCAGCATACATGGCAAACAGTGACCAAGGACCAGATTCATTCTCTGGCACTTGATCCTTCTGCCTCCAGAATATAAGAGCCCTACTCATCCAGGGAACAAGTGAGGGGGCCTCCCTGATTTGGTGAGATTGTGTTTCTACCACCCAAAGGAAATGCAGCTTGGGATACCAATAAAAGATCAGAACCATCCAGAAAGCTTAATTTCTGGCAGCCCTAATTTGTGGACTGAAATTCTTACTTCTGGGATGGCAGGGTGCAGTTTGGCAAGAACTCTATAACCAGTTATGTTTTGGATTAACTTGCATGTGTACATGCTGTACTGATAGCAAATGTTAGAAATAAAGTCATATTACATATACCCTGGCAAAAATATATTTCAGAAAGATAAGTGCACCCCTATGTCAGAACAGCACTGTTCACAATAGCCAAGACATGGAAACAACCTAGATATCCATAGTCGGATGAGTGGATAAATAAGGTGTGGTACATATATACAATGGAGAAGGGAAATGGCAATCCACTCCAGTACTCTTTCCTGGAGAATTCCATGGACAGAGGAGCCTGGTGGGCTACAGTCTATGGGGGCGCAAAGAGTTGGCCACGACTGACTGGGCACACATATATACAATAGAAGACTACTCAGTCATCAAAAAAGAAGGAAACAATGTCATTTGCAACAAGAGACCAGTGGAGGCAACTAGAGATTATCATACTAAGTGAAACAAGTCAGGAAGAAAGATGAATACCCTATGATATCACTTATATGTGGAGTCTAAAATATGACACATATGAACCTATCTATGAAACAGAATCATGGACACAGAGAACAGACTGGTGGTTGCCGAGGCAGGATTGAGGTTGAGGGAGGGATGGAGCGGGAGGTTGGTCTTAGCAGATGTCAACTATTATATATAGAATGGAAAAACAACAAGGTCCTACTGTATAGCACAGGGATCAAAAATCAGTATCATGTGATAAACCGTAATGGAACAGACTATTAAAAAGCATGTATATATATGTACAACTGAGGCACTTTGCTGTACAGCAGAAATAAATACGACATTGTAAATCGACTATAATTCGATTAAAAATACTAAAACAGCAAAAAAAAAAAAACAAAACAAAAAACCAAAAACAACCCACGTTACTTCAAGGCAATGTTGCAGCTCTGAGACAGTTGGTGAGCAGAGGTGAAGGAAGTGGTTTCCAGAAGTTACTGCAGAGTTTTAAAAGGATGCTGTCTGTGATAAGGATGGAGGGGGAGACAGGCAGCTGGGCAGGAGCTGAAGGAAAGATGAACAGAGAGGGAGGCTAATTTCGAGAGATTTCTCTTGAAGGTGGAATTTCTGAGAGAATCAGATCTTTTATTGTCAGGGCAGGGTCAGGCCATCAAGACAGAGAAGATTTTGATATCAAACCAAACCAGCTTGCCGCTTAGTTCTCCTGAAGGCGAGCTGCTACGTAGTTCAGGAGGAGGGATGTCCAGATCCTTTTAAGCACAGGGCTCTCAAGGATGGAGCTGGTGGTCAGGGCCCTTGGCCTTGGGAGTGTCGGCCTCATTAGCAGTCTTTGGTGCCCCCGAGCGCCTCGTTCCTGATTGACTTGTTTCCATTGAGTCCATACCTATTAGGGATCTGTTGGTAATTATCCAGCTCCACTTCAGCCCCTGAGGGCCTGTATTCCGCAGCTGTAATGAGTCCGAGCAGCCTCTCTGGCATAATAAGCAGCACAGGAACGGGTGCAAGGGCATTGGCTTCCTCTCTCAATAGGGTAACTCGGGCTTCAAGGACGATCAAGACTCAGGATCACAGCGAGCTTTAATTGCTTTTGTAAAACTGCAGATGAGTAGCTGGCATTGAGATCCCCTCAGTTTCAGCTGAGAAGTGAGATCTTTGTTCGTGTTGCTTTTTTAGAAAGTAGGGGGCTTGGTGACAGCGTCAACAGTCATCATTTAGTGAGTGTTTGTTAGGTGCCAGGTCCAGTGGTAAGTGCTTTCTCTGCCTTCCTTTGTGTCAAACTCACCACTGTTGTTGTTGTTGTTTTAATTTTTTACTACACTGGGTCTTTGCTGTGGTTAATGGGCTTCTCTATATGTACCGTGGGGCTCCCTAGTTATAGCGCACAGGCTCAGTAGTTGTGGTATATGATTCCCCAAGGCATGTGGGATCTTAGTTCCCCGACCAGGGATCAAACCCACCTCCCCTGCTTTGGAAGGAGGATGCTCAACCATTGGACCACCAGGCAAATCCAGTTCACTACTGTTTGATGAGTGAGGGACTACGATTGTCCCCATTTTACAAAGGCAGAAAGTGAGGCTCCCCCGGAGTGATGTGATTTGCCTGGTTAGTAACAGGTGGATCTGATTGTAAATCTGGAAATACTAGAAAGCAGGCAGGTGTCCTGGACAGGAGGACAGGAGGAGCCATTTCTTGAGTCTTTTGTCTTTAAGCTTGATGAAGAGGTCGTTATTTAAAGGAGATGGAGGCAAAGCAATATTTTCATATATGAAATCTTTGTTACAGTTCCTTTTTCTGCCCTCAAAAGGAAGGATCTCATAAAATCTAAAAATCTACCATTCAAACAATCTCCATGTTCATATAAGTTACTGTAGGACCCCCAAAGTCCACAGCCCCTCAAGAGCAGCAAGAGTTCCTGATAACCACACATACTATAGTTAGGAAATAAAGTAGATATTTTAAAACAAAATAGATAACATATATTTTTAAAGTAAAGAAAAGAAGCAACCATATGCACCAATGATTGGAAAGATGTATATAAGCATTTGAACAGTAGAATTCTGGAGGATTTTCCCCTTCTTTCTGTTTTGTATAGTCAACCTATTTTTATTTTAAAATAATTTCAGAAACAGTTATTTTAAAAAGCAACCATAAAGCTCTCTCCTTAAAACTCAGCTGTGGATATAAACCATTTCAAAGAAAGTGAAAATGAAATGCAACATCTTTGATTTTAGAGGATAAGCTAAAGCTGAATTCATGGAAAATAATTGCTTTAAATTCTTTAGTCATTAAACAAGTATGAAGTGAAACAAATGAAATGAGCATTGACCTCAAGAATTAGGAAGACAAGGTCAACAAAATAAACACAAAGAAAGGATGAGAGAGGAGTTAACAAAAAAGAACAATCATAAACTGAGCTAGAAATTCCAAGGCTAATAAAATTGATAGCTACATCCAAAATCTGACTCATTAAAAGGACAAGTCAGCAAAATTCAGAGTAGAAAGGGAGTAAGAAGTGTGAAATTAAAGGATATTTTAAAAGAATTAGAAAGGAACTAAAGAGCCTCTTGATGAAAGTGAAAGAGGAGAGTGAAAAAGCTGGCTTAAAACTCAACATTCAAAAAACGAAGATCCCAGCATCTGGTCCCATCACTTCCTGGCAAATAGATGGGGAAACAATGAAAACAGTGACAGACTTTATTTTCTTGGGCTCCAAAATCATTGCAGATGGTAACTGCAGCCATGAAATTAAAAGACGCTTGCTCCTTGGAAGAAAAGCTATGACCAACTTAGACAGCATATTAAAAAGCAGAGACATCACTTTGCCGCCAAAGGTCCATCTGTCTAGTCAAAGCTATGTTTTTTTCAGTAGTCATGTATAGATGTGAGAGTTGAACCACAAAGAAAGATGAGCACTGAAGAATTGAGGTTTTTGAACTGTGGTGTTGGAGGACTCTTGAGAGTCCCTTGGACAGCAAGGAGATCAAACCAGTGAATTCTAAAGGAAATCAGTCCTGAATATTCATTGGAAGGACTGACGCTGAAGCTGAAGCTCCAATACTTTAGTCATCTGATGTGAGGAGCCAACTCATTGGAAAAGACTCCAATGGTGGGAAAGTTTGAAGGCAGGAGAAGGGGATGACAGAAGATGAGATGGTTGGATGGCATTACTGACTCATTGAATGTGAGTTTGAGCAAGCTCTGGGTGTTGGTGATGGACAGGGAAACCTGGCATGCTGCAGTCCATGGGGTCACCAAGAGTCAGACACGACTGAGCGGCTTAACTGAACTGATATTATAATACAGTGCAAATGAATTTTAAAATCTAGATGAAATGAATTCTTTTCAAGAAAAATACAAATGAATAAAATTTATTAAAAATGGGAGATGTTAATAGACTAGTAGCTTTGAAAAAAATGGTAAAAGTTGTAAACAAACAAAACTCCACTTTCCCAAATGATTCCATGTTCAGACAATTTTATGGATGAGTTCTTTGTGTGTGTGTGTTTTAAACCTTTTATTTTATATTGGAATATGTAACCAATTAATAATGTGGTGATAGTTTTAGGTGGACAGCAAAGGGACCCAGTCATCCATATACATTTATTCATTCTCCCCCAAACTCTCTGATATGGATGAGTTCTTTTAAACATACAAATAACAAGTCACTTCCAGACTACTTGAACAGGCAGAACAAATAAAAGGGAGAAAACTTTCTCAAGTTGTTTTATGAAGGTAGCATAGCTGACAGCAAAATCTGATTTAAAAAATCACAAAAAAAGAACACTACCAACTACAGTTCCTTCTAAACATGGATGCAAAAATCCTAAATAAAATATCAAATCTAATCTAATCAAGTTGATTCTAACACTATACTAGAGGTACATTAAAGCATAACCCAATGAAGCTTAATCTTGTAATGCAAGGATGGTTTAATATTAGGAAAGTTATAAACACATCTGGTTATATCAATAAGTACATAGAGGGAAACCAAATGATCAACTCTGTAGATTTTGTAAAAAAAAAAAATTCAGTCTTCAATATTTACTCTTCTTAAAGACCCTAGATAAAATTGGAATAAAGGTGTAGTTCCTTAATATAATGAAGAAATTTCTACCTTAAAACACTTCATTAACTTAAATAAAAAATATTAATACTAGAAATAGTCTCATGTAGTCAAGGGCAAAAAGAGATCCCTATTATGGTTTCCACGTCATCAATATTTAACATTGCCTGGTTCTCAAAAATGCTTTTCAAAAATAATATCTAGTCAAACGTGGTCAGACACATGTGATCTCTTCTGGGCATGTTACAATTTGGAGGCTCTTCAAGCCTAATTTTAAAACTTCCACATTTGAATTATAAAAGTTATATGTGCTTATTGAAATAATTCAAACAATTGATATGATTCAAGCATTAAAGTAAAATCAACAATCTTTTCTTCCTTTATACAGACTAATTATCCCTAATAAACACTACTGAAAATTGGGGGTGGGGGAGGAATGGGTTTGGCATTTGGGATCAGCATTTGCAAACTATTATAGATAGGATGGATAAACAACAAGGTCCTACTGTATGTCCCAGGGAACTAGTCAATATCCTGTGATAAACCACACTGGAAAATACAGATTTATATATTTCTGTACAGCAGAAATTAATTCAACACTGTAAATCAACTGTATTTCAATAAGATAAAATTTTTTTAAACTGTATATCTTCCATATTTTCCTTTGCTTTCATAGACATCTAGAAACATATGAGTACTTATACAGAGTTTCTTTCTTTTTTTTTTAACTTTTATTGGAGTATAGCTGCTTTACAATGCTGTTAGTTTCTGCTGTACAGCAAAGTGAATCAGCTATATATATATATATATAAATCCCCTCTTTTTTTCTATTTCCTTCCCATTTGGGGTACCACAGTGCATTGAGTAGAGCTCCCTGTGTTATAAAGTAGGTTTTCATTAGTTATCTATTTTATACATAGTAATATATACATGTCAACCCCAATCTCCCAATTCATCCCTCCACTTTTAAACAGGTTTCTTCAAAAAGTGGGGAATACAAAATATATTGCTCTTTAGCGTGCTTTTTTTCAGTTATCGGCTTATCACATACATCCTTCCAGTTAATACAAAATAGTCTACATGATTAAACTGATATTCAGTCATTATTAAGTGTAGTGGCTGAGTGCTAAGTGGAGGAGTGAAGAAGGAGGACAATTCACATTAGTTTTCAGTCTCTCTCTTTGTGCCCCAACAATTCAACTCTGACTCTGAACTTCCATGCCCACTGACCAAAATAATATCCCTGCAATTGATTGGAACTACCCTCCTCAGACAGTTGTTTAATGCCCATCTATTGGTCCTTAATAAGCCTCTTTGAAGAGTTTCACTCCTCCTCTACAAATGGCTCATCAGCATTTTCCTTCCAGCCATACATGAACCTCTCCTTGAGAGGAATTTTGATGAATACAATGTTCAGTAACACTTGAGTCCTTCAGTGATGCTTTGATTGATGCCTCAGTTGAGTGTTTATGTGTCTTGTCCTACAATCTAGTTCTGAATCTACTATTGGTCAAGGGGTGAGGAAATGAGCCCTCGTACACAGTATGTGAAAGTTGGCACAATATTTGGTAGAAGTAGGAGGGGGAGAAGCTGGACTAGGAGAGGGTAAGGCTTGGGATGATGTGAAATCATTTTCAGCCACTGGATACCCCAAAGTCCAGAATAGGCCTGTCTGTTTAGCACAGTGCATTTTAAAAATTGAATTAGCAGTTAAAAATTTGGTGATTTTATTTAAAAATCCAAATTTCTAGCTCCCTTTGAAAAAATAAAATCACAGGATTCTGATCTCAGGCCTCATATTTCTGTGTTGTTGTTCAATTGCTAAATGGTGTCTGATCTTTTGTGACTCATGGACTGCAGCACACCAGGCTTTCTTGTCCTTCACTGTCTCCCAGAGTTTGCTAAAACTCATGTCCATTGAGCTGTTGATGCCATCCAATCATCTCATCCCCCTGTTGTCCCCTTCTCCTCCTGCCCTCAATAGTTTCCAGCATCAGTGTCTTTTCAAATGAGTCAGCTCTTCACATCAGGTGGCCAAAGTATTGGAGCTTCAGCTTCAGCATCAGTTCTTCCAGTGAATATTCAGGGTTGATTTCCTTTAGGATTGACTAGTTTGATCTCCTGGCAGTCCAAGGGACTCTCAAGAGTCTTCTCCAGCACCACAGTTCAAAAAGCATCAGTTCTTGGGTGCTCAGCCTTCTTTATGGTCCAACTCTCACATCCATACCTAACTACTGAAAAAACTATAGCTTTGACTAGATGGACCTTTGTCAGCAAAGTGATGTCTCTGCTTTTTAATATGCTGTCTAGGTTTGTCATAGTTTTTCTTCCAAGGAGCAAGTAAGTGTCTTTTTATTTTATGGCTGCAGTCACCATCTGCAATGATTTTGAAACCAAAGAAAATAAAATGTCACTGTTGCCACTTTTTCCCATCTATTCTGTGATGGGAACAGATGCCGTGATCTTAGTTTTTTGAATGTTGAGTTTTAAGCTAGTGTTTTCACTCTTCTCTTTCACCTTCATCAAGAAGCTCTTTAATTCCTCTTCACTTTCTTCCATTAGAGTGGTATCATCTGCATATCTGAGGTTTTGGATATTTCTCCTGGCAATCTTGATCCCACCTTGTGATTCATCCAGCCTGATATTTCACATTATGTATTCTGCATAGAAGTTAAATAAGCAGAGTGACAATATACAGCCTTGACATACCCCTTTCCCAATTTTGAATGAGTCTGTTGTTCCATGTCCATTTTTAACTGTTGCTTCTTGACCTGCAAACAGGTTTCTCAGGAGGCAGGTAAGTGGTCTGGTATTCCCATCTCTTTAAGAATTTTCCACAGTTTGTTGTGATCCACAGAGTAAAAGGCTTTAGCATAGTCAATGAAGCAGAAGAAGACATTTTTCTGGAATTCTCTTGTTTTTGTCAACAATTTTTCAAATTGTTTGCAATTTGATCTCTGGTTCCTCTGCCTTTTCTAAACCCAGCTTGTGCATCTGGAAGTTTGATTCATGTACCACTGAAGCCTAGCCTGAAGGATTTTGAGCATTATCTTGTTAGCATGTGAAATGAATACAATTGTGTGGTAGTTTGAATATTCTTTGGCATTGCGCTTTTGGAGACTGGAATGAAAACTGACCTTTTCCAGTCCTGTGGCCACTCTTGAGTTTCCCAAATTTGTTGACACATTGAGTTCAGCACTTTAACAGCATCATCTTTTTGGATTTTAAATAGCTCAGCTGGAATTCCATCACCTCAACTAGCTTTGTTTGTTGTAATGTTTTCTCAGATCCACTTGACTTCACATTCCAAAATGTCTGGCTCTAGGTTTGTGACCACACCATCGTGATTAGCCAGGTCATTAAGATGTTTTGTGTATAGCTCTGTGTGTTCTTGCAACCTTTTCATAATCTCTTCTACTTCTGTTGGGTCCTTACTGTTTCTGCACTTCATTGTGCCCATCGTTGCAGGAAATAATCCCTTGATATCTCCAGTTTTGTCAAAGACATCTCTAGTCTTTCCCATTCTGTTGTTTTCCTCTATTTCTTTGCATTGTTCATTTAAGAAGGCTTTCTTATCTCTCCTTACTATTCTCTGGAATTCTGCATTCGGTTGGCTGTATCTTTCCCTTTCTCCTTTGCCTTTTGCTTCTCTTCTTTTCTCAGCTATTTGTAAGGCCTCCTCAGACAAAGGATGAGGCCTCCTCCTCCTTACCGTCTTGTATTTCTTTTTCTTTGGGATGGTTTTGGTCACCGCCTCCTATACAATTCATATCCCTACATTACAACAGTTTTCAGGAGCTGCCTTCATCCTTTAGTTTACCTACAATTTTCAGGCTCAAGCCTTGGAAATTGCATACGTTGTGCTCTATGCAATTTCAGAGGGTATCATTCCTATAGACTAATATGAATGGTATACCCTAGAAGTGTGTGATGTGGTGATACTAACCCTATTTTCACTTGCATTTTAGATCTCTGAATTAGGGGTTTTGACATCTAATGGGAAATTTACACAAAAGTTGTATTTAAGAAAATCAAAGATCACTTGCATCTCCGTATATTAGCTGTGTTTATTTTCAGCTGGTGGCATTATGATTCAGTTCTATCCTTTGTGATTTTTCACATTTTCTGATTTTTCTGCAAGAAACATTATTCTGTCTTTAATCAGAGAACTGGGGAAACAACAATAAATGTTACATTAAGAAAAAAGTAAACGAGGTGTCTTGAGATTCTGGCAGGAAGGAGAGCAGACACCAGCATTTACTTGCAACTGAGAGGCTGGAAGCAAGTGATGAGAGGATTTCTAATGAGGCCAGGAGTCCAGGGAATGTGTTAGAAGGGGACTGTGATTACCATCTGAATCTAACAGTCTTCTTTAGAAATTACTAAGTGCACGGTGTCCTGGGAACACAGGGAGACGTGGAGCAGGGTACATTGCTAGGTATGAGGGTTGAGGTTTCTTTCCTTTTTTTTTTTCTCTCTCTTGGTGAAGGGAAGTGAACATAGGCTCTGAGCTTGGGAGAAGCTTGATTAATTGCCAAGCTGTGGCTAGTGAATAAAAGTTCAATTAGAATTGTGCTTGCTAATGAAATCCAAATGTTGGAGCAGGAAACTGGCAGAAGCAGCCCTGTTTTCTGAAAGCACAGACCAGGAAGCTGAAGAGGGTGGTGCTGGAGAGAGCGAAAAGCTGTTCCCCTGGGCTGGAAGTGCTGTGGGCAACAGTGCTTTCACTATAAGCCAAGGCAGAAGCAAATTGCATTCAAGCCTGTGAGCTGTAAACCCTTTGGTACTTCTAAGACCTCATCTGTAAAATGAAGGTAAAATACCATCCTCACAGAGTTATTATAAGAATGAAGTGGTGTGACATAAAGTTCATTTGTCTTTCATTTTTCTCAAGCTAATTCAACATGTCAAGCACTTATAGAGAAAGTACCTGCAGAAGACAGGGCATTACGTGGGTTCTGTGGGGAGCAGTAGACAGACTGTACAATATAGCGCCATGGTCTTTATGAGTATAATGTCTTTTAACGTCACCATGATCCCATGAGATGAATATCTTTATAATAACTTTGTTTTTACCTTTTCACTTGGAAACAATTTTAGATTCACAGAAAGTTGAAAAAAACCAGTGTAGAAAATCCCTATGTGCCCTTTATCCAGTCTCACCTAACATTAACATCCTACATAATCACAGTTTGAGTCTCAAAACCAGGAAATTAACATCAGCACAGTTCTGTTAAGTAAACTATAAGCCCTGACTCAAATTTCCCCTAGTGCTAGTCAAAGTGAAAAAGTCGTGTCCAACTCTTTGCAACCCCATGGACTATACAGTCCATGGAATTTTCCAGGCCAGAATACTGGAGTGGGTAGCCTTTCCCTTCTCCAGGGGATCTTCCCAACCCAGAGATTGAACCCAGATCTCCCACATTGCAGGTGGACTCTTTACCAGCTGAGCCACAAGGGAAGCCCAGTGTTGGTTAATGTTTCTCCGAATGCCCTTTTTCTGTTTCAGAATCCAGTCCAGGAATCCCACATTGCATGTAGTTGTTGTGTCTCTTGAATTTCTAAGTTACACATGTTCTGAGGGATTTAGGTTGTATCCATCTTGAGCAAAGAGTAAGGAAAGGTCACTTGATATGAGAAGGATCCACATAGCAAGTTTCATCTGAAATTAGGTCAGTGTTGCTCAAGATGCTCCTTCTACCACTAGACATCAAATTTACCTATAGTGACCACGCAGATCCCAGAGGGCCGGTTCAGACCTTCTAAATCAGCTTCTTTGGAGGTAGATCTCAGAAATCTGCATTGTAACTCATTTTCCAATAGTTTTATGCACATTAAAATTTGTAACCTAAAGAGAAGAATGTACAGGGAGGGGAGGAAGGAAATAGTGTTAACCATTTGCACGTGTGCATGCTCAGTCACTCAGTTGTGTCCGACTCTTTGAGACCCCATGGACTGTAGCCCACCAGGCTCTTCTGCCCATGGGATTTCCCAGGCTAGAATACTGGAGTGGGTTGCCATTTCCTCCTCTAGAGGATCTTCCCAACCCAGGGATCGAACCCGTGTCTCCTGCTTGGTAGGCAGATTCTTTACCACTGAGCCACCTGGGAAATCCAGGTGGGATTGCCATTTACCTAAATCCAGTTTGTCTGAAGTCCAGGGTTATGGGCAACTTTCCCTGCAGGAGAGTTAGACATGCCTGTTCTTTGAGTTCAGACAAAGCAGTATTTGCTTCTGTCAGTCAAACATGAGCAGAAGTGACATTTGTCATTCCTCTTGATGTTAGGTATATGGTTTACCACATCTCAGTAATATACCAAGTAGAAGCTGTATTATCAGTTTGGGTCCTGGAATAAAGAAAACTTGGAGCAGAGCTTCATTCAACCCAGGCTGACAATGTGGAGTGAGCAAGAAACACCCTTTGCTGTGTTAAACCTCTGAGAATTGGGGGTTGTTAGTGCAGCAGAACCTAACCCATTCTGATTGGTGGCAGCTAGTATGAAACTAATTCACCTGGTTGCCTGTACATATAAATATAAGGATATTTCCTTTGATTTGCCTAAGGGAATTTTTGACATAATTTTTAATCTCTTTGAAACATTTTCTGAATGTGTATTAGTTTATTCTCACGAATATCTTTTGTTTTCTTCTGTCTGCTGAATAACCTTTCTTTAATGTGTATGTTTATCCCAATAAATATTTTCAGACTTGCATTATTTCATACAGGACTTACTAGATACATCTCTTTTGATCATTTGTCTCCTTCTTGATTTTTCTTTTTGTGTGTGTGTGCTGTGGATGCCTGAGTGTACTCCATGAGCTAAACCAAATTAATATGTAGCCTGCATCCTCTCCTGTTTAAGAAGGCACTGGCATTTTGACAGCAAGGATGAAGACGCGAGATAGATGGGTTGAGAATTATATTGAATTCCACTCTTTTATTTTTCAAAATACTTAATTCATAAAGGAATTCTGGGACTCTGAGACACAATGGTACATACAATCTTAATACCAAATGTATATATTGCTAAATTTTAAAACTTTGCAGAAAATATCATTAATGGCAAAAAGTCATTAAATGGTTTGAATATCTATTCATTTAACAAATATTTATCAAATGCCTCAAACCTACCAGGGGGTACAGCAGGGAATGATGAGTGGCTGTCCCCATGGAGGGTTCATTAAGTCTAGATGGTTAGAGGCAGGATTTGAGGCCAGTGGTATGACTGAGCCATTTATTTCACCCTCCCTTTCTGGAGGCTCAGTTCTCCATTTGTAAGATGAGGCTGATCATAATTCACACGACTGTGTTAGAAATGGATGAACTCATGCATGTAAAACGCCACACAGCTGGCAGACAGCAAAATGTTTAAAAAGGGCTAGCCTTGTTGGCATTAGACACATCGTCTTAGAGTGAGGATACGGGGGCTTTGAACAGAGTTTACTTTTTGCAGAGAAGTGCAGCAGTGAAAAAAGAAAGATGGTGGAATGGCTAAGAGTCATTTGTTTAGCTCAGGGCTCTGAATTATGCCTGGGGGCAGAGGGAGAGTGAAAAAATATTGATGATTCCAGAGATGGGACCATCTGTGCAGCTAACTCTTGGAAAACCCAGGCTGGTGTGGAACCCAGGTTATAGGCAGACAAGTCAGATTTAGCCCAAGAGGAGGAGCTGCTGCTTCTGAGGACCAATGAACCCAGAGGGAGAGCGGGAAGGACTCCGCTAAGGACCACTAAGGGTCCTGAGCGCCAGGCGGAATTTGAGGGCTCTCAGTAGAAGGGCCCCTTGGTCTCTCTGATGGGAGGACACGGATGTGGCAGCTCAAGGTGTTTGGGGAGAGGTTGGCTGAGTAAGGGCAATCCTCCTCTGGCAGCCCTCTCTCGCTTCTCTCCCCTTTCACTATCCGTCTGTCCTGCATAACCGCCTGTTTAAATGTCTGTCTCCTTGCTAGACTGTACGTACCTGTGTCCCGCGGCCTCCAGCCCAGTTCTGTGTTCCTGGCACAGAGCAAAAATCAATCAATATCTGTGGAAAAACGCGCCACATGAATGAATAAATGTCTTTTGGTGGCCCCAAAGAAAGTGACTAACTCCACCTGCAGGTGGCGCTAGCTGAACAGGCAGAGGAGCGTGGGAAGGGCATTTAGGAGCCAACATTCCTGAGAGACAGGAATAGCCCGAAATGCACTGGGGGCGGGGATGGGGCTGGGGACGCGGTGATGCTACCTACGGCCGAAGGTTCTTTCATTTCAGTTGCTGGTAAACCACGTCGTCCCTATGCAGCTGCCTTTTGAGGCTGAAGTGATGGCTTTTATCAGAATGTGGGTGACACAGTCTTTAGGTGATTAAGACCATTGGCTTTGGAGTTGGACTATCCGAGTTTAAATCCAGGCTGTGAAGTCCTGAGCAAGTCGCTTAACTTCCTGGAGCCTCAGTTTTCCCTCTGAGACGTGGGCAAAATGATACTTGTACAGACTCTCTCCAGAGCGCTACGGAGGTGGAAGGGGAAGCAAGGGGCACTGGGCTGCATGGCACAGAGCAGGGCTCAAGCACCTAGCGGTGGCGAGGGTTAGGGTCGGGCTTTGTGATCTGACTTACAAAGGTCAGTGGGCATCCTGCTCTGGTCCTGCCCACTCGGGCGTGCGGAGCAGTTCCCCTGGGGCCCTGCCTCGAAGCTCCTGCAGCCTCTTCCGAAGATGGGAAGCGGGCAGAAAAGATTCTGGGGCTTTCGAGAACCTTCACACACACACACACACCCCCACACACCCCGCCCCGATTGCGGGCTCGAAAGGAGGCTTCAGGGCTTGTGGGTCCGCGGCTTCCGCTGCTTCGCTCCTCCTCCTCCCCGCTGTGGCTCACAAAGTGGCCCTTTAAATGGCTTTCATAGCAGCGTAAAAGCACCTGTGGGCGGCTGGGCCCCTCCCGTGACCTCGTAGCTGGTGGTAAATTGCCTCTCTTGGCAGAGGCGGCTGCGGGGAGCGCGCCAGGATCAATAGTTGAGTCCTGGGTTTGGGGAGGGGAGCGCTGGCACGCTGGGCCACCAACTCCCTGACTGCTGGTACTGCCATGATTGAGGGAGGTGGGGAGGGTCGAGGGGTCCAGGGGTAGGGGGGAGTGAGCCAAGGCAAAGACATGCTGGACAGGCAGGGCTGAAGCCAGGCCTCCTCAAAGCCTGCTTGTCCTCTGGGAGGCTGGGCCCCCTGTACCCCAGGAACACTGGGATCGGCAGGAGTGTGTTGCGTTAGGGTTGGTAGGAAAGGAACTTGGATCTTGGGTCTAAAGGCAGCAGTAGTCCCCAGTATGCCCGGTTCCCTGAGGGCAGGCAGGGGCTGGTGTCAAGTTAGGAGACTGTTACAATACCTCAGCATTGCCCTGGACTCAACAAGCTTGGGTGTATGATCCAAGCTTTGTCTCTCGCTACAGTTTTGGGTAAATGACTCATTTGGGTCTCAGGTTGCTCATCCGCAAAACGAAATTATTAGAGTAAGCTTCCTCAAGTTGACATGCTCTTACAGGTTCGGCTCATACAGTTCACTCCCAGTCTGCTCTGGTCTGCATCCTGTGCCCCCTCCACCTCCCCCACAAATTCGTTTGTTGAAACTTAATGCCCAATGTGGTGGTACTGAGAGATGAGACCTTGGGAAGAGTGATTAGGTCATGAGGGTGGAGCCCATGTGACTGGGATAAAAGCGATCCCAGAGAGCTCTCTCACCCCTTCTGCCATGTGAGGACAGAGCAAGAAGAGAACTGACTATGAACTGAGAAGCTGGTCTTCAGCAGACACATAATCTGCTGGCTGCCTTGATCTTAAACTGCCCAGCCCCCAGAACCATGAGGAATAAATTTCTATTGTTTATAAGTCACTCAGTTTATGGCATTTTTGTTATAGGAGCTAAAGGGACTAAGACAGTGACAGAGGAGCCTATTGTGAGCTACAGTCTGTTGGGTCACCAGAGCTGGAGGAGACTTAATGACTAAACCACCACCATAGCCATGCAGGCGTGATCACGGCAGTCTATCCTGCTAAGCCTAGATAACCTCGACTATTTTTCCAAGTACTAGCTAATTAGTCAAGGTTTGGTGCTCAGGATGAAACCTCCAGGCTGCCACTGACCTTGGGCCTTGCCAGACCAAGGGCTTCAAGTTCCATCACAATGACACATTGCCTCACTTAAGAATGAATAACCCTGCAATTATTGCAGATAAACATGTCCCAGGTTCCATTGCACTAGAGAAGTTTGCATCACCTAACACGTTGATAAATAAATGTACATATCGTCTCAGCCATTATTTAGAGGAAGATAATATGTCTTGGAGACTTTTCATCTGTAGAATTTAGTGAATTAAACATTATCAGTGCGTGCATTTGCTCAGTCATGTCCAGCTCTTTTCGACTCCCTGGACTGTAGCCCGCCAAGCTCCTCTGTCCATAGAATTCTCCAGGCAAGAATACTGGAATAGGTTGCCATGACCTTTTCCGGGGATATTCCCAACCCAGGGACTGAACCCGGGTATTCTGCACTGCAGGCAGATTCTTTACCATCTGAGCCACCTGGGAATCCCCAAACATCATCAGATATGTACTTAAATGGAAACTTTGGTGTATCATTTGCCTCTTAATATCAATTGTGATAATGTAATAGCTCATCAGATCTTGAGAATCAGATGCAATAAAGGACATAAAGTAGTTGGCACAGTACCTAGAACAATGGCATTTGCTAGATAAAACTTAGCTCTCACTAATACTAAGATATCAGTGACTGTAGCGCATGTGGTAGGAAGGTGCATTTGCCTATAATTAAGTTCTGCTACATAAACAGAAACTACTCTGCCTGATGCCATGCCCACACTCAAACCCTTCCCTTCCCAGGCCCACATTCCTACCTCCCACAGGGTGCTTCTGAGAACGTCTCTGGTAAATGCCTTTCATGTGAATCCTTGTTTCAAGGCCTGCTTCTAGGACACCCAGTCTAGGGCAACCACCATCACTGGCAAATTCTGGAAGCAGTCAGACACCAAACCAGTTCAACCTCAGAACTCAGCAGGGCCCTTCTCCTTGCTGGGGACACTCTCATCAATAATAGCTAATATTTGTGCCAGCTACTTGATACATATTAACTCAGTCCTCACAGTAACTCTGTGAGGTAGATACTCTTACTTGCATTTCCAGATGAAGAAACAGAGAACCAGAGATGTCAAGCAACTTGTCCAATGTCCCACCTACAGTAAATAGCAGAGTGAATTCAAACCTAGGCAATTTGACCCTCGTGTGTGTGTGTGTGTGTGCTTAGCCACTTAGTCATGTCTGACTCTTTGCTACCCCATGGACTGTAGCCTGCCAGGCTCCTCTGTCCATGGGGATTCTCCAGGCAAGAATACTGGAGTGGGTTGCCATGCCCTCCTCCAGGGGATATTCCCAACTCAGGGATCAAACCCGGGTCTCCTGCATTGTAGGTGGATAGTTTGGTTTTGAACAGTACATTCTGTAGCCTGTCACTACAAAGCACCTGGGAGAATTTAGTAACTAAAAGGTAGGAGTTATTTATTAAGCAATAGATCAGTTGGAAAGTGAATTATCCATGGCTTATAAAATAATTTGTTTGGAAATCAACTAAAATATCCTTAATAATAAATTTTGAATAAGATCAGGCAAAAAATAAAATACAATGAAACTTAGGGATTTTGAACAGTGAGTTTATATATAATGCTTTTCTGGGGTCTTGCTGGCCCTTGATTGGGGTCATCTCTGACCTCTGGACATCCTGGCTCTGGGATGGTGTAACTTAAATCAGAAATAATTCCTTTTAGGGCCTCCTGCTTAAAGATCTAGGTGACAGGTGAGAGGGTAAAGATGTATATGTGTATCATCATCATCACACACACACACACACACACACACACACACACACACACACACCCCAGGGAGTGTCATCTTTAGAAAACTAAAGGGGTCTGAGCTGTTTCCATGAGGCCTCTGTTATCACAGTAGCTGAGGTCATCTCATCTGGGTGATAGTCAAGAAGGATGGTGTTTTGGAGGTCACTGGAAACTTGAGCTAAGGTGAGGGCGACAGGCACGGAATGTAAGGCAGTGGACTGGGATGTTCACAATGGCTTCTTCATTCACATTTTGATGCTGAGGTGGCTGAAACGTCTGGGTGGTGGGCAGCACCCCCCTCTCTCTGACTCTCTGTCTTTCTTTTCATGTGACCTCTCTTCATGCCAGCTTTGGCTTCCTCAAAGCATGGCAAATTCAGAGTAATCTGACTTCTTACATGGTATCAGGCTTCCACGCAAGAGTACAAGCAGAGACTGTGCAGCCTCTTTGAAGGCTATGCCTTGAACTGGCATAGCATCACTTCTGCCAAATTCCACTGGTCAAACCAGTCATAAGGGCCAGTTCAGATTTAAATTAAGGGGAAAATTCTCCAGCTTTCAACTGGAGGAGTGGCAAAGAATTTACCCTGCCACAATTATGATGTAAAAAAGGCATAAAGTTTTATTATTAAGTGACTGGACTGTTGGGGTTGTTTGTTACAGCAGCAGGCTTATACTGACTAATACACTCTATCATAAACCAGGTGTAGGAACTCATTTACATATTCCGTAAAAAAGGAGTACCTTCTCCAAAGATCATCTAGTAAATGAAGCAAAAATGAGAGAAAGCGGAAGATACTGCACAAGGAATCATCTCTGATTCTTGTTAAGACATTTATTTTCTAAATTTCCAACTTTTTTTGCATTAAAGGAAAATACATTCAAGCGAGAGATATATGGACTCTTCTGTTTGGTTTAAAGATAGCTTTTCTTAGGGAAAAAAGCTAGTAGTCAAATGATCTTTATCTATGATCGAATGGACTGTCTTGGAAGTAATGTTTCCCATTACTTAGAGGCAATTGAGCAGAAGCTGGTATCACTGGGATGGTGGGTGGGGAATCCAGTCAACCCTTCCACCTCCTATCTAGCTTTACTCAGACCTAGTGAGAACCCAGTTTGGTGGAATCTTTGCCCTCCCAAGAGACCTGTTAGAAATCTAAGGTCTAACTCATCCTGAGAAGACAGCTAGGAAGTGTGGACTTTCTTCTTTCTAGAAAGTTTCTACACCAGGCACTAGAAATCGGTCCTTGGCATTTGATAGGAGTAGTGCTGGTCTGCAGTGTGGTGGCTTTATTCTTTGGAGGAGTCTCTGAAATGCAAGAGAGAATGATGTGAGAAATAAGCTGCAGGATGAGGTCAGCCTGTGAGGGTCCTGCCCAACTCTGTCTTGATCTTCCCAAGAATCTACCATCCACCTCCTCCCTGGACCACCTCATACTCCAGCATCGACAACCTGATCCAGCAGGGTGTGGACAAGTGACTATTTTCAAGTCTTAGATAAAACAAACCATCAACCCTCAGAGTGTCTAGGTGTGTTCCTAAAAGGACAGACTGCCTGGGTGGATAGAACATGTCATCAGAGATTCTTAAATGTTAGTCTCTGGATGGCTTCCCAAGAGGCGCTAGTGGTAAAGAGCCCACCTGCCAAGGCAGGAGATATAAGAGACGTGGGTTTGATCCCTGGGTTAGGAAGATCCTCTGGAGGAGGGCATGACAAGCCACTCCAGTATTCTTGCCTGGAGAATCCCATGAACAGGAGCCTGGCGGGCTGTGGTCCACAAGGTCGCAAAGAGTCAGACATGACTGAAGTGACTTCATACGATGTTTGGATAATACTGTGGACAAGTATTTGCATTTTCTCCCTTTTCTCTCCTCCCAGTCAGGCAGGTGGCAAGTCTGGTGTTTGGTTGCCTCAGGGGAGGAATGTGTCAGGGCTGAAAGCCGAAGTATCCCCTGAGATTTCTGCCATTGTTCTGAAAACCCAAACAAGTTAAGGATGGGTTTTTGGGAGGAGGCAGAGTGGCTTGAGAGGCTCAAGAAAGAGGGGCTTTTCCTCAGATTAAGAAAAAAAGATATCCCCTGGGGCTGGAGTATGAGAGAGTGGCCAGTGGGCCCGTGCAGCAGTGAGAAGACAAAATGACCCAGGGAGAAATGGTTACATCATATGTCCAAGGAAATAAGACCAAAAGGACCTGGGCTCCCAGCCTTGCCAGAGACACCTGTGTTCCAAGCCTGGGGAGAAAGCAACAAGGAGAACTCCCTGCTGAAGGCACCACACAGGTAGAATGAGAAAGCCCTCAGAGGTGACTGATGACGGAGGATCCTGTGCCCCCAGCCTTGGCACTGTGTCCGACATCAGATCCTTGACAGCATAGCCTGGGGTGAGCTGGGGGGGAGGACTGAGGATCAGAGATGGAGGTCCCTTCCTGAACCATGAAGCGCAGAATGGGGAATACAGCGGAGCCTTATTAAGGGTTATTAAACCTTACTAAGGTTTTTTAATAGGAGAAAATTAAACAAAAGTTTAATAACATGTATACATAGGAGAGATCCAGGAAAATGAATAACTCAACAACACGGCTGAAACGCTCACCTTAAATTATTGTCTTCGGCTAAAGACAAAAAAGGATGTTGGGAGTAGTAGTTTTGGATTTTGAAGGGAAGGAAGGCAATTCACTTGAAGATGGAAAAGCAAATGTTTGGTAAACAGAGGTTTACTGGGATATGCAGAGACAAAGGAACACAGAGAATTTCTGTCTATCCCACCTGGTTCACACTATGATTATCTACAGTGACAGGACCCTTCTTGGAACAGCTCCTTCATCTAAATTCTTTTAGGCAGCTAAGGAAAGGGCAACGGTTCTTCCTGAGTGATCTTTTGGGATAAAGCAATCAAATGACTCACATGCCAAAGAGACTTTGGGGATGGCCAAGGTTGCTTCCCCTACAGCTTTTTCATGCCCTCCTCATTAATGGATGAGTGAGTCTTCAGCCTTCACACAAGAAGCAAGCACTAGTTTCTACATTCAAGTGCTCTAAACTGTAAGAGATGTCTACTGCCCAGGGAATCAGTGCAAAATGAAAATGCAGGACATCTTGTTAAAAAAAACCATGAAGAACATCCATAGCTACAGCAGAGTATTAAACCAAGTTTCTTCTGAGCACTGGGCACTGTCGGGACTGTACAGGTAACAAATTGGTTACACTAGCTGTGCCAGTAAGGCTGGTTATTAAGAATAGAAAGGTGTGACCATTCTTGCACTCCTGACTTTTGAATCAGAGCTTCATATCAACTCTATATTTGTTATTGGTGAGTGGAAAACTTAGTGGGGGGTGATGATTAAGGGGGTGATGAGGGCATTTCCAGTTGACTCGGGGCTACTGAGTCTACGCCTGGCTTCCCTGGTGTACTTGAGGACTTCTAGAGTGGTTACCTCCCCGGGGCTTCTGTATTCACAGTTAAGGATGTAATCCATGCCTAATGATGCCATAAGCACCATCACACCTTCTTTTGTGTAAATAATGTCTGATAAAATGAGGTGTGAGCCTGCTGTTGCAAAGAACACTTAGCTGTTAAATGCTTTTCTTTCCACTTCATTGACTTTCCCTATTTATAGCCATTCCAGCAGAGCGTTTGTGTCATATTCATTTCCTGCCAGCTGCTGGTTTCCTCATCTTAGTTCTGAAGGGAAACCCACAGGGACCTCCCTAGGACCACCCACTCCCCACGGCACTGACCTCTGCTTGGGTCAGGCCTGTCGAGAGAAAATGTTGGGTGAGGTCTCTTCTCTCTTCCTCTCTGGACTTGGCCCTGGAGCTTCTTTGCCAACTGAGACAGAAACAGTTCCTTGACCTTGGTTTACCTGAAAGGAGAGTATTAAAGAGCCTGGGGTGGGAGGAAGTTTTTGTCGTGCAGAGAAGACATAGTGTGAGAGAGTAACAGCTGATGTAAAGACTTGCGTGACTTCTAAGGAGGATGGTGACAGACTAATACTGGCGTGGATATTAACAGTTATAGTAACACTGGCCATTAATCTTTATTGAGTTGTTTGCCATGTACTGAGTACCATACCGAGCACCTAAATGCATTATCCATTTAACCCCAACCCCATGAGGCAGGTCTTGAGTAGGCAGTATTGATCAGGGGGAATCTGCTTATTGGAGGAGATACGATATTGTGGCTGTTGAGCAGAAGTAAAATGAATTATATTTTGTGCATTTGGAGTGCATTTGGGAGAAACCATAGAGGTCAGCTAAGTTCTGTCTGGACAGAGACAAAATCAAGAAATAAGACATGTGAAACTGGGATGTTTTTTGTTCTTTGACCTCAAGAGTGATTTTAATCAAGTAGAGTTTAGGTCTCAGTCAAGACTGAATCCGCATGCATGGGCAACACTTCTGGTTGCCCAGGTAAGAAGACTCACATATCAGGATATTAACATTATAATGGGGAAAGTGCAAAAGAAATAAGTAGTAATTAGGGAAGGAGCTCTGTGTGGCCCAGTTAGGACCACGTTGGGGGGGAAATAGACAGTAGTTGAGGGCAGCAGGAAAACATTTGTGTATGTACCAAAGCAACCTTGAGAGAATGAGACTTGGAGCATGCTTCTGGTTGCTCCCCCAGACCTTGGTGAAAATGGACTGGATGGTAAACTGTGCACTTGCTTGTCCACATTGACTTCCTTTGTGATTGTTGGCATAGCTTCCTGGAGAACCATTTTCTTGGGAAATAGTGAAAGGCCACCCTCCTGATGACTGTGGCTCTGTATTTGGCTCTGGACACTAAGCCATGGCTGACCTGGGATCTGAGAAGGACAGCAGAGTCAGTGCTTGCCCTGGTAGGGCAGGCAGGCTTAGGGCCACCACCAGAAGTGATTTTGACAATCTGCTACTTAGATTTTTCTTCCCGTTCTTAGTAGCAGAGGGCTGGGGATGCCCCAAACAGTCAGGGGAATAGACTAAGGGTCAGCAGTTCTTGCTTTTGACATCACTGTGTAGATGAGGAAACAGAGGTTCAGAAAGGTTAATACAAGAGGTAGAACCCAAATGTTTCTGACCCTAGTCCAAGCATATCATTCCTTCTAGTCTCTGATCCACCTTCTCAAAGGCAAAGAGACTGAAGAAGGGCCAAAAGGTATAGTGGATTCACTACCAAAAGTGATCACAGTCCTTCTCTTCTCTGGATTCTTTTCTTTTGCAAGATGACTCTGAAGTTCCCCCTATCAAGAGGCGGAGTTTATGTCCCTGCTCTGGAAACTGGGCTGGCCTTGTTACTCACTATGGAAGAGATGGTGTGTCCAGTCTAAGCCCAGATCTCAGAAGAGGGCTTCCATTCATCTCTTGGAAGCCTGCCACTGCCATGTGAAGTAGCCCAGGCTAGCCTTCTAGAGGGTGAGAAGCCTCACAGAGAAGAACTGAGGATCCCAGCTGACTGCAGACATGTCAGATCACATGTTAGCTGATGACCCAGATGAACGGATGGGCTCAGCCAACCCAGGGACTCGTGAGTGACAATAAACGCTTATTGCTGTACACCCCTGAAGTTTTGTGGTTGTTTGTTATGCAGCCCAGCTGTGACGTTAGATGTCTAATACAGGAAGCTATGGAGCCTCCACCCTAAAATGATGCACCATAGAAAGCTGGGCAGCAGGATGGCGAAACCAGCCTCTGTCCCCAGAGAATTATGGTATTGGGGAACTATGAGACAAAGCTATTCAGAGTACAATTCCCTCTCAGTATAGAATTGCTAGGTCAGAGAGCTCTAGATTCAGGAATGTTTAATGGATGATGGTTTCCAATAATGTGATGTCTTTGACTCCCCGTTTTATTTCTCACTCAGCCATGTACTTGGGATTTGGGCCCTGGTTATAGACCTTCAGTAGGACTGAATTCAGGGCTAACTGTTCCAGAGGGTTTGGCAGAGCTCAAGAATGGATTATGCAGAGGGCTCTAGGGTTATACTTGGATTAGACTTCTGTTGTGTCTGAATTGCCCTGGAAATTGTTGGGTCCTCACCTGGCTTGGATGTTGGCTAGCCTTGGAACTAAGTTTGTGTTCCATTAGGTTCTGTACTTGGCTTGAACATGGGGTTCTTGACTGAGCTGAATCTGAGATGGACAGTGCAGGTGGACTCAGGGCCACCCCCAGGTAGTGACATCCTGGCCTGCCCCTCTGTGGTTGTTCTTTCCTTCTCTTGTTCAACCAGCCCCTAACATCTCATCTCTTGGGTGGTCTTCCTCACACTGACTAGAAGAAGGCCATACTTCCTCCTCACCCAGGAGTAGATATATAAAAGCCTGTTTTGCATGGTTCCTCAAGCTATTTGCCACTTCCCCAAACAACTATACTACTTTCCTGACATTTGCTATTGATGAGTCCTGGTTCATCTGTGTCCTAGAATCTGGAGCAGGAGAACTCTAAGGACAGATTCTGATGGCAAAATGCAAGGTGGTCCATTCCAAGGGCCTGTGGCCCTGGGTTGAAGGAGCCAGGTACTCCCCGTGGTTTCCTTCTGGATGGCTAGGACTGCCAGGCCAAGTACTCTGGGCTTCAGTGTGTGCAAAGCAAGATGAGCAAACCTGAGGACTTGGGATACTTTCTTAGATGGGTTTGTTTTTGCGGGAGGTTCCCATCAGAAAAGTTGGTAGCTGCCATATTTCTGTAGGCTCCAGGCTTTCTACCCAAGCTCAGTATAAAGAGACAGATCCAGAAACAGGTTTAGCAGAAGGAGGTGTCAAGACTCTGGGCTGGAGAAGACAGCACGTGTGAAGACAGGGCCACAGCTGGAAGCCACATTGAGAGAAGATAGAAGAGCAAGGAGATGGGAAATTTAATAATCACATTAAAAAATTAAACACCAGGCCCCAGTGGTTGTCGCGTTCCATCCGCTGAGATTCACAACACTTGACATCCAATTATAATTGTGGGTTCCTATAAAACAGCCCATTAACTGCAACTATAAATTACTATAGCTGGTGTGGAGTAGGCTGCTGGCTTAGTAGCTGATACTGAGGATTATGGAAATTATTAACAATCAACAGTGTCTCTAGGAGTCCTCCTGCTCTGGGGAAGATGTACAGACCCTAGAGGAATGAAGACAGCTGCTGAGGAGTCTGGAATGACACGTTCTGGCACAAAGGACAGCTGCCGTTGTCTTTGACGGAGGGAGGGCATCTCTCTCTACTGCTCCTCAAGCTGCCATCTTATTCCCTCCTGAGGACCAGGGATGCAAAGACAGGGATGTACACTCCCATACCCACATCCACATCCCCTCCCCATGTGCACGTGCACACACACACACACACACACACACACACACACACATACACACATTGTGTAACTCCTGCTAACAGCTCCTCCCGCTAAAGGAAAAATCCACATACACCATGGATCCAAAGAAGTACTTCACGAGTCTGTTCTATACATCTGCATTCTTTTTGCTGTCTCGCATGCAGGGTTGTGGATTCTGTGGAAGAGGGCAAGGGTGGGATGATATGGGAGAATGGCACTGAAACATGTTAATTATCATATGTGAAATCAATCGCCAGCCCAGGATTGATGCTCGGGGCTGGTGCACCGAGATGTCTCAGGGGGAGGGAATCGGGAGGGAGGGGGGCTCTGGAGGGGGAGCATATGTAAACCCATGGTGGTTTCATGTCATTGTATGGCAAAACCAACACAATAAAGTAAAGAAAATTTTAAAAAAAGTACTTCAAAATTCTTCAAGTGCTTATTTCATCTTTATTAGAGTGGGCATCCTTCCCCCCTTTTCCATTCCTCCCTCTCCTCTCTGGCAGCACTGCTTCCTATGAGGGGCGGGCTGGCCAAGGCACCTTGGGTGAGCTGTCTGGCCTCATCGGCTCAGCCCTGATGGAGTTTTCTGTCAGTCTGTCTGCATCCATTTACTATCTTGCAGGAACTCCCCAGAACTTCTTGCCTGTTCTTTCTTTTCTAAGGTTACTACTATGATTCTTACTTTTTGCCACTTCAGTGGAATTTGGGGAAGGAAGAGAAAGATAAACATGTAGGTTAAATCCATCCTCTGGAAACTAGAAGTTGTTCATTGCATTTTAAAATTAGATAAGCTTTCTTTTTTTTTTTTTTAAAGAATGTGTATTATGAGTGACTGTTTTGTCAAATGTTTGACATATTAATCTTCCTGAGAATTCTGCGAGGTGAGGACTATCATTAACAGCACTTTTTATAGATGAGAAAACTAAGTCTTTTGGCTAAAACCAGTGTTTCTTTATTACCTTTTTTTTTAAAAAATGAAATGTAATGCCTTTTACATACAACCTGGGAAAGATTGAAGGTGGGAGGAGAAGAGGATGACAGAGGATGAGATGTTTGGATGGTATCACCAACTCAATGGACCTGAGTTTGAGTAAACTCTGGGAGTTGGTGATGGACAGGGAGGCCTGGCGTGCTACAGTCCATGGGGTTGCAAAAAGTCGGACACAACTGAGTGAATGAACTGAACTGAATTGACTGAATGCCTTTTAAGATCACAAGAATATATGAAATATGAATAATTCTTTATTCTTGGCTTACATCTCAGCACAATCTTGATTTAAAGTCCGGAATCTTAGTTTTTTTCTTCCCCCTGTAATTTTGTTCTCCTTATGCATCTTTAGAGAGAGCGATCTTGTCCATTCCTGCGTCTTAAACAAAATAGATCCTGGCAGTGAGCCCACAAGGTCCTTGTTTGGTCTATTTGTCTCAGACAAATGGGAGATGGGGAAGCTTGTATTTTTGTAGTTTTCCTTTGCTAGTCTGGGGCTTTGGTTGCCTGTGGTGAGTAGGAAGTGAATTTCTGGGAGTCAGCACTGCAGGAGAGAAGTTTCCTGCTGGGCAAAGCAGTTTCCTTTCTGAGTTTATTTTGGCAGCAGAAGTTAGTAGGGCACTGCCCTCTCCTCTAAGTGCCCTCATTAGGAGCTCAGTTCGGAAGTGCCTCCAGTGGCTTGGCCTGCTGCCAGGGGACTCAGCTCCCTGGGCCTGTGTTCTGCCCTGCCCCCATCACCCTGAGCTGGGTTTCTATGTAGAAATCCCACATTATGCTTGTTGCTTGGCAAGATTCCTGCTCCCTGGGACTGACCACCACCATCACCCCCAACCCACTCATTTTTATTTATTTGCCTGTGATCATTTCAACTGAAATTTCTGAAGGAGTTAAAAGCATGTGCTTAACTAATTATAATAAAAAATGCAAATCTTAAATTTCCTTTTGAACAAGAAAGGGAACTGAAACCCCAAATGTATATCTGGGTGGTGGAGTTTTGGATGATTTTTAGTTTTTTCCTTGGCAATTTTTCTGATCTCAGCTGAGAATCTATTTTTTCACTTAATAGATTTTTAATCTTTCAATTTCAAAATTTCAAACATATAAAAAATAGCATAACAGACATTCATGCACCTGCCGTAGAAATTTAACAAATGTTAACATTTGCCCTATTTGCTGTAGATCTTTCTTTTAAACACTTCTTTCTTTTATAATCAAAGGTTTCACTTTAACAATCAGAGAAAGTTAACTCAGGCACTCTCTAAAGTCTTTTTGGAAATAACTTTTTTCTTGACAGTGGAGCAGGGAGCTGACACTGTCAATGGGAGGCCTGACTGTCCAGGGACCCACATAAGATTCTGGGGCACTGCTGCTGTTGCCAGAGGCCCCAAGAGGGCAACTGAGGGAGCAGACACAACTTTGATGCCTGGAAAGGTTTCTCCCAGTTCCAGAGTCTAGTGACCTCCATGCCTGCCTTACAGAGACCCTGACCACTCCAGGTGGGTTTTGCAGACTAATGTCCCCTAGCGGTGCTTTTGCTTTTGTTGTTGTTGTTGTGGGGAGGCGGAAACTCCTTAGTACTGTCTCTTTTTTTTTTAAAATTGTTTTTATTGAGATATAACTGTATTTCAAACCCTGCATAAGTTTAGTTTACACAATTTGATGAGTTTGGACATATGCATACACCTGTGATACCAATCCCACCATCAAGGTGATAAACATATTCATCATCACCTCCAAAAGTTTCTTTGTGTCCCTTTGTGATCTGCTATTATATTACCACGGTGTGAACACTTACCATGAGATTTATCCATTTAACAAAATTTGAAGTGTGCAGTACCAGGCTGTTTACCGAATGCACTGTTATAGAGCACATCTCTAGACTTGTTCACCTTTCATAACTGAAACTTCATACCTGGTGAGCAATAACACTTTATTTCTCCCTTCCCCACTGGCAGATGTTTAGAAGTGAAGAAATGCACTGTACGTCTCATATGTTCATGTACATGGGAGTCACCTGAAGATCGTGTTAACTGTGGATTCTGACCCAGCAGGTCTGCAGTGGGGCCTGAGAGTCTGCATTTCTGAGAGTTCCCAGGGGATGCTGATGGTTCTGGTCTGCAGAACTCACTCTGGGTAGCAGAGTCTCCAAGAACTTGGTGTAGTCCCCAGACTGAAGGAGGCCATCCTGGTTATACACAGCTGGAATCTGGCCTCGTTGCTCACAGCCAATGTTGTACAGGTCTTTTTAACCTTTTGACTATCACCCTGCTCCTGAAGAAAACATCTGACCACAAGAATACCTTAGGTTTTGCTCTTAGTTTTGAGTGCCCCAAGTATTACAAATGATTATCATTAACTCTTTGAATAGAATTGGTCAAGGTAAATACAAAGTGTAATCTATTCTAACTAGAAAACCAAGATAAATTTCTTTGTCTCAAATCATTGTCCATTATTAGCATATCCCAAAGTGAGACAAATGCCTCATTGTTGGTATGTGAGAGAATTGTAGGTAACACATTGATAAATTTTTTAATTTAAAATATTTGTTAGAATTTGAGGGAGCCAATAAAGTACAACCCTACTCTTTCCACTTGAATTCTTTTTCATTTTTTAGTTGAAGTATAGTTGGTATACAATGTTTTGCTAGTCTCAGGTATATAGCAAAGTGATTCAGTGTATATATGTATTCAAAGTGTATATATATATATACACACATATATATTATTTTCCAGATTCTTTTCCCTTAGAGGTCATTATAAAGCCTTTAGTATAATTTCCTTCACTATACACTAGGACTTTGTTGGTTATCTATTTTATATATTGTAATGTGTGTATGTATGTTAATCCCAAACTCCTAATTTATCCCTCCCTTCCTTTCCTCTCTGGTAACTGTAAGTTTGTTTTCTATGTCTGTGGGTCTATTTCTATTTTGTAAATAGGTTGGTTCATTTGTATCACTTTTATAAGTGATATCCTATGATATTTGTCTTTTTCTGTCTGGCTTACTTCACTTAGTATAATAATGGATCCATCGATTCACTTGAATTCTGAACCAACTGGGAAAAAAAGATAAAGCACAAGGCAGATGAAAGATTACAATGACATTTTATTATGACAAAGGCTAAGCTGAAACCTGGTTTTGTTAGCTTCCAGCGTTCTTACTAAAGCCCTCCCCACCTTGCTGGCATCGTGGGAAGCCCACCTCAGGGAAAGTGAGTCTGAAGAGCAGACCCACCTGCCCAGATCACTGCCTGACTCCTGTTTGGGTTGAGAGGGAAGGAGAAAGACACAAAAACTAGGATTTTTGATTAATTAGCTCCACCTACCCAATCAAGAAATGTGGACTGTATTCACCTACCAGGTAAATTCTCACCCCTCTGGGAAGAGGAGACAGTATAGATGAGAATCTAGGAGTGTTTTGTAGAAATTCCTTCTCTTTGAAATCAGAGAAATGGGGAAAAGACAATTGCTCATAGTAATGATTATGCTTTTGTATTTTAATTAGAATTAGTGGAGCTAATTCTCCTTGTATGATAGAAACATAAGGTTTCCTTTGAAAAGAAATTTAAGTGAACAAAAAGAAGATGATTAAAAAAGAAAGAGTAAGGTAATAATAGTACAGATAATAATGTGGCTATAGAAAAAACTGTATAGATGATGCTCAGATGTTTAAAGTTTGGGAAACAATGGTCCAATTAATATTCCCTGAAATCTCAATGCCACATTTCATCTTCAAAAACTGCAGATCAGGGTCTCCCATTCTAATGTTCTCCTAAGGTAGCTTTAACTCAGTTATTTGACCATTGATCACAGTTTGACTCTGTTTCATTCAATAGAGAGTGGTTAGAACAAATAAACTAAGACCCTTGATATATTATTGACTTTGATTTCATATGTATAAATCATTCATGGGTCAAGTCATATGATCTTAATAGTATTGATCCAAGGCTTTTAATTCTCTTTCCTCCTTCCTCCCTCCTTCTCTTCTCTCTCTTTCATTTTTTCCCCTAAATTCTCTGTGAGATAGAATAGCAAATTCTTATTTTTTTAATGGCATAAAATAAGACTGTGTCCTTCAATAATTTGATGCAGTTTCTAGGTGAATTCAAAACATGGCCTATGGCCACAGGAAACAAGACCAGTTATACTTTCATCCCTCTAGATGTCCGGGTTATAGTCACAGGTCCCAGGAGACAAGAGGAAACAGTCAAACCTGTAGGCTAAATGGTAACAGGTAGAATGAGCTACATGTGAATTATGCCAAAAAGAAAACCTGCATCTGGAAAAAAAATCGTAACATCCAAATGGGAAATATTAAATTATCCTACTCAAAAGGTTTCTTCACTCAGTTACCTGGGGGCCATTCTGCTGCTGAATTTTCTCAAAAGATTAATTGCTATATGCTTGTACTCAAAATTGAAAGTAGTCTCCAAATATGTTTATATGAGGGGTGACAGCTCCTCCCACTAAAAAGTCTCCCTGGGAAGATGGATCATCTTATATTTGAGTCCCTATTATGTATCCAATTTAAAGGACATTCTCTAAATTACTGTATTTTGAACCATGAGGATAACTGAAGTGAGCTGATTCAGTGCTAATTTAGGATAGTGTATAGGTCATTGGATGATGGACTTGGTAACAGAAAAGACAAAGAAATTTAACACTGATTCAATCATTATTCCTTGAGATGTGAACTCACAGTGCAAGTGTTAGATATGAACAAGCCATTGGAAGATTATCTTACATGAAATGTTGAGTGATCATGATGACGGGATCATGACTCCATGTGTCCTGGGAATGGGTGCATGGGACTTGGAGGCCACCACGGCAGAGAAGTGTTAGAGTAATTCAAATTAGGTCTTGATGCCAAAAACTAATGAGAAGAATTTAAGCAATATCATTCCATGAAGATATGAGAAGGGGAACAAAGCAGTATTTTGAATCCTTGTAACTGCCCAGATAATGTGATTTTAAATACATCGGAGGAAGTAAAATAATTGAGACATTACAAGTAGCTAGTTCACTATTTCCTCTAAATTTCTACAAATCTCTATTAGGTCAAACCATATAAAATTGCCATTTTTGCAGATGAATGTGGGCATTTTCACATAGTTCAGCTTTGCAAATTGAAGTTGGTAATACATATGAAAACATATCATTGGGAACACAATAGGCCACTCAAGCTGTGGGGTCCCTTTATATGCAGATATGAACCCTTCAAGGTGAAATAGGGACTCTGGAATTTTTTTTAACTGCAGAATCTTTAAGGTTAGGGCCATGGCAATATTTTGGAGATTTACTGAATTTTTAATTAACTGAAGACCCTTTAGGAAGACAAACTGTTGGCTTTGTCAGTAGTTATTTCAATAACACTTCGTTTTTTAGAACAACAAAAATTTTAATTGTCTTCATTGTAAATGATCACTTTTGTTCACCATTTGCCCAGTTTCTTTACTAGGAGTCTCCTTTCACATGAAGTCAGAATACTTGTCTTGCATAGGCTCACTAGTGACATCAGTGGTGCATCATTTGCCTGCAGCTAATGCCAGAATCAGGTGACTGTTGCTCTAGGAAGAATAAAGTCATAATCTTTCCCTCTCAGGATTCGCCAGGCTTTATCCCTCTATTCATTGAGACCAGCTATCGTTTGCATCAAGGGAACCTTGATGCCCCACAGAATCCCCTTAATAGACTCATCATTCTTACTGTTTTGTGTTTACATCACTTTATGTAAGAAAGCGACTTTCCTAGTGGCTCAGATGGTAAAGAATATGCTTGCAATGTGGGAGACCTGGGTTCGATCCCTGGGTCAGGAAGATGCCCTGGAGAATGAAATGGCAATCCACTCCAATATTCTTGCCTGGAGAATTCCATGGACAGAGAAGCTTGGCGGACCACAGTCTATGGAGTCGCAAGGAGTCAGATATGACTGAGTGACTAACACATACTATATAAGACAAACATGGGGATATTCCAGGAGTTACTGTAAAAATAATTATCAAGGATATGTTATGTTGATCACTAGCTCTCCCCCAGGAAATTGATTCTCTCTCCCTTGAGCTCACGATATTAGGTCATACAAAGCACATAGCCCATCAGTTTTTCTCTTTGCCTTGACTGTTCAGAAACTCAGAGCCATGTTTGAGCTCAATCATCATGGAACATTTATCACAAACATTTCTTGATATGATTCTATCTTTCTCTTGATTATTTAACTTCTGACCTGGAATTTTATATTGATCCTTGCAGCAACTCGACTCTCCAAAGTTAGTTTAATTTCCAAGGGAAAGCTTGGGTCAAATCCCAAGCCTTTGTTGCTATAGACAAAACACCCAGACTTAGGCTGATCTTCTCTTCATTTCTCAGATATTATTTTCCTGCACTTAAAGAATGGTAGCTAAAAGCCACCATGTGTCTTTTCTTCATTCCCAAGTCTAACAGCCTTTGTTGATGTCAAGTTCTTCCTAAAAGACGATTTAAATTTTCATACTGCAGCATAAGTCTCTTCCTCACAAAGAGGGAATTGGAGTGAGGATTATAGATTTGAGTCCTGGCTGTGAGACCCTAGACTAGCTTAAAAAAATCTTTGGGTATCAATTTCTTCCCTCTGCAAAGCAGGAATACAAATCTTAGTTATTATAAAGAGAAAATTATGTAAAGTATATGAAAGGACGTTGTGCCCTTAAACAAGTTTATAAGTCAGGTTACTATCATTCAAAGGCAGGAGAGAGATGAAGTCCTGTATAAATATCTTTGTTTCCCTGGATATTTTGCCTCTGCCATTTTATCTTCGTGTCTCTATGTTACCTAGAGTCTCCTTGCTGGATGTTTGCCCAAGGGCTCTGAGTGGCCACAGCCTCTGGAAAGAGGGTTCAAGACTCCAAAGGTGGCATAAGGTGCCTTGAAATGTCACTTGGGGAGCCGAGGATGGACCCCACTGGGGCCAGGTTCATCTGGGTCGAGTGAACTACAGGGCTCATGCTGGGCTCTGACAGAGCCAGATGCCCAGTGTGGAAGGACAGCCAGGTTGGGGGCTGAGGAGCTGCTGCAGCCAAGCTGCAAATGCATCCTTTGTTTCAGGCTTAGTGGGGAAAAGCGCCCCTTCCCAGAAGCCCAAGGGCAGGACTGCAGGCAAGATGCCAGCTCCACTGCAGGGCTGAACCTGCGTCAATCAGCCTGGTGCTCCTCAGACAAGCTCCGGGCTGAGGTGCGCTGGGCGGGCCATGCCCACAAAGCATGTGTCAGTCAGCCGTGATCCAATTAGCCGTGTGTCATCAATCATGTTGTGGTTGGACGTGGATCAGCCTGACACGTGTCAGTCACAGAGACTCGTCTCCCATCCTTCAAGGGATGCAGGAGTGAAATAAGTGTCAGCCACACACATGCCCACTGGGTGCGCTTCTGCCAAACCCTCTGCAGAGTGAGGGAGGGGCCCCAACCATGTGGCTCCAGCAGGAGGAAGGTGGATGTAGGAATTAATAACTGCTAGCAGCTCTCCCATCCTCCCCTGCTTTCCTTTTGCCACCTTTCACTCACAGTCTTGTCCCTTCTCAGGCAGCCTGAGTGTGTGTGTGTGTGTGTGTGTGTGTGTGTGTGTGTGTGTGTGTGTGTGTATGCATGCATGCACGCAGGGGTTGGATGCCAACGGGGGAAGGCAAGTAAAGGGAGTTGCCTCTTACTCAGAGAGTGAGTTCTAAAGCTAACAGGCTCCCGGACAAAGGCAGGGAAGCGAAATTGCCTGCAGAAATTTCCCCAGCCTAACGTTACCACTGTCATCTTCCCTCATTGCTATGGATTTGTTCATTTATCTACTTGGGCCATTAAGGCAGTAGTTGGCTTGTTTTTAGGGACCATGGAGGGTGAGGAGTAAATAATAATCTACATCAGCATCACAATCAGAGAGGCAAAATGCTCACACGTGGTGACGGGCATGGAAGGGGATGGAGGGGACAGAAAATTCCAGCATCCTCTCTCGGTCACTGTCATGGAGCAAGATGACAGATAGAATTGCTCACACTGTTTGAATCACCTCTCCTCTTCTCTCTCTGGCATAATATAATTGAATTTGGGTCAATTAAATACTTGTCTGACGTGATTGCCTCACCTCATCAGATAAAGTGCAATCTGACTTGTTTTAGAGGTGTTGAAAATATCACAATCCAGTGTCCCCAGCTCAGGTTATCCAGTGGTGCCTACCAAGAATCCAGGGCCCCTCATTTATTTTCTCAAGTGCTTCCTGGTTGGGCAGGCAGGGAATGAGAGATTTTATGGTGGTGGTGTGCCAGAGCTAAGTGGGCAGCCCCTGGAGAGATGGTTCAGGACTGCATTGAATAATGTCACATCAGTAGCTTGTAACTGCCTCTGGTGGGTGCATTTATGCCAAGGAAATCGGCAAATTCTACAAAGCAGATATTCCCCTAACTGCCCACTGTGCCCCCTTCAGAGAACTGATCTACTAGCTGAAGACGCAGGTTGGGAGAAGTTGGTTCTGGGAACATTTGCCCTGAGGGGTCAAGTGCCAGAGACAGGGAGACATACAGAAGGTCTCAAATTAGGAAGTATTGAAAGATGGTTGTGGGAGACTTTCAAGACTTGTTGGAATATATTGGTAATCTAAGAGACAGATTTTTCCAATTGTTAGAGACTATTGTTACAAAGATTGTTAATTGCCTTCTCAGTATCCGTTCTCTTATTTTTCCTTAGTGTCAAAATCCTGGGTTGTCAGGGAGGCAATATATTTGGCTAACAGACTACGTTTTCTAGGCTGTTTTTCAGCTAACAGTAGTCCATGAGATGTAAGTATAAGTTACTGGGTAGAATATCTAGGAAATCTCCTCAGATAGGGTTGAATTGATTAGCAGGAGTGTTTCTCTAACTTTCTTTTTTCCTTCTTTCTGACTGAAACAGAGACGTGGTGGCTGGAGTACCAACATGCACCTTGGACCATGAGGATGCAAGACAACGGACTAAGGGTGATGTATTAGACAGAAGGCATTTGAATCCTTGTAAACAGAGCTTCCGTACCGGTACTGGACTGTCCAACTCCAGACTCCTTTAATTTGAGAAAATAAATCCCTAATTTATTTAAGCTACTGTTGTCAATAAAAAGCAGTCAGGCATGCAGTTCCTAAATGGCATGGTCATATTTCCATTTCATTCTAAGCTGTTTTGGAGGCTGAAGTATATGTTTTCTTTCTTCCTTCCTCCCTCCCTCTTCCTTTCTTTCCTTCCTTCTTTTCTTGTTTCTCCCAAATGATAAAAGCAGTATGTTCTCCTTATTTATCAGGAAGCCAATTTTATCAAGAGCCAAATTCATTGTTCAAGTGTGAGAGGCCCCTTGGGGCATCTATTTATCCACCTGAATTGGTTCTTTGGCTCTCCAGGGCTGGGCAATGGGAGGTGGAGTGAGAGGAAGAGAGGACATTTGTCTCCCATAGAAGGCATCTAAGCAGACAAGTGGCTCATCTTATTCTGGAAGAAGAGTGGCTTTGCATTTCTGCCCTCAGTATTGCGTAGGCAGGTGTGGGGTCCACTCTGAATTTGTGGAAAAACTGAGACTAGGCCTTGAACTGGGATGTGGTGTGGATGGGCCTAGGGTCCAATCCAGTGACTGGAATTTAGCTCAGTGCCCTTAATCCTTGTTCTGGTTGTCCTGACCTAGTAAAACAGGTTCCCACAGCATTTCAGACTGGCATATAACACTCTTCTCCAAAGGATGAATTCCTCAGTGGCTCCACTGCTGCTTCCTCCACGAAAGTCTTTTTCCTCTTCCCTGTGCCCTCATCACATAGTTTCAGCTTATTATATTATAGAGTAATTGTTTATGTGACTCTCATCCTCATTAGTCTGGGAGCTCCGAGGAGGAAACAGGAACCAAAGTTCACACAATTGTGTGTCCTCAGTTTCTGCCTAAATGGTTCAGTAAATATTTGCAGAACAAAAGAAATCCCATCGATTCCTACTTTTCCTGTATGTCATCTAGTAGGTTCTTTACCAAATTTGAGGACCAGACCCCATAAGTCCTTCTTGTTCCTGGGAGATGTAATGTCATTACAGCTGTGGTGTCTAATAAAGGAGCTGAGCTTTATTCAAGAGGTGGTGAGATTTTATAATTGGAGATGGAGCAGGAAGGGGATCCATGTTCTTTCTCTTGAAGTCCTTGCTGACTGTGTTAATGCCACCTTCTTTTTACACCACCCTCCATTTTGCATTCTCTCCAATTACTGCACCGGACTCACTTGCTCACCCATCTGTCCTGAGAGGAATGCCTGGGTTGACTCCTACCTCTACTACTTGCGTGAACTTGACTTTGTTCAGCCTCAGTTTCCTCACCTCAAAGATAGGAATAATGTCAATATCAGTTACCACTTTTGAATGTGATTCTCAAACTTGACATGAATTGACATGTCTAATCCTCATAAAACCACTATGATGTTGATACTATTATTAGCACCTCTATTTCACAGATGGGGAAACTGGCACAGTGAGCATCAAATAACTTGTCCAAGATCCCAGAGTAAGAGAGTGGTGAGTTAGAGTCAGAACTCAGACAGTCCCTGCTCTTAACCATCACACCCATCTGTCCAGTACTTACTACACTTTGAAATAAGGTTTGCTTTGTAGGGTTGATAAGACATGGAAGGCACTGCAATTACATGAGATCATGAGATGTTCGCTTCTATTTAGTCTGCCTCCAGCCTCTCTGAACCAACAACCTCCAGGGCACACCTGGAGCCTTCCCAAGGAAGACTCCTTGCTATGGCAGTTATATATATATAAATAGATGTATATATATAATTTAATTGAAGGATAATTGTGTTACAGAATTTTGTGGTTTTCTGTCATCTATCAATAAGAATCAGCCATAGGTACACCCATGTCCCCTCCCTCCCAGACCTCCTTCCCATCTCCTTCCCCATCCCACACTTCAGCCTGTCACAGAGCCCCTGTTTGAGTTCCCTGAGTCACACAGCAAATTCCCATTGACTATTTTACATATGGTAGTGTAAATTTCTATGTTACTTTCTCCATACCTCTCCCCTTCTCCCTCCTCCCCTCCCCCCATGTCCATAGGTCTGTTCTCTATGTCTGTTTCTCCATTGCTGCCCTGAAAATAAATTCACTATGGTGGTTTTGTGTCAGGAGGCTCTCAGTGTGTTCTCTGTTGGGTGATTTCCATGACTTCCACACCCCTGTTATGGTAGTGGAATGAGCCATCATGAATTGTGGGCACTAGGATGGAAGGAACATGGTTCTCTGGTATTTTGGAATTACTGTGCACCCTGTGCTGTTAGTGAGAGAGAAACACGCTTCACACACACACACACAGGCCTGAAGGAGCCTTCTTTGTTTCAGATTTGAATAGCCAGAATTCATCTATTTAAACCGCACTAATTTGGAGTTTGGGCAAGTTTGCCCTCAGGCAGCGTGGGTGACAGGATACATTTGCACTGGATTAAAAATCAGAGTTTGCTGAACAGACCCATGTATACACCTGATTTCACTTGTTTAAACAAAGATTTTTAAGATACTTCAGCATCTTTTATTTGCATATGATGAGTGATATATTAATTACAATAGATTCTGACCTATTCATTAAAACTTAGAGGCTACTTAGTCTGGGAGGTCTGAGAATGCTTGTAATGCAAAGGAATAAAGCTGTATTTGTGCATACAAAATTCAGAAATTTCATCAATTCTAATTCCTGATCAGGAAAAACAGGCAAATTTCACAGTTTCTTGGGTGTTTCCTCTGGGCCCCAGTGTAATTCTCTCTCCTTCTGGCTACAATCCTGGCCAGGATCACAGGACACCAAATACTTTTGTAGGGGAATGTATAAGGGCAATTCATTAATGTCCATATACAACTCATTCTTCTTCTGGTCCCCAGAGGTTCATTGCCCAGTTTCTGGGTGGTGGTAGCTTCCACTGGCCTCTGTCCCCCTTCCCCATGCCCATGGTGGATGCTTGGAACCATGGATTATTGGTACCGTATTCTCAGTCATTTGATTTTCTTAAGTCGTTTCCTAAGACGCTTGGGGTAGAAAAACATACTAAGACACAGAACTAACATCTCAGGCTTTTGTAAGTCTTGTAAGTCAGATTCTTATTTTCAGGAGCCTTCCATGATGCCTGACAGAGCAGACAAAGGGCAAAGGGGCTCCTGGAGGTTCAGCAATCCTTCCCAGCTACCCGTAGGTCCTGTGGAGCTACCTGGCACTTGTCCCAGAAGTCCAGTTCCGTGGGACATTCCTGTCCATGTCGCCAGACTTCCAACATCCATTCATCCACTTACACTTTCATCCCTCAAACATTTGCAGTGTGCCTGCTGCATATCAGCAAGATGCAGTCTTGACTCTCAGGGAGTTCAGGGTCTATGGTCAAGACAGGTATTTATACAGGTAATGATACTCTAGTGTGATAAAAGCTGGAACTGAGATGTGTACAAACTACCAAGTTGAGAAGAGCAAGTAGATAACTCAGCGTGGTTGGGGAAGGCTGCACAAATATCAAATCAGAGACACCTGATGAAGTCTTATGGGAGCAGGGGTTTCCATTAGCTGGAGATGCCTGGGGGCAAGCAAGGCATGAATACAGAAAATGTCAAGAAAAGGCACACAGCTCTGTAAGACTGGAGCAGAGGGCGAGGAGGGAGAAGAAGATAATCCCAAAACTGCCATTGGCGTTGTCCAAAGCACCATGCTGGAGGATTTGGATTTTATTCTGAGGCCCTGGCACATACTCAGAGCAGGCCTGTGAGCTCAGATGCCTTACGGGGGTCACCGTAAGGCATTACAGTGCCTTACATGATGACGAAGGGGTCCCAGTTGGGGACTGGAAAATTGAGGCGCGCAGGTCCCATCCGAGGTGGCAGTCATGAAGCACAGGCTCAGCTGGCCAAGTCTCCATGTCACACTGAGTGAAGTAAGTTGGACAGAGAAAGACAAATATCATACGATATTGCTTACATGTGGAATCTAAAAGATGGTACAAATGAACTTACACAACAGAAATAGAGCCACAGATATAGAAAATGATTTTATGGTTACTGGGGGAAAAGATAGGGGGAGGGAAAAATCGTGAGATTGGGATTGACATATATACACTACTCTATGTAAAATAAAGGGCCTACTGTATAGTACAGGGAACTCTCTTCAAATACTCCGTAATGACCTATATGGGGGAAAAATCTAAAAAAGAGTGGGCATATATATACACACACACACACACACACATATATGATTCATTTTGCTGTACAGCAGGAATGAACACAACACTGTAAATCAACTATACTCCAATAAAAAGAATTTTCAAAGAAGCTGGAAATCCGTATTTTATATGAACACTCCCAAGTTTGTAATGTGGGAAATTATTTCAAAATGTCAAGCTGGCCAAGCAAAAACATGTCTGATATCCTATTAGCCTCTAGTTTGGCTTCACTTCAGATGTAAAGCTTAAGCAGAGAGCTGACCCCATCAGGCTATGTTTCAGGAAGAAGATGCCCCCATAGGTCTCCCCAGCTTTTGTCAGCAAGAACCTCTTCTCCTTCCCCCACCCCCTTGCTTCTCCTCTCACTGCCCTCCCACACCATCCCCAGCATAGCCTGACCTTGCTGGGAGGAGATGGAGCAAACAGCCAAGCCCCAGGCCTGACTCACAGAGAAAGCCCAGCCATAAGGACACGAGAGAGCCGTATTTATTTCACATGGACAAGCATGATTCCATTGCATGCTGAACATGAAAGCTCGCGTGAGGAAAGTACCCGTAACAGCAGAATTATGTGCTTTTGTCCACAGGGAGCAGGGAGAATCACAGGGTGGTTTTTATAGACAGTTCCCCTTCAAGTAGAGTTGAAACCACAGGCTTTGAAACCACTGGTTTATATCATCAGCAAAGGGTCTGTCTCCTAAGAGTGGCCAGGGGGAAGACTTCCAGCTCCACAATCTCTCCATGAGCTGATGAGGCTGGTCCCCATCCATCACCCAGGGCAGTTCCAGAGAGTTAGCTCAGAGGAGAGGAGGTACATGCCACTTGGAATTAACACACCCACTCCAGGGTGGATAGTGTCAAGACAGACTGCTGTGTTCATAGCAACAGAACCATCACCACTTATGTATCTATAATCAGAAGAGCTGTGCTTCCTAAAACAATTTCCCAAGGCCTCTTATGTGCTGAAGGGAAACTATTAGGAACTGACCTCAAGTGCCAGAAATAGATCACTCTGCCTGGACAGATTGGGGAGAGCTAGTGGCAAGGACCCCCCCCCCCACCCCACTGCCCCACCCTGGACTCTTTTAGCTGGGCTTCCCCGTTCCAAGAGGATGGAACTCAAGAGAGGAACAGGGGCTGGAGCCTGGATTCGCTGAGGGAAAGAGGGTAAGAGGCTCTCAGGGCAAACCTCATGGAAGAGCCCTTGAATCTCAGTGGCTCATTCCCACCTGAAGTCCTGCCCAACAGTTTCATAAAATTTAATATTATATGGTCTATAAAATTCCCGGAGTTGGTCTATCACTTCAGGGTCGATCTGTACATGAGTTCTGCCTTTTGATTTGCCCAGGCATCGAGGCAGGAGGCTCGATTCTGTTTTTTTCAAGCAAGGGAATCCTTTGGTCTTGTTGAAGTAGAAGTGCTTGTCCGTGATGAGCCTCTTAATGCCCAGGAAGTCCTGGACACGCCCCATCTCGCCGGCCGGGTCGGTGATGAGCCGCTCGCCGCTGACGAAGTGGATCTGAGCCAACGGAAAGTAACGCAGCCAGCTCTCCAGGTGCAGCGCGTACATGCCGATGCGGATGGCGTTCCAGGACACGTCCACCAGGCCCAGGGTGCGGTTGCGGAACGAGAGGCCCTCGAACGTAGGGATGTCTGGCTTCTTGGAGAGCGTCTGGGTGTAATCCGAGATGGCACGGGTCACGGGGTTCCGAACGACCACGATCAGCTTGGTGTCTCGGGACATGTTGAAGATGCGGCGAGGGGCCTCTTGAGTGACAAAATAGCTGGGGGTCTTTTCCAGTGTGATCTGACTCTCGAGGGTCCGGGGCATGAGGCTCCTGTGGGGCAGAAATGCACACGATCAGCCAGGGCTGTGCTGGCCCCCCCCCCCCCCCCCCCCCCGGAGATCACTTCCCTCCATCCAGCTCCCCAGGGGAGCCCCCTACCGCCTCTGTGACATGTGAGCCTCGCCTGTTCTCATCTGATGAAGCACCTGTTTTAACTCTTGTTGACCCTTTTTTCAAAGTCTTTAACAGTTTAAAACAAGAACCAATCTAAATGTCCGTCAGTATGGGTTAGGTACATGATGGAATAGCCAATTAATACAGTTGGGTAGATCTGTGTGTACTGTTATGGAATGATTTCCAAGATTTAGTGCTTAAATGAAAAAAGGCAAGACACCGCTTGTTTATCTGGGAAAAGATACCAAGAAACCAATAAAAGTAATTGCTTCTGGGGAGGGGCCTTGAGTGGGAGCAGAGCAGGGAGGTCAGGGATAAATGAGAATTACTTTTTACTGTGTAATCTTTTACGCTGCTTGAAATTTTTATTGTGTTTATTACATATTCAAAAAATACAAAGGAAGCCACCGAATATTGTTCTGGCAAAAGATACTTCTCCAAATATGTTAAGAAAGTCTTTTGGGGAGAGGAAAGGCATGTTTTGTAGGAACAGCATGTATTTTTGAAATGAGTTCTGATGTCTTTTCCTGCTGAAATATATCCCTGGTAAAAGACTGAAGAAGCACAGAATTTCAGATTGGGTGGGTGGGGGGAGGGGCTCAGTTGGAAGCCCAGTAATGCAACCTCTTGCTCTCATCTCAATTTCCTGGTTCTGCTTAAGGTTTAAGGGAGGATGGTAGAACAAGCTGATGTCTCCTTCTCAGATGTATCTCTTTCAGGTCCTCCTGAAGGAGAACACTTCTGGCTCCCAATTGCTACTTCTTTCTGAAGGTTGTATTTTACCTCTAACTAGTTTTTCTTATATAGTGAAAGATAGAGGAGGCTGGCATGCTGCAGTTCAGTGACTGAACAATGACAGCAAAGTTTTTCTTAATCCTGGCTGCACATTAGCTCACCCAAGAAATTAAAAAAAGGGGGGGGGGAGATGGTTCTTTTGAGGTGCTAGCCTGCCATCTTCTCGATCAGTTGGCCCCCAAATAAAGTCTCTTGCCTCAGCCCCTCATCTCTCAGATTCATGGCCTGTCGTACAGCAAGCAGAGCAAGGTTGAACTCAGTATCAATTTGGCTTAGCCAGACAGAAGATTTGCTGCTCATGGCTAGCTGACCCTGATCAAGGAATATTGGGGCAAGACCCTAGCAGCTGCTGGGACCATTTGTCCTGAGGTTCTTTCCTTCAAGATTCCCTGCAGTGGCCTGGCTGTTCCCAGCACTTGGCAGTTGAGAAAAGGAACAGGCAAACTTCTACTAGTTTACAGACTCAGATTTTGTTTGTAGAGATTCATTAACAATACACCCAGCCCTGCTGAGATGGGTGTTCTATAATCTCTTCAGAAACTTGATAGCTTCCAACTCAGTCAAAACAGAGTGAGCTTCCAGGCGGAGAACAAGATGGCATAGGAGTAGGTGGACGTGGAGTACATCTCTCGCCACAGATACATCAGGAATACACCTTCAGACATAGAAGTGCATGCAGAACACGAGCTGAGAGCAGACAGGAGTACCTGACCAGCAGAAAATAATAATATAGACCCACGCAAAACTCCAGATCAAGCCCAGAGCCTTTGCACTGGGAGCACTGACTCTAAGACTCTAGAACTAATCCTAGGGAGTATCAAATAGTGAGAACTCACACAAAGGAAACCACTTGAATACAAGACCTAGCATCACCCAACCACCATAGCACCCTGTGCAAGACACCTCATCTAAACAACAAACTAAACAAAAATACAAACCCAATCATCAGCAGGCAGGATTACCACCTCACTCAGCCTTGCGCATCAGAGGAAAAACAAACAGACAAATAAAAACTCAGCACAAATCTCATCCTATATGAAGCTTACACAAGCCACTGGACCAACCTTAGGAAGGCAGAAACCAAAAGGAAGAAAGAATTCAACCTTGAAGACTGGGAAAAGGAGACCTCAAATACAGTAAGTTAAAAAAAAAAATGAAAAAGCAGAGAAATGCTACACAAATGAAGGAACAAACTGTCTAAATAAATGAAGAGGAAATAGGCAAACTACCTGAAAAAGAATTCAGAATAATGATAGTAAAGATGATCAAAAACCTTGACAACAAAATGGAGAAATTATTAAGAATCAATTAACAAAGACCTAGAAGAATTAAAGAATAAACATGCAGAGACAAACAACATAATTACTGAAATTAAAAATACTGTAGAAGGAATCAATAGCACAATAGCTGAGGCAGAAGAACCAGTTAGTGAGCTGGAAGATAAAATGGTGGAAATAACTTCTGAAGAGCAGAATAAAGTAAAAAGAATCAAAAGAACTGAAGATAATCTCAGAAACCTCTGGGACAATATCAAATGCACCAACATTCAAATTATAGGGGTCCCAGAAGAAGAAGAGAAAAAGAAAGGGTATAAGAAAAATTTTAAAGAGATTATAGTTGAAAATTTCCCCAGTATAGAAAAGAAAATAGTCAATCAAGTCCAAGAGGCACAAAGAGTCCCATACAGGATAAACACAAGGAGAAACACACAAAGACACATACTAATCAAATTAACAAAGACTAAACACAAAGAAAAAATATTCAAAGCAGCAAGGGAGAAGCAACAAGTAACATACAAAGGAAACCCCATACACTTAACAGCTGATCTTTCAGCAGAAACTCTGCAGGCCAGAAGGGAATGGCAGGATATATTTAAAGTACTGAAAGGGAAAAGTCTATAACCAAGTTTACTGTACCCAGCAAGGATCTCATTCAAAACTGATGGAGAAATAAAAAGCTTTTCAGACAAGCAAAAGTTAAGAGAATTCAGTACCATCAAACTAGCTTTACAATAAATGTTAAAAGGACTTATATAGTCAGGAAATACAAGAGAAGAAAAAACATCTACAAAATCAATCCCAAACAATTAAGAAAATGGCAGTAGGAACATATGTATCAATAATTACTTCAAATGTAAATGGATTAAATGCTCTAACCAAAAGACACAGACTGGCTGAATGGATACAAAAACAAGACCCATATATATGCTGTCTACCAGAATCCCACTTCAGACCTCAAGATGCATATAGACTGAAAGTGAGAGGATGGAAAAATATATTCCATGCAAATGGGAAGCAAAGGAAAGCAGGAGTAGCAATCCTCGTATTAGACAAAATAGACCTTCAGATAAAGATTACAAAAGATAGGGAAAGACACTACATAATGATCAAGGGATCAATCCAAGAGGAAGACATAACAGTTGTCAATATCTATGCACCCAACCTAGGAGCACCTCAATACATAAGACAAACACTAACAGACATAAAGGAGAAATTGACAGTAATGTAATAATAGTAGGAAACTTTAACACCCCACTCATAAACAATGGAGAGATCATCAAAACAGAAAATTAATAAGGAAACACAAGTCTTAAATGATACATTAGATGAGATGGATCTCATTGACATCTTAAGGACATTCCATCCAAATGCAGAATACACCTTCTTCTCAAGTGCACATGGAACGTTCTCCAGGATAGACCACATGGGTCACAAATCGAACCACAGTGAACTTAAGAAAATTGAAATTGTATCAAGCATCTTCTCCAACCACAATGCTATGACACTAGATATCAATTATAAGAAAAAGCTGTAAGAAACACAAACACATGGAGATTAAACAATATACTTCTAAATAACCAACAGGTTACTGAGGAAATCAAAAGGGAAATAAAAAATTTATAGAAACAAATGACAGTGAAGACATGATAACTCAAAACCCATGGAATGCAGCAAAAGCAGTCCTAAGAGGGAAGTTTATAGCAATACAATCCTACCTCAAGAAACAAGAAAAATATCGAATAGACAACCTAACTTTACACCTTAAACAATTGGAAAAAGAACAAAAAACCCCCCCAAAATTAGTACAAAGAAAGAAATCATAAAGATCCAAGCAGAAATAAATGAAAAAGAAATGAAAGAAACAATAGTAAAGATTAATAAAACTAAAAGCTGGTTCTTTGTGAAGATTAACAAAAATTGACAAACCCTTAGCTAGATTCATCAAGAAAGAAAGAGAGAAGAATCAAATCAACAAAATTAAAATGAAAAAGGAGAGGTTACAACAGACAAGGAAGAAATACAAAGGATTAAAAGAGACTATTATAAACAGCTACATGGCAATAAAATGGGTAATCTGAAAGAAATGCACAGATCCTTAGAAAAGTTCAATCTTTCAAGACTGAACTGGGAAGAAATAGAAATTATGAACAACACAATTACAAGCACTGAAACTGAACCTGTGATCAAAAATCTAACCAAAAAACAAAAGCCCAGGAACAGATTGCTTCACAGGAGAATTCTATCAAATATTTAGAGAAGAGCTGATGCCTATCCTTCTAAAACTTTTCCCAAAAAATTGCAGAGGAAGGAACACTTCCACATTCATTCTGCGAGGCCACTATCACCGTGATACCAAAACCAGACAAAGACAACACGAAAAAAGAAAACTACAGGCTGGTATCACTGATGAACATAGATGCAAAAATCCTCAACAGAATTTTAGCAAACAGAATTCAGCAACACATCAAAAAGCTCATATATCATGATCAGGTTGGGTTTATTTCAGGAATGCAAGGATTCTTCAGTATATGTAAATCAATCAATGTGACACTATATTAACAAATTGAAAGATAAAAACCATATGATCATCTCAATAGATGCAGAAAAAGCATCTTTTTGACAAAATTCAGCACCCATTTATGATTAACACTCTCAAAAAATGGGCAAAGAAGGAACCTACCTCAACATAGCAAAGGCCATATATGATAAGCCTACAGCAAACATTATTCTCAGTGGTGAAAAACTGAAAGCACTCCCCCTAAGATCAGGAACAAGACAAGGATGTCCACTTTCACCACTATTATTCAACATAGTTCTGGAAGTCCTAGCTACAGCAATCAGAGAAGAAAAAGAAATAAAAGGAATCCAGATCAGAAAAGAAGAAGTAAAGCTCTTACTGTTTACAGATGACATGATACTGTACATAGAAAACCCTAAAGATAGTATCAGAAAATTACTAGAGCTAATCAGTGAATTTAGCAAAGTTTCAGGATACAAAATCAATACACAGAAATCACTTGTGTTTCTATATACTAATAATGAAAAATCAGAAAGAGAATTTATGAAATCAATCCCATTCAGCATTGCAACAAAAAGAATTAAATATCTAGGAATAAACTTACCTAAGGAGACAAAAGAACTGTACACAGAAAATTATAAGACATTGATGAAAGAAATCAAAGTTGACCTAAACAGATGGGGAGATATTCCATGTTCCTGGGTAGGAAGAATCAATATTGTGAAAATGACCACACTACCAAATGCAATCTACAGATCCAATGCAATCCCTATCAAATTACCAATGGCATTTTTCACAGAACTAGAACAAAAAGTTTCACAATTCATATGGAAATACAAAAGACCCCAAACAGCCAAAGCAGTCTTGAGAAAGAAGAATGGAGCTGGAGGAATCAACTTTCCTGACTTCAGATTATACTACAGAGCTACAGTCATCAAGACAGTATGGTACTGGCACAAAAACAGAAATATAGACTAACGGAACAAGAGCCATGCACCTATGGGTAACTTATTTTCAACAAAGGAGGCAAGAATATACAATGGGGCAAAGACAGCCTCTTCAATAAATGCTGCTGGGAAAACTGGGCAGCTACGTGTAAAAGAATGAAATTACAACACTTCCTAACACCATACACAAAGATAAACTCAAAATGGATTACAGACCTAAATGTAAGACAAGAAACTATAAAGCTCTTAGAGGAAAACTTAGGCAGAATACTCTACATAAATCAAAGCAAGATCCCCTATGACCCACCTCCTAGAGTAATGAAAATAAAAACCAAAGTAAACAAATGGGACCTGATTAAACTTAAAACATTTTGCACAGCAAAGGAAACTATAAGCAAGGTGAAAAAGACAACCTTTAGGAAGGGAGAAAATAATAGCAAATGAAACTGAAAAAGGATTAATTTCCAAAATGTACAAGCAGCTCATACAACTCAATGCCAGAAAAACAAACAACTCAATCAAAAAATGGGGGAAAGACCTAAACAGACATTTCCCCAAAGAAGACATACAGATGGCTAACAAACACATGAAAAGATGCTCAACAGCTTTCATTATTAGAGAAAAGCAAATCAAAACCACAATGAGATATCACTTTACACCGGTTTGAATGGCCATCATCAAAAAATCTGCAAAAAATAAATGCTGGAGAGGGTGTGGAGAAAAGGGAATGCTCTTGCACTGTTGGTGAGAATGCAAATTGATACAGCCACTATGGAAGACAGTACGGCGATTCCTTAAAAAACTAGGAATAAAACCACCATATGACCCAGCAATCTCAGTCCTAGGCATATACCCTGAGAAAACCAAAACTGAAAAAGACACATATATCCCATTGTTCACTGCAGCAATATTTATAATAACTAGAACATGGAAGCAACCTAGATGTCCATTGACAGATGAATGGATAAAGAAGCTGTGGTACATATACACAATGGAATATTACTCGGCCATAAAAAGGAACACATTTGAATCAGTTCTGATGAAGTGGATGAACCTAGAACCTATTATACAGAGTGAAGTGAGTCAGAAAGAGAAAGATAAATATTGTATTCTAATGCACATACATGGGATCTAGAAAAATGGTACTGAAGACTTTATTTACAGGGCAGCAATAGAGAAACAGACACAGAAAATAGACTTATGGACATGGGGAGAGGGGAGGAGAGGGTGAGATATATGGAAAGAGTAACATGGAAACTTATATTACCATATGTAAAATAGATAGCCAATGGGAATTTGCTGTATGGCTCAGGAAACTCAAACAGAGGCTCTGTATCAAACTAGAGGGGTGGGATGGCGAGGGAGATAGGAGGGAGGTTCAAAAGGGAGGAGATATATGTATGCCTATGCATGTTGAGGTTCTATAGAAAACAAAACTCTGCAAAGCAATTTTCCTTCAATAAAAAATAAATTAAAAAAATACACAGATGTCTGAGCCCCATTCTAGACTAACTGATTAAAAATATTTGGGGGTGGGTTCTTTTTTGAAGCTCCTCAGATTATTTCAGTTTGAAAATAAAGGTGGAGAACCACCAATTCACAACCACCCTTCCCCCACTCCCTATTTATTTGTTTAAAACTGCTTGTTTTATTTATTTATTTATTTGCATGACATGTGGGATCTTAGTTCCTTGACCAGGTGTCAAACCCATGCCCCCTGCATGGAAGTGCAGAGCCTTAACCACTGGACCACCAGGGAGGTCCCACCCTTCACCTGTTACTAACATTGTGGCTTCCCAGACCCCACAGCAGGCAGTTCACAGTCCTATGGAATAGATGCACCTGGTGTCTAGTCTTCTTTGTCCCAGCCCCATAGTCATCTCTTCAGTAACCTGGCCTCATGGGTCTTTGGCCAAATAGCTCCATTTTCTCTTCCCTTTTAGCAATGCTTCCTCATGGCCATATGTTAGTTTTTGTCCTTGGAATTGCCCTAATTCTGAAAAGGTTCACTCTGAAATTCTACTCTAGGGCTATGTCGTGGATTGAATGGTGATCTTCCAAAAGATACATTCATCCAGAACCTACGAATGGGACTTTATTTGGAAAAAGAGTCTTTGCAGAAGGAAGTAAATTAAGGATCTCGAGATGAGATCATCTTGGATTAGGGTTCCTTGTAAGGAATATCCTTAGAAGAGAAGAGAAGGAGAGAAGAGACACACAGAGAAGAGGAGATGTGAGGATGAAGGCAGAGCATGCAGTGATATGTCTACAAGCCAAGAAGTGACAAGCATTGTTGGCAGCCGGCAGAAGCCAGGAGAGAAGCATGGAGTAGATTCTTCCTCGGAGCCTCCAGGGTGAACCAACCCTGCTGACAATTTGCTTTTAAGGATTCTGGCTTCCAAATCTGAAAGAATAAATCTCCATTGTTTTAAGACACTTCCTTTCAGGGCATTTGTCTTGGGGGCCACAGGAAATAAACACAGACCATAACCTTCTTTCTTTCTGTCTTTACGATAGTCTCAGATTCATTGTACCTGGTCTTCAGATTCATCTGATTTCACTTTCTTTTTCATTTCACTGTCTTCTAAACCTTCTCTAGACCCAGGAAGCAATCATTTCCATAGCATCATCTTCACATCACTACTACCACCACCATCAGTCTCAGAGGACAAGTTATACAGGAGCTCACCTGCCCACCTGTGCTCCCAGATCCCTCCTCCACCCCCGACTCCGGTGCCTTCCATACAAACCTCCCATTTTCCCCCCTGAATCTTCAAGTTCTTTTTGCATCTGAGAAGCTGATACAATTAATATTTTGCATCTCAGCCCAAAGTCTGTAATAGCCCTTGATGGGTTGAAAATTTTAACAGTATTTATTAATACTGAGGATATCATTCTTAGCAAATAATCACAGGCGCACTTGAATAGAATTCTTTGGATTTTCTTAGAAATCTGCCTGTATTATTTTATGATCTTGGAACACACTGTAATGAGGTGTTGACCTTAATGACAGAGTAGATGAAATTTCATATCTGTGGCAGTGCATTTAAACTTAGGGACTTTCCAAGCCTTATGGGCTTTAACACACAGAAAGTTGACCTGATACACCATTAAACATATTTCTTTGCAATATCCTTTAATACACCAGTGAATACCCAAGAGAAGAAAACAGGTTGCAGCATTTCCCAAGCTTATCTGGCTAAGGAGCTATGAACTTTGACCAGGAGCGCCAATTAATACCTCTCTCTGCTACCAGTTTGGAAAATTCTGACCTATTCCAGTGATCTTCAGGGTGTCACATCATTCCCCGAGCTGTGCATTAAAGTGGAGTTCCACCCTTCCTAAATGGCATATCAGCTATAAAACCAAATTACAGTTACTAAGGAAGACATAAACACCACACTGTAAACAATATCATGCACAGATCATCACACCATGAGTCAAACGTGTACTTCAAATTTTCTCTATTCCACCAAAGGACACCTTACATATTTATTTCTCATTAGGTCACTGGAACAGAGGCCTCTAACACACAAGGAGACCCTATGGATACACACTTCTCTGATCTGCGGTGGGAAGGGGGCATTAGTCTTTTCCTTAAGGCTCATTTTTCCTCCTCATGCCATTGTTCAAATTTTGCTGATTTGTTTCCAGCTGCTAACAAACAGCTGAACTTTTCTCTCACCCTCATAACCCTTTTAAGCTTCAGTCTTCTTTTGTTTCTGTGTGGCTCTGCAAAAATTACAGAAAGAGTGGTCTAATACTCACCAATTGGACTTACCACCCATCTGTTATTTGAACCTGCTCAGCAACAATTTCCACCACAGCTGGTAGTAGCCCCTAGATTTCTTTTAAAGGAACCACTCCTACTTTGGATAAACACTTAGCAGTCCAAGGAGAGGGTGCGTGACTGACAAAAAATATATGATGAAGACAAAAAGTGGACTCAGTCTTCCAGCCAGGCACAGGAGCTTGGGGGAGCCATCTCTCTTACCAAATCCCTCAGCTCTCTTGCCCTTTCCCAGACCTGGTTTTCCCACCTTCCTCTGTAGTTCTATAAGTTACTGCATATCCTTCTAAGAGATTTTTTTTTTCACTACTTGAAGTTAATCAGAGTCTATTTCTGTTGCTTGGAACCCAAGAATTCTAACGTGCCTTATACAACCTGGTTTCCTCTCTGGAAGTTATGCTAAGCTAAGCTCACCCCCACTGTTGATTATGCACTGCATGATGCAGCGCAGGTGCCCCATATTTGCACCTCCCTCTGCAAAGGCTACCATAGCCATGGCGCGAGTAAGGTCTCCATCAATATTTCTAAGGTTCACATGAGGCCAACAACCTAATCCAGATATGCACTGGATCACTCATCCCCTTTTCACATTCTCAACTCTCTCCAAATCACTGAGAACATTCCCAGGAGTCTATCTCCCACTTCTATTATTCTACATGATCTTCCTGGATGACCCCATTCCTCCCTAGCCTTTAGCACCACCTGGGAGCTGTTACTCCTCACAGGTCTGTAACTGCAGTTCCAAGTTGCCCACACTCTGGACTGGAATGTCCAACTGTCTGTGGACTGGATACCTCATCTCGGTAATGAACTTGCCATTTTCCTCCCAGGCTTATTTCTCTCTTTTGCCTGTTTTCTTGTAGATGGTATCACCATGAATCCACTCACAAAGCATAAAAACCTCACATTCTTCTTACATCTAATGTCTGTCTTCCTGGTAAGTTCTCAAGTCTCCCCCCATCTCCTGGCCCCATTCATACACCTCAGGCTCATGTCATCTGTTCCTCTGACAACAGATTTCTCTCTGACCTCCATACTTCGACTATCTTCAATCCATTCTGCATTCTGCATCCACCAAGGGAATCATGCTAAAGCAAATCCATACTCTTGTGTAAATGTGACTAATGGGAACTACTGTATAGTTCAGAGAACCCTACTCAGTGCTCGCTGGTGAATTAAAGGAGAAGGAAATCCAAAAAAGAGGGGATATATGTACATGTAACAGCTGATTCACTTTGCTGTATAGTAGAAACTAACACAACATCGTAAAACAACTATATTCCAATAAAAATTTAAAAAATAAAGTGAATGAATGCAGTCACAGACAGTGATAAGATATTTAGATGAGTCAATACTGAGAGTTGTAAACATCTTTCTCCATAAGAAGATAGGCAAGCATCTGCCAAGAATGTTGGGCTCCACGTTTTTGGTGTTTGCATCTTGATTCGTAAAATATCTACTGAGAATACAAAAACATAAAGCAAATCCAATCTTCTCAACCATCAGCCACTCTTCTGAATAAAGCCCATACTCCTTGACTTGGTACTCAGGGCTGCCATATACCTTTCCAGAATTAATCTCTTGCCACCTCCTGGAAATCTGATGCTTATAACTATATTGAACACAAAATTCACTCGCCAAACACATGCTGTCCTTTCCTTTTTTTTTTTTTTTTTTTAAGACTCTGGACCACCTTTCTGGTCTCTTTCACCCTGGCAAACGTCTACTCACCTTTCCAAATCCAAAGGAAAAGTCACACCCTCTGTGAACACTTTCTAAAAAATAATTTCATGACACTTCCTGAATCCAGCTATTAAGACTTCATCCCATTGTGTAGTACTTACTACATCCATTTATATCAAGTACACATCCATTTATATCAAGAGATCATCAGCATCTTGGGTGTGTTTCTTATTCATTTTTGCCTTCTTAGCACAAACCTGGCCCAACATAGGTGCTCAGTAAATTGATCAAAGATCTAGTGTCAACGGTAGGTGCCTATTGAGGGGTTACCTCGAGTCCTCAGAAGTTACCAGAAATTATGAAGCCTGGCCTTTGTTTTTTTTTTGTCATTCTGGACCTGGGCAGGGGAAGGTTTCAGCAGATGGTCCTGGGGTGAGGGGATCACTGTGTCATTTAAAAAATTTCATCATGACCACATGCACTCAGGTTCATGAGCTGAGGAGGAGTTCAAGCTCTGCTTCAGCCAAAACCTCCCAATATAAGGAGGTAAAATGAGACTGAAAGGAACAGATCTTGCGCCATTTCTGTTTTGCCATCTGCAATGTCCTTTTCCCAAGTTCCCTCTGATGTTGAAAGAGGACAGGACTGTGGTCATCTGTAGTATGTCTGAGAGAGAGGAGGCAGGGAAGTCAAACTGAACGTGATAAATACCCCAACATGTGCTAATGTGTGCTAAGTCACTTCAGTTGTGTCTGACTCTATGCAATCCTATGGACTATAGCCTGCCAGCCTCTTTTGTCCATTGGATTCTCCAGGCAAGAATACTAGAGTGGGTTGCCATGCCCTCTTCCAGAGGATCTTTCTGATCCAGGAAGCAAACCCTCATCTCTTATGTCTTCTGCATTGGCAGGTGGGTTCTTCACCACTAGTGCCATTTGGGAAGTCCCATACCACTGCACCAGAGTAATTAAATCAGAATCTCCGGGTGGGTGCAGAGGCCTGGGCACCTGCAACTTTAAAGCTCCCCAGCTGATCCCAGGGGGCCCCCAGGGCTAAGAATCATGGTTGAGGATTACGTGTTCCTTTAGCTGCATAGCCTTCAATACAGGAGCTCAGAAGTGTTTTTTCCTTAGAGGAAAAGAGTCTCAGTATATTCAGCTTCAGTAGGTTTAGGGTGTAGCCCAGGAGCCTACATTTTTAACAAGCCCCCTGCTCCATGACTCATGATCAGAGAAGCTTGGGAAGCACAGTCTTAATAAAAATACACCCTCGTAAGTAATGTGATCACACTCACTGCTACCTAAGACATTAAATATTTATTTGAAGGATATCTCTGCCCTCCCCCAGCCCAAGCATAGACTGGAAGTTCCAAGAGAAGAGCACTGGTATCTGTCTTTTTCTTGGTTGTATTGGCACTTAGTAGGGGCATAGCCAATATTTGCTGAACAGAAAAAAAAAAAATAAAGGCAAGGCTTTAGTCTGGAACAATGAGAAAGTAGCACTTTTGTGTGCGCTGGTAGAGATCTGCGCCCCAAAGTCTGTTTTATGTCTTCTCCCCAAGGGAAAAAAAATCACAGACTTCTGTGTCCCTTACCAAAAGAAGAAAGAAAAAGAAAATCAAAATACTGTCTTGTCAGTTTGAGACTCTCCAGAATGCATTTTCTGACCCACTCAGTAGAACAGAGGCAGCTTTTGTGGCCCCACTGTCCACACGGGTACGTGGTATTCGGGGCTGGCTTACCCCGATTATCACCGGGAGGGTTCACCGGAAGATTTCCTTTCCTGCTAAATCTGTACACTCCGTGACTGTGCTCTAAAAGGCCTGGTTGCCTGGGGGACTTCAGTGATTTATTAGCTCCTGGCTGGGCAACCAGTCTCCTTGGAAAAAAAAAAAAATCATTGCCATCTCTAGAGGGATAATTAGGAGCGGAAGGGGAGGGGAGTCTTTCCTGCAAGAAATTGGTTCTTCTAAAACTAAACCTGCTAAACCCGCTCACCCTCCATTTGCTGGCCAGTGTAGCCACAGCACCTGTGAGCACACGCCTGAAGCCCCTCTGGCATCTCAGAACCCCCTCCTTCCAAGTCCTTGGCTCGAATCCTTACACTGATGTGACTTGGGAGGAAAATGCCAAGTCCCAGCTTGAACCCCATCAGTAATTCTTCACTGCTCACAGGATAAAGGATTTAGCAGGATTTAGGTGGCTCTACTTGATCCAGCCCATGGTCATCTTGGGCTATGGTCAGACTGGACTATTCAGAGTTCTCCCCCCAAAACTGCATTTTTCATGCCAAGGGACCTGATGTGTCGTGGCCTCTGGGGGAAGTCTCTATAGCGGGTCAGGCAGAACTTCTTCATGCCTTAGCCCTTCGGTCACCATCACCTCCACCAGAGAGCCTTCCCTGACTGCCTTTATTATCTCCGTCTTCCCAGAAGTTAGGTATCTGTTACCCCTGTGATTCCATGGGACTCACTACAGACATATCTTGTTTATTACACGTTATCTGTCATCACCCTAGAGTGTTAGGTCACAAAAAGCAGTGCTCACCACCGTCAAGTCTCTGTCCTGTGCTTGGTATGCATTCATGTGCTCATTCATTGGACACACATTTATTGAGCACTTGCTGTATGCCAGGATACAAAGACAGGCATGGTGTAGTCCCTGTCCTCAAGGAGTTGACAGCTCTGTAAACCTGAGGGGTGAGGCGGGGTGGGTTCTCCTTTTCCCAGTGTGAGGGGCTGATGGAACTCGGCTTCCTACTAGGGCTGGTGGCTTCCTCTTCTGCTAGGAGGGGCCATGCCTGAACCCCGTCTCTGACAGTCATCAAGGTCTCCATGGCTTGGGCAGTTGGCTTTCCCCCATAACTCATATAAACATCTAGCACCTCAGTCCAGCCTGCCTGGTGTCCCAGTAGTTTGACTGTCTCCCAGCTGACAAGGCTGTTCTCACCTCTGCTCTATAAGAAGGGAAGATGCTGTAAGTGTCTGAGCACAGTCTCTTCCCTGGAACGTTAACTCCCAAGTGGTTTGGGCTCTGGCATGCTCCCCAGGGTGATGGCGAGAAGACAGGGTAAGCCGGCCTGCCTCTTCTACTGCATGTTTTCCCAGTGATAGTATTCTTTCACCCCTACTTTGTGAATTATTGAATTTGTCTTGAGTCCCACCAGGTGCCAGATGGAGACCAGAATAGAATCCTCCTTGCCTGATACATCCACGTGGAGATGTTCGGAGGGCAGTGGGCCACTTTAGCGGCTGGTTGTGAGCGTGGAATTTGAAATCAGAGAACTGAGTGTGAGTTCTGCCACTTGCTAACCAGAAGTGGGCATGTAGCTTCACTTCACATAATGTCCTATAGGTTCACCCTTGATGTCACAAATAGCAGGTGTTCCTTCTTTTTTTTTTCTTATGACTGAGTAAAATAAGCCAGGCACAGAAAACAGATACTATATGGTTTCAATTACAGATGGGGTCTCTATGTTGAACTCTAAGAATCAGAGAGTAGAATGGTGGTCGCTGGGGGCCAGGGGTGGGGAGAGGGAAATGGGGAGATAAAGGTCAAAGGGTACAAACTTTCAGTTGTAAGATGCATAAGATCTGGGGATCTAGTGTACAGCCTGGTGACTAGAGTTAACATTCCTTTGTTACATACTTGAAATTTGCTGAGAGAGTAGGTCTTAAGTGTTCCCACTACACACATACAAAAATGTAACTCTACGAGGTGATGGATCTGCCAATTAACCCAGTTGTGATCGTCACTTCACAATCACTTAGCATGCATGTGTGCTAAGTTGTTTCAGTCGTGTCTGACTCTTTGCAACCCTATAGACCATAGCCCACCAGGCTGTTCTGTCCATGGGATCCTCCAGGCAAGAATGCTGGAGAGGGTTGCCGTTTCCTCTTCCAGAGGATCTTCCCGACACAGGGATGAAACCCCCATCTCTTACGTCTCCTGCAGTGGCAGGTAGGTTCTTTACCACTAGTGCCCTCTGTGTCTACCATGATGATTTATACCAAAATCATTATGTTGTACACCTTGAAAAACAAGGGTACTCAGCCTACATAAACTAATACGCACAGCCTGCTATGGACCGGGTGCTGGTGTCCCTCACCACCCTCACCTCAAATTTATATGTTGATGCCCTAACTCCCAATGTGATAGTATTTGAAGGCATTACTCCTAGGGGAGTAGTTAGCTCATGAGAGAGGAGGCCTTCATGCTCTTATAAGAGGTGACAAGGACCTACTTACTATATAGCACAGGGAACTCTGCTCAATATTCTGTAACAACCTAATTGGGAAAAGACTTTAGAAAAGAATAGATACATGTATACGTATAAATGAATCACTTCATTTAAAAACTAACACAATATTGTTACTCAACTATGAAAATGAAAGTCACTCAGTCATGTCTTACTCTTTATGAGCCCATGGAATTCTCCATGCCAGAATACTGGAGTGAGTAGCCTTTCCCTTCTCCAGGGGATCTTCTCAACCCAGGGATTGAACCCAGGTCTCCCACATTGCAGGCAGACTCTTTACCAGCTGAGTCACAAGGGAAACCTGAGAATACTGGAGTGGGTAGCCTATCCCTTCTCCAGTGGATCTTCCTGACCCAGGAATTGAACCACGGTCTCCTGCATGGTAGGTAGATTCTTTACCAGCTGAGCTACTCAACTATATTCTGATGTAAAATAAAAAGTTAAAATAAATTAATCTTTTGTAAAAGGGAAAGATGATCACTCCCTCTCTGCCATGTGGGGACACAGTAAGAAGAGGTCCATCTGCAAACCAGAAGGGGAGTCCTTACCAAGAACCATACCAGCTGGCACCTTGATCTCAGACTTCCAGCCTCCAGGCTGTGAGAAAGAGCTTTCTGTCATGGAAGCTCCCCAACCTGTGGCATTTTTGTGATAGCAGCCCGAGCTGATAGAGATGGGGTCACTGATGAGCTGGACATCATGAACAAGCTAACAGCTGTGATTTCTCATTCAGGGGCCAGTGGTCAGATGCACTGCTCTGTTATGGACCACCTCCCTTGGTCCTCGCATTAACTCCACGAGCCCAGCACTTTCACTACCCCTGTTTATGAGGTGAGGAATCTGGGACATGGAGAACTGAAGTCAGTCACCAAATCAACGCAGCAAGTCGCAAAATCCGGATTCAAGCAAGTGTGACTCTAGCACTAGAAGAAAACGTGAGGATATAAAATTAATCTTGGCACGAGCACAGCCTTTCTAAGCACGAGACAAAACTCATGGAGGAAAAGCCTGCAAAGTTAGATACATAAAAAATGTAAGTCTCTGGGATGGAAAAATACCATGAATAAAATAATGGGAAAATGACTCACTGGAAAAACATTTGCATCATATGATACAGGGAAACAAAGGATGATTTCATATATTTTTAATATCTATATATGCATTTATATTGGAGAGGAAATGGCAACCCACTCCTGTATTCTTGTCTAGAGAATCCTGTGGACAGAGGAGCCTGGTGGGCTTCTGTCCATAGGGTCGCACAGAGTCGGACAAGACTGAAGCGACTTAGCAGCAGCAGCAGCATGCATTTATATATTTTATGTATTTTTCAAAGTCCTTGCAAATTAATAAGAAAAAACCAGCTGGTGGAGTAAAGGAACACAGGCTGTGAGAAGTTAATATCTAAAGCGCTACCAATGGGAAATAAAAGATAAGAAAAGATACTCCATCTCTGTTAAAATTAAAGACATGCAAATTAAAACTAAGATGAGATCATATTATTCACCTATATAACTGGAAAATATACTTTTTAAAATTATAACAGTTGTTAGGACTTCCCTGGTGATCCAGTGATTAAGAATCTGCCTTGCAATAAAGGGGATGTGGGTTTGATCCCTGGTCAGGGAACTAAGATCCCACGTGCTGTGGAACAGCTCAGCCGTGTGTCCCAATGAAGACCTGACACAGCCAAATAAATCAACAAATTATAACAAGTATTGCTGGCAAGAGTGTGTAGAACAAAGTACTTGCCAATACTTTGAGGGAGTGTAAATCAATGCATCTTTAGAAGGATAATTAGATATTATCTGTGTATGCATGCATGCTAAGTCGCTTCAGTCGTGTCCAACTTTTTGCAGCCCCATGGACTGTAGCCCGCAAGGCTCCTCTGTCCATGGGATTCTCCAGGCAAGAATACTGGAGTGGATTGCCATGCCCTCCTCCAGGGGATCTTCCTGACCCATGGATCAAACCTGCGTCTCTTATGTCTCCTGCGTTGGCAGGCAGGTTCTTTACTACTAGCACCCCTTGGGGAGCCCTGGATATTATCTACCCAAATGTAAAACACACATACCCTTTAACGCAGCAATTCCACTTCTGGAAATTTAATTGCACAAGTGTGTGAAGACTTGTGTGTAAGAATGTTTGTCGCAGTACGTGTGGCAGAGATGGGGAGGCATCTAACAAAGATTCCTGCCTCCTCACTCCATTGTATAGCTCTGTCTCTAGAGGGTGGTGGCCCAGCCAAGGAGTAAATCTCCCAGCACCCACCACCGGAGGGCCCTTTGGCTGGTTCTAACTCTGTGACCTTCAGACCCAGGTGTTTACAAAATAGCTGTGTCCTCTTCATTTTCTTTTACACCTACAAGCTAAATGCCGAGAACTCTGAGGCCTTGGAAGGTTTAAAAGGGAGAAGGGGCATGAAGACCACTTATAATTAGGGAAACAACCCCTTTGGACTATTCGTGAGCAAGACACACACTTTTCTCTTGGGGTTTGTATGTTACAGCAGCTGGCATTGATCTAATAACTGAAGCACTGTTTGTAACAGAAAGAGACCAGAAACAATCTACATGTCCGTTGGTAGGAAGCTGGTTAAATAAGCTCTAGTGAAGTCAGACAATAGCTTATTTTATGGCTGTGAAAAAAATACAGTGGATCTATGGATATTGACACAGAAAGGAGTCCAAGATGTATTATTAAGTGAAAAAGAAGGAAGACGCAGAACAGCGAGTTCAGTATGTGCCTATTTACCTATAAAATGTCCAAAAAGATGCCACCATGGACATGCACACACCATCTCTAAAAAGATACACTGTCAACTGTTAACCGTGATTACCTTGGGGCACCCGGATGGCCTGTGGTGTAGAATGGACTTAATTTTCACCTTGATCTCTCTGTACTCATTGGATTTTTTTTTCCCCTTTGTAGTTTAAAAAACCAGCTAGTAAATGTTATGTTAAAAAGTCTCCACTGATCTTATTTAGGGAGAAGATAGCCGGCATGGAAGCAGTTTTGAGAAGCGAGGGGGAGGAAACATGTCTGGAGAAGCCGGGTCTGGAGGAGCCTGGGTGTGAGTCGAAAACACGGATCTGTCGGGCTGGGAATGCACAGCTCTGCTCTCCAGAATATCTGAGCTTGGAAAGGAGGAAGGGTGACCGTGGGTGTTGAATGAATGGGTTTTGCTGCTGCACCTACAGCTCCAATAAGTTTCCAGGCAACTGGACTTCCAATTTCTCAGGTGCCATCTGCAGGCTAGCCTGGCCTGACCGCAGGGACATTGTCAGGGCACCTGCTGGGGGTAACTCTGAGTCTCTCACCTTCTCTCTCCGTCTGGGCTTAGCTCATTCTCCACACCTAAGCCTACTTTCCCTTTGCCCTGGGAGTGGATCCCTGGGTCAGCCTTTCCCATACTTGAATGTGCATTTGTATTGCCTTGGGGTCTTGTTGAAATGCAGGTTCTGATTCTATAAGCCTAGGGAGGAGGCCGAGATTCTGCATTTCCAAAATGCTCTGCAGTGAGGCTGATAGGCTGGTCCGTGGCCCACAGTTTGAGTAGCCAGGTACTGGCCATTCTGGCACAAATTACATAGTTAGTGAATGTTTATGCATTAAATAGAACTGGCTAATGGATGTTGGGGGACTTCCCAGGTGGTGCTAGTGACAAAGAACCTGCCTGCCGATGCAAGAGATGTCAGAGGTGCAGGTTTGATCCCTGGGTCTGCAAGATCCCCTGGAGGAGGGCATGGCAACCCACTCCAGTATTCTTGCCTGGAGAATCCCATGGACTGAGGAGCCTGGCAGACTCTAGCCCATAGGGTCGCAAAGAGTCAGTCACAACTGAAGTGACTTAGTAGTGAATGTTGGATCATGAACTGTAGATGATGTGAATTCAGAAAACCCAAATTGGAGGCCCAGCTTTCCCATCTCCTGGCCTTGTGACTTTCATAGCAGTTTCCTCAGCTCAATGTGTAGATGATAATAAGATGGACTTCCCCTGGCTGTTGTGAGGGCTCAGCTGGATGAACATGAAGTGCTGTACCCACCCATCAAAGGGTTCCTCTTTCTCTAATTTCTCCCCTTTAGTTTAAGTCTTTTTTTTTCATTCTTTTATTTCGTTGGTTATTTTTAAAGTTGAGATATAATTGCCACATAATGGCATATTAGTTCCAAGTGTGCAGGGTAATGATTCAACATACGAATGGATATTTTGTGAAATGATCACCATGATAAGTCTCGTGAACATCCATCACCAACACATCATTTTTTTTTCTTCTGATGAGAACTTGTTAGAGCTACCCTCTTGTGCTGTGTGAGTGCTCAGTTGCTCAGTCGTGTTCGACTCTTTGCAACCCCATGGACTGTAGTTCACCAGGCTCCTCTGTCCATGGGATTCCCTAGGCAAGAATACTGGAGTGGGTTGCCATTTCCTCCTCCAGGGCATCTTTCCGACGACCATGTGGGATGGAACCCACATCTCCTGTGTCTCCTGCATTGGGCCGATTCTTTACCACTGAGCCACCTGGGAACTCTCTTAGCAACTTTCAAATATGCAATAGTGTTATTAACTATAGTTACTGTGCTGTGAGATTTGTCTTTCTGATTTTCAAAAACCCAATCATCTGTTTCCTCATGAGCTCCCAATACAGCCCTATAGGGCTTCTTTTCTTCCCAAAATTCTTGAGAGAAGTCTCAGCAGCTCCATCTCCTCCCCTCGCATCCATCCCCAACTTCTCACATCTGCCTTCTGCCTCCTCACCCTCTGAAGCAGCTCTCTCTGAGCAGTCACATTTTGTCCTGGCCTTGTTTTGCCCTCTGTGGCATCTGAGGCATTAGCCCAACCCCTGCTTCTTGAGGAACATGTTCTTTCTTGGCTTTGAGAACACAGTGCCTTGGTTTCCCCTTTACCCTTTTTACGAGTCCTTCTCCCGACATATTTCAGTTATTTTCTTCTCCTTGCCATTTATCTCTTTATTTCTCACATAAAGGCCCCACCAGCCACCAGTTACCTAGCAACACTCACATCTAATCTATGGTGGTGGTTTAGTTGCTCAGTTGTGTCCGACTCTTGCGACCCCATGAACTGTAGCCTGGCAGGATCCTCTATCCATGGGATTCTCCAGGCAGGTATACTGGAGTGGGTTGCCATTTCCTTCTCCAGGGGATCTCCCTGACCCAAGAATCGAACCAGGGTCTCCTGCATTGCAGACAGATTCTTTACCAACTGAGCTATCAGGGAAGCCCCATCTAATCTATAACTGAATCCAACTGGTCATCTCCCATCCAGTCTCTTTTGACATTGGTCCCTGCCAGCTCAGGACCCATCACAGCTTCCTTTTTCATGGTCGGAGCTGCAAGAAGCAGCTCAGCATCTTTCTTGTAGACTCTGCTTGCCAGCATCCATTCTGAGCCAGTTTGCTCCACCAAGTGGCAGGGGTGGTTCCAAGGGGTGGCTTAGGGGATCTTCATCCTCCTTGCAGGCTCTGGAAGTCAATCTAAGTGAACACAGAAGGAGGGGAAGAAGGGAAAGTGCTGCTGGACAATGTCTGAAACTGGCAGGGTGGCTCCATTACAAATACCTGGTTGCTGATGCTGGGGGCCTCTGCACAGCCAACAATTTTGCCATGTTCCTCTGGCCAACTCGCTCTCCCATTCTGCAAACAGCTTTTTCAGATCTTTTCCACGCTCTGCCAATGACCAAAGGCTGCTCTTTTCTGCCCCTCTCAGCAGATGAGTTCACACCATACAGAATATAGAAACTGTTAGAATGAAACGTCTTCACTATCCTGCTGCCAAAACCAAGTTTTTCCACACTGACCAGCCCCAGGTGGAGGATGGAGCTAGTCAACCCAATGGCCTTCTGATGCCAACTTCACCGCCCTTCCTGCCCCCCAGCCTGTGCATCTTCACCTCCACCTTCACCTCCCAGTGCTCCCTGCCTGCAGTGGCCACGGAGGCCCCACCTTCAACCTGTGCTTGGATCCATCCTAAGGACCTGTCTGCTGTCCCCACCAGATCTGAATGCATCCCAGGCATCTACAAATGTCCCAGCCAAAGACTGGATGAGTCAGTGAGTTTATCTTCTTTTTTAACACCAAGCCTTACCATCTCACATTCCAGAGCCCCCATGGGTACTAAGTTTTTCAGGGCTGAGTTCTGCAAGCCTGCTCCCACTTCCTGCAGCATAGCAATGCCCCCTAGTGGTAGGTGATCCAACTGCAGCTGTTGGAAGCAACACCTCCTGCCTGCCCTCAGTTCCCTGTTGTCTCCGTGGAGACCACCAACAGGAGTCCTTTTCATTTTGTCTCCCAAAGAGGCAGGTGTTTCAGAATACACGAAGCCCAGTGGTTCCAAGGGTGAGCAGGGGCTGGCTTTCTGATCATTCAGGGAGTAAGGAGAGCAATGTTGCTGTTGTCATTCAGTTGTGTCCAACTCTTTTTCCATCCCAAGGACTGCAGCATGCCAGACCTCCTTATCCCTTACTATCTCCCAGAGTTTGCCCAAGTCCAGGTCCATTGAACTGGTGATGCTATACAACCATCTCATCTTCTGCTGACCTTTTCTCCTCCTGCCCTCAATCTTTTCCAGCATCAGGGTCTTTTCCAATGAGTCTGCTCTTTACATCAGGTAGTCAAATTATTGGCGCCTCAGCTTCAGCATCAGTCCTTCTAATGAGTATTCAGGGTTGATTTCCTTTAGGATTGACTGGTTTGATCTCTTCGTTGTTCAGGGGACTCCCAAGAGTCTTCTCTAGCACCACAATTTGAAAGGATCAATTCTTCAGGGCTTAGCCTTTTTTATGGTCCACCTGAAAAAGGTCTTAGTAACCTGGATAATCACAATGGTGTGGTCACTCACCTAGAGCCAAACATCCTGGAGTGTGATGTCAAGTGGGCCTTAGGAAGCATCACTACCAACAAAGCTAGTGGAGGTGATGAAATTCCTTCTTCTTCTTTCTTTTTCTTCTGTTCACTTAGTTGTGTCCGACTCTTTGTGACCCCATGGACTGTACAGTCCATGGAATTCTCTAGGCCAGAATACTGGAGTGGGTAGCCTTTCCCTTCTCCAGGGGATCTTCCCAACCCAGGGACTGAACCCAGGTCTCCTGCATTGCAGGTGGATTCTTTACCAGCTGAGCCATAAGGAAAGCCCAAGAAAACTGGAGTGGGTAGCCTATCCCTTCTCCAGGGGATCTTCCCGACCCAGGAATCAGTTGAGCTATTTAAAATCATGAAAGATGAAGCTGTGAAAGTGCTGCATTCAATATGGCAGCAAATTTGGAAAACTCAGCAGTGGCCACAGGACTGAAAAATTTAGTTTTCATCCCAATTCCAGAGAAGGAGAGAAACACTCTTGGGAAAAGCCCTGGGGAGTTTTATATTTGATGCTTAGATATGATCCAGGTCAAAGATGCGCTTGTATGGTTACTGAGTCAACAATACTTCTACAGGGTCCAGGCCTCACCCAAACTGTGCAAACCTGGATTCGTGTCCAGGCAGTGGTGTAGAATGGTCCAGCTCTACATTTCAGTTCTGGAAGGTATTCTGGACACTCTGCAGGATGAGCTAGCTGACATTCTCAAATCCATCAGTCCTACCCTCTCTTGCCTCCAGGACTTTTCTGCTTTTTCTGCCTAGCACATTTCCCCCTGACTCTTCCATGGCTCAGTCTTTCTCATCCTCAGGTCTCTGTTCAAATGTCACCACTCTCAAATATCACTCTGCAAACCCCATGGTTCATTTCCCTCATCACACTGAGCATGATCTGTAATTCTCTTGCATATCTGTTTATCTATTGCCTTTCCTCCCAGTTAGTCTGCACACCCCAACAGGAAGGGATGCTGTTTTTCTCACTGAGTGTGGAGTCTCAGTCCTTGTCACTGAAACACAACACCACAGGCAGCCAAAAAGCATATGACACATGCTTGTCAAATGAATAACAGGGGAAGAAGCAAAGACTAAAGCAAGAAGACCTGGGCACCATGAGGAAATGGAGCAGCCCAAGCTCTTCAGAAAGGGTTTCCCAAAGTTCCATCACACATCATCTCTAGTGTGCAAGTGCTTTGTGGACGAAAATTGTATTTTTAAAAACACTTCTGTATTTGTTTTAATGCATTTTAGAAAATTAGAACTAGAACATCTAGAACATTTCAACATCTAGCTTAAACTAGAATTAAAACTTTAATTTTATTACTTAGGATGAGGCTTAAATATGTAGTGAGCATAGAAAATGTGACTTGATCTGAAGATAAATACTAAGTAAACAATAGTACAAATGGTATATGAATATGGGCGGGTGAGGTGATGCTAGCAAGGACAGAAGTTGGGAACCTCTGGCTCAGACCGTGTTATTTTGGCCAAAGAGAGTCCAAGCCAGAGTGATGTAGACATAGAGTCATTCAACAAATAATTATTAAGTACCCATGTTTGCCAGCCATTGTGCCAGGCGCTGAGGCCATGGCTCTAAATAAGATAGATATCACCCTTGCCTTTTTGGAGCCTCTGGTCTGGTGAAGGACATAAGGAACAAATGGGCAACTATAGAATTACAATCCAGGGTGGAGGAAAAGAAGAGCAAGCATAACAAGGGACTGAGAGGTCAGAGAAACCCCAGAGTGGACATTTGAGCAGAAGATCAACAGATGAGCATTGGCTTGGATGGAAAGACCATAGGATGAAATGAAAAGACAATAGGATAAGACAGAAACAGGTATAGATGAGGTCAGATGGTACCGTAGAGAATCTAAAAATGCATTAGCAAACCACACTGACAGCAGTCAAGAGGAGTCCTAACAGTGTAGAAAATAAAAATCAGGACAAACTTGAGCCTGATCTTGGGCTTCTCAAGTAAAGATCCACAAGACTGAATTGATGAGAGGCGACATGGAAGAGGAGAGGTGACAGAGTAGTCATTAGCAAAGAATGGTTTGGGATGTAATTGAAGAGGAAACCAGAAACAAATTGAATAGAGCTACAGGCAAAAGATTTCACTAAGAGGCATTTCCAGAGGTAAAAGAATGGGGAACGTGGACATATCAAAAGGTCAGCTTAGCCAAACAAAATAAAACTTACATCTGTGAATCATCCATCCATTCACCTATCCATCAATCCACCCATCATCTGTCTGTACAAACATGCATCAGGGCAAACATTTAAAATTGTATGGAAAATGCAGAAGTTCTATAAGTATTATAGATATCCAGGCTAGATAAAGCAAATGAAATTTATGCCAGAGAAAGACTTTGAAGCAGCATTAAATGCTAGAATACATAGATCATCATCCATAGTTTTTTAAAAATATTTATTCACTAATTTGTTTATTTGACTGCACCAGGTCTTAGCTGTGGCATGCAAGCTCTCAGTTGAGGCATGTTGGATCCAGCTCCCTGACAGGGACCGAATCCAGGCTTCCTGCGTTGGGAGCATGGCGTCTGAGCCACTGGGCCACCAAGGTGTTCCCATCTATAGAGTTTTGCAGAAAAAAATGTGACTCCAAATACTTAATATTTAGACAATTCACTTGTGAAGGAGAAAGAAAAGCACTGTAAGTTTGAAAAGTATTCCACTTCATTCTCCAAAAAGTTTTCACATAAAAGCAGTGATCCAAGAGATGGTGTGAAGGAACTGGGAACAGGGGAAGTTGTACATGAAAGGACAGACTAGGATTCAAAAAACTATGGCGTACAAAGAAGTAACACATTTAGCACTCTTTCTTTCTTTGTTTTTTGGCCATCCTGTAGGGCATGTGGGATCTTAGTTCCCCAACCAGGTATCAGACCTGTGCTCTCTGAAGTGGAAATGTGGACGCTTAGCCAGTGAACTGCCAGGGAAATCCCTATTTAGCTCTTAATATCAATATTTTTCTTTAAAAATTAGATGTAAAAAGTAATAATCTATACCTCGATAGAGTTGAAAAAATTAATAAATAATTTGATCAATCAAATTCAAAATCCAAGGTTAAATCACCACAGACTAAGAAATTGGCAACAGAAGAAGACGGGGAGGGAAGGGGCAGAGTCCCCCCCCCAACCCCCCCCCCCCCCCGCTCATTTGCTCTATTACAGAAACAGACAATGAAGAATTTAAAAACAGGACATGTATCTTTCAAGACACTGGAAAATAAAACAGCAAATTAAGTGCAGCTCATATAAGAAAAGAGACAGGAAAGGAAAGCAAGGCGAAAACAGTCAAAATTGCACAGCAGATGACAGAAGTGCAAAAGTAGGACTGATTGTGTTAATATGAAAAATCACTGGAAATAGGCTAAACCCCATAATTTTAAAAGATGACAACAATAAAGATTTCTCATTTCAACATAAAGCCTAGTCAGTCATATCTGTGTTTACAGGATCACCCCAGAACACAAGGACGGAAACATTTTGTATGAAAGTGGAGAAAGGTTCAGATACAGCAGGAGAATGCCAGTCTAAAGAAAGTGAAGTCAAGTTACTAACATCAGAAAAAGTAGAATCCAAGACAGAAGACTTTAAATGAGACAAGGGGCATCATTTAATATTGAGAAAAGTCCCCACTCACGGTAGTACTTCCATATGACATGGGAGCTCAAACACAGTGTCATCTCTCCTCTGTCACCGCAAAGTCGATCATGAAGAGACAGAATGTATAAAATCAAAATATCAAGAGAATGGGTGAAGAGTTGGTGGCAGACAATGACGAGAGGCTCGCTTGTGGAAGAAGGGAGGCCAACTTGTGAGGGGTGTTGGTTTTGGAAGAGAAAGCTGAAACTTCAGTGGCTGCAGGGAGAAGGGGGCATCACTAATGAGAAGAGAGTGGAATCTTCCTATAGCTCTGGAATTGGAGGCACCAGGGACCCAGGTGGGGTGAGAGGTGTGGGCAGAAGCACAGTCAGTGTTAGAACTCTCTAGAAACAGCAAATGGACTTGCAGAGCTTCTCTTCCCCAGCCCTACAGCCAGGCTGGAGACACTTCTCTAGCAGGGCAGAGACGGAGAGATGATCCTTCTTCTGAAACAGGCAGCCTCCAGACATTGTCAAGGTGAAGCCGGGGGGCAGGGGAGACACCTGCCGGAATGCTGATGGGCAGCTTATCTACCTCAAGCTGACAAGTGGAAGCTCCCCCTTGAGAGAAACTGACCAGTCAAGATTTCAAGTAATATCTACCAAAGCACAATTTATTAAGAGTAAAGCTGCCATATCCCGCTGAGATCCGTATTATTATATGTAATACAGAATCATAACTCAGTGTAGAAATAGGTCATAAGAAAAAAAAATGATTCTCTCCACAGAAAAGGCACTTGGTAAATTCAACATCCAACACTAATTAAGAAAAAAATTACCGTAAGAAACCAGGAAGGTTGCATCTTCAACGTGAAAAACAATATACATCTTAAACCCACAGGGACTGGAAGGATTAAATAGTATCAATAGCTAGCTTTTTAAAAGAAGTTTTATTGAAGTATAGTTGATTTACAATGTTGTGATTTCTGCTGAACAGCAAAGAGACTCAGCTGTACATATATTCTTTTTCCATTATGGTTTATCATAGGATATTGAATATAGTTCCCTGTTCTATATGGTGTGTGCCTGCTAAGTCACCTCAGTTGTGTCCAACTCTTTGCAACCCCATGGACTCCAGTAACCAGGCTCCTCTCTCCATGGGATTGTCCAGGCAAGAATATTGGAGTGGGTTGCCGTGCCATCCTCCAGGGGATCTTCCTGACCCAGGGATTGAACTCACGTCTCTTACATATACCTGTAGGCAGGTGGGTTCTTTACCACTAGTGCCAACCTGGGAAGCCCACTCATTCTATTCAGTAGGATCAGGACTTTGCTGTTTATTCACCCTATATGTAATAATTTGCATTTGGTGCCCAAACCCAATATTTCTCTGTCCTCCCCTTCCTCTTGGCAACCACAAGTCTGTCCTCTTCAATAGCTAACTTTTATTGAGAGCCATGTGGCAGGCATAGTTCTAACTATTTTCATATCTGTTATCTCATTTAAACCTCATCACAGTATCACTAGGTATGTATTTGTATTAACCTTACAAGGAAAGGAAATCTGAGGAAATTTGGCACAAAAGAATAACCTGCCTAAGACCCAAAGTACCGATCAGTGAAGCCAGGATATAAACCCAAGTGTTTTGACTCTTGTATCTGTGCTGTAACCTCCGGGCTATGAATCTCATTAAAGTCAGGCAAGACAAAGATGCCTGCTAACACAATTAATATTTAATATTGTTCCATCATTTATAGACAGTTCAATTAAAAGTTTAATAAATGGAGAGTTTGGAAATCGTAATATTAGAAAGACATCCATACTTCTCAAATTAATCTATAAATCAAGTGTAATACCAATCCAAATCCCAAGAGGATTTTAAAAATTGAATTTGACATTACAATTATAAAGTTTCTTTTGGATGAATAAATTAAAGATAAGAGCCAATGTATTGTGTTAGAGGAAGAATCATGGGGAGGAAGCTACAGTGTCATACAATATATTATAAAGCCGCAGTAATTAAAACGGTGTGGTTCTAGCTCAGAAATAGGCAACTGGATTTATAGAACAGAATACAAAATCAGAAATAAGCACAGCTATATAAGAAACACATGCTAAAGGTAGTAGTTCAAATTGGTTGACAGAGTCCCAACATAGCTGGAAACAAAGCTTAGTTGATTAAGCTGGAAAAAAATGTAGTCAGATTTCCTCATTTACATCTACGTCAATATTAATTCAAGATAAATGAAACATCTCAGTGTTGAAAAGAAAACAATGGAGTAAGAGATTAAAATTTCAGTAAGCATGTATATATTCTTGAGACTTGGAAAAACTATTACCATGATATTAAAGAAGAAAGCAGAAATCAAAGTTTTGGGGAATTCCCTGGTGGTACTGTGGTTAGCACTCGGAGCTCTCACTGCTGGGGCACTGAGTTCAATCCTTGGTTGGGAAATTAAGATCCCACAAGCTTTGGGATGTGACCAAAAAAAAAAGTTAAAGGTTTAGAAGACAAAAGAAGTAACCACAAGGGGAAATAAAATGCAAAAACAAAACAAAACAAAACATATGGTATCCCAAATAGGATAGACAAATATTTAATATCTTTAATAAATATAATTTTTATAAATCAATAAGGAAGACACCCCAACAGAAAACTGAGGAAAAGACAAAGGATTCCCAAAAGAAGGTATAAAAATGGTAAAATAATAAAATTCTAGTGGTAAAGAATCTGCCTGCTAATGCAGGAGACATAAGAGATGCGGGTTTGATCTCTGGCTCTGGAAGATCCCCTGAAGGAGGAAATGGCAACCCACTCCAGTATTCTTGCCTGGAGAATCCCCTGGACAGAGGAGCCTGGCGAGTTATAATCCATGGGGTCACAGAGTTGGACATGACTGAAGCAACTCAGCACGCAAAATAATAAAATTCATGAGATAGCAAAGAAATACAAATTCAGTCTAAATAAGATAGCATTTTGAACCTACCACAAAGTTAAGAATTATTTTAAGTTATCCATGGTGCACAGAAATATGTACCCTCATACAATTCTAGGATTTCAAATAACTTTAAATTTAATGGAAGATGCTTGTTAGAACTTAGCCTGTTGAAATGTTAAGATGTTTGCTGAAAGATTTATATTATAAGCATGTTCAACACATTCTCCTTAGTTAAAGCAGTGAAATAATGGAAAGAACTTCAATGTACAAAATACTATATTGATTAAGTGATGGTATATGCATTTTATGAAATGCTATGCTGCAATTATGAGTTAAGTTTCAGAAAATGTTAAAGATAATGGGAAAATGCTGGTGTTAAACTGGTAGGCAAAAAAAAGAAGTTAGAAAATATCAGATTACACATGATAACTGGTCTTTGTGTGTGGGTGTGTGGATACCAAAAGAGAGGACATAGTTAGTTACCCCCGGATAGTCTGGTATTCTCTAAGTCTCCTAACTGTAAAAAAAATACGATCTGCTGTTCTTAATGATTTTTCCTGAAAGCTGTGTAGATAGAATAGCCTGTTCTTCATCTGATATTCATACAAGTTAAGTTCAGTCACTTAGCTGTGTCCAGTTCTTTGCAACCCCATGGATCACAGAACATCCGGCTTCCTTGTCCACCACCAACTCCTGGAGCCTGCTCAAACTCATGTCCATTGAGTTGGTGATGCCATCCAACCATCTCATCCTCTGCTGCCTGCTTCTCTTGCCGTCAATCTTTCCCAGCATTAAGGTCTTTTCCAATGAGTCAGTTCTCATCAGGTGGCCAAAGTATTGGAGTTTCAGCTTCAGCATCAGTTCTTCCAGTGAATATTCAGAACTGATTTCCCTTAGGGTTGACTGGTTTGATCTCCTTGCAGTCCAAGGGGCTCTCAAGAGTCTTCTCCAACACCACAGTTCAAAAGCATCAATTCTTCTGCACTCAGCTTTCTTTACAGTCCAACTCTCACATCCATACATGACTACTGGAAGAACCATAGCTTTGACTAGACAGACCTTTGTCAGTAAACTAATGTCTCTACTTTTTAATATGCTGTCTAGGTTTGTCATAGTTTTTCTTCCAAGGAGCAAGTGTCCTTTTCATGGCCTGCTGTGATTTTGGAGCCCAAGAAAATCAAGTCTGTCACTGTTTACACTGTTTCCACATCTATTTGCCATGAAGGGATAGGACCAGAGGCCATAATCTTCATTTTCTGAATGTTGAGTTTTAAGCCAGCTTTTTCACTTTCATTAAGAGGCTCTTTAATTCTTTGCTTTCTGCCATAAGGGTGGTGTCATCTGCATATCTGAGGTTATTGATATTTCTCTTGGCAATCTTGATTCCAGCTTGTGCTTCATCCAGTCTGGCATTTTTCATGATGTACTCTGCATGTAAGTTAAATAAGCAGGGTGACAATATACAGCCTTGATGTACTCCTTTCCCTATTTGGAACCAGCCTGTTGTTGCATGTCTGGTTCCAACTGTTGCTTCTTGACCTGCATACAGATTTCTTGGGAGGAAGTGAGGTGGTCTTGTATTCCCATCTCTAAGAATTTTCCACAGTTTGTGCTGATCCACAGAGTCAAAGGCTTTAGCATAGCAGAAGTAGATGTTTTTCTGGAATTCTCTTGCTTTTTCTATGATCCAATGGATGTTGGCAATTTGATCTCTGGTTCCTCTGCTTTTTTTAAATTCAGCTTGACATCTGGAATCTATTGGTTCACATACTGTTGAAGCCCAGCTTGCAGAATGTTGAGCATTATTTTGCTTGTGTGTGAGATGAGTGCAATTGTGCAGCAGTTTGAACATTCTTTGGCATTGCCTTTCTTTGGGACTGGAATGAAAACTGATCTTTTCCAGTCCTGTGGCCACTGCTGCTGGTTTATTGAGTACAATACTTTCACAGCATCATCTTTTAGGATTTGAAATAGCTCAGCTGGAATTCCATCACCTCCACTAGCTTTGTTTGTAGTGATGCTTCCTAAGGCCCCTTTGACTTCACACTCCAGGATGTCTGGCTGTAGGTGAGTGACCACACCATCATGATGATCTGGGTCATTAAGATCTTTTTTGTACAGTTCTTCTGTGTGTTCTTGCCACCTCTTCTTAATATCATCTGCTTCTATTAGGTCCATACTGTTTCTGTTCTTTATTATGCCCATTTTTGCGTGAAATGTTCCCTTGGTATCTCTAATTTTCTTGAAGAGATCTCTAGTCTTTCCCGTTCTATTGTTTTCCTCTTTCTTTGCATTGATCACCTAGGAAGGCTTTCTTATTTTTCTTTGCTATTCTTTGCAACTCTGCCTTCAGATGGATATAATTTTCCTTTTCTCCTTTGCCTTTCGCTTCTCTTGTTTTCTCAGCTATTTGTAAGGCCTCCTCAGACAACCATTTTGCCTTTCTGCAATTCTTCATGAGGGTGGTTTTGATCACTGCCTCCTGTACAATGTTACGAACTTCCATCCATAGTTCTTCAGGTATTCTATCAGATCTAATCCCTTGAATCTATTTCTCACTTCCACTGTATATTCATAAGGGGTTTGATTTAGGTCATACCTAAATGGTCTGGTGGTTTTCCCTACTTTCTTCAATTTAAGTCTGAATTTGGCAATAAGGAGTTCATGATCTGAGCCACAGTCAGCTCCTGGTTTTGTTTTGCTGACTGTAGAGCTTCTCCATCTTTGGCTGCAAATAATATAATCAATTTGATTTTGGTATTGGCCATCTGGTGACATCCACGTGTAGACTTGTCTTTTGTGTTGTTGGAAGAGGGTGTTTGCTATGACAGTGTCTTCTCTTGGCAAAACTCTGTTAGCCTTTGCCCTACTTCATTTTGTATTCCAAGGCCAAACTTGCCTGGTACTATAGGTATCTCTTGACTTCCTACTTTTGCATTTCAGTCCTCTGTGATGAAAAGGGCATCTTTTTTTGGTGTTAATACAAAACCCTTCCCGGTTTTGCTCCCAAAGCATTTATAAATTCTAAATAGTAAACTTCAGTATGGACATATGGTCCACTTCTGCAAAACAACTTATAACAGCAATTTCAAAGAAAAAACTGTATACATGCATAGGTATATGAGATGATGTGGAGGAACCTGGGAAGGGGGACCTCCCAGAAGGGAAACCTGAGGGTAAAGGGCTGGGAGGAAACTCCATTTTAATTACGTGTCCTTTGTGTATCCTATGACTTTTTGTCAAGTGAATTTTTTTGTTTTGTTTTCAGTGGACCGTGCAGAAGGGGAAATAACAGGCATTGGAACCAGACATGTCTGAGTCTCTGTTTTCCCACTTACTTGTGTACAGCCTTGAGCAAGTCACTGACCTCTCTCTGAGCCTCAGTTTCCCTACTAAAGGGTAGAAAATAAACCTTACTCTGCAAAATTGTGGAAGGGATTGATGGTTATGCATGGAAATTTCCCTGTGTGTTGGCTGGTGCATAGTAGGCACTTGTTAGCCGTGGTTATTATGATTAATCTTGTATCTGCCTGAGACTGTAGGCAGAGCTGAAATAGAATGCAATTATCCAGGTTGGAACAAAGCCAGGGTACCTGAGTCTTGCAAAACATGCTGTTGAATGTTCAATCAAGATATGTAAGTACATACAGCCACAGAACATACCCAGCGCTTTCCCCCAGGGTTTGGGAAGTAAAATGCATTTTACCATGGCACATCTGCTCGTTTTTTAAAATTCCACAACTAATTAACCAGAATCCTCATCAGCCATCTCCATGTGGATTAACTAAACATGTCAGCAAACCCTGGCCCTTTCCTGTTAAACACAGGCGATTTCTTCTTCCCACCAGTGCCTCCAGCAAGATGCTGAGTGCCTGGAGAGTTGAACTGCAAAATCTAATGCTCATGTAACCCACTATAAGGCATTTCTCAGGTGGTGCTAGTGGTAAAGAACCTGCCTGCCAATGCAGGAGATCTAAGAGACACAGGTTCGATCCCTGGGTCAGGAAGATGCCCTGGAGGAGGGCATGGCAACCCACTTCAGTATTCCTGCCTGGAGAATCTCACAGACAGAGGAGCCTGGCTGGCTACAGTTCATTGTGTCTCAAAGAGTCAGACACGACTGAAACGACTTAGCATGCATGCAGGCATTTCTCACACAGTAGGTCAGTTTGATAGCTCTTCAACAGTTGGAAGGCACCATACCTTAGTGGTTAAACCCATAGTCTCTGGAGTTGATCTGACACGGCTTCCAATTCTGCTTGATCACCTCTTAACTGAGAAATCATGGGTAAGTTATTTAACCTCTGAAAACCTCAGTTTTTTCATCTGTTAAGTGGGGCCAGTTACGGTGCCTACTTCTTAGGATTATGGTAATAATTAAGGGTGAGAATAGATGAGCATTAAAAAAAAGAGAGAGAGAGACAAACAAAGGTGTAGTGCTTTTGCATTATGAGATTCCAAGGAAGAATCTTGTCCTCATGCAAGCAACAGGGAAGTCACCCACTGAAGTAAGATGTTTGAGGCTGAGTTCTCTGTAAGGAACCCTGTAATGACCAGAAAAAGCAGTCACAAAGAACACGTATATTGTCTACTGTGCTGTTTACAAATAATTTGCTTATCAAATATTCTCAAAGGAAAATGTGAGAAAAACTGTTTAAAAGTATGATCGCCTTATGGTTGAAAACTTTTCTTGGTTTTCAATGAAAAAGAAATAAAGCAATGTTCCTTTAAGAAGGAAATCTTAGAAAATCCCAAAGTCTGGTTATTACTATGACTATTTAATGCTGTTGTTATTGAGTCGCTAGGTGATATCCATCTCTTTGCAACCCCATGGACTGTAGCCTGCCAGGCTCCTCTCTCCATGGGATTTCCCAGACATACTGGAGTGGGTTGCCATTTCCTTCTCCAGTAATCTCCACCCAGAGATCAAACCCACGTCTCCTGCATTGGGAGGTGGACTCCTTACCACTGAGCCACCAGGGATCTCTTATATGTCAACATTTTTTTTAAGGGGTGAGCTGTCATATAAATGTAACTAATTATTATTTAATTCCAAGAAATTATGTGAAAAGTAATTTTCTGATTAGCAAGGTGGTAAAAAGAGAGATGTCAGAAGCTTTTTTTCCCTCTCTGATTCTACAAGATTGTTATGGAGAAGACATGGATTTTTCCTTACTATATCAAGAATCTTGACATGGAGTCAGGCAGTCACTATTTAACTGCTATCAAACCTAAGAATCAGGGCTTCTTAGGTGGTGCCAGTGGTAAAGAACTAGTGGAGATGTAAGAGACTCAGGTTCGATCCCTGGGTGGGGAAGATTCCCTGGAGGAGGAAATGGCAACCACTCCAAGTATTCTTGTCTGGAGAATCCCATGGAGAGAGGAGCCTGGCAGGCTACAGTCCATGGGGTCACACAGAGTTGGACACAACTGAAGCTACTTAGCAGAATCTTGACATGGGAGAAGGCAGTCACTATGTAACTGCTATCAAACCTAAGAATCAAAAGACTCAAACCTAAGAGAAGCCATGGCTTCAAAGGCAGCTCTTTAATCTGTTTTATTTTTAAAGAAATGTTTTTTGTCAGAAGTCCATTATTTCCCAGAAAAATTTTACAAGTTATTCCCCAGTTCTCAGGTCTCATCCCACCTCCTAGTGGGTTTTTAAAAACTTGTTTTAAAAACCTGCGGAATGTGTCAAGCATGACCCTACAGGAAACAATTCCAGTGCAGTGAAAGTTCAGGCCTGAGTTCTGATCCAGTCTCCATCGCCCACAATCAGGGCACACTGAACAAAGCACTCCAACTCTGAGTCATTTTCTACCCATAAGGAAGGGAGAAAGTAATATATTTGTACAGCAGATAATTTAAAATGTAGCATTAATGTTAAGTCTCAGCTTGACTGGGCTAAGAGATGCCGAGATAGCTGGTAAAACGTGATATCTGGGTGTGTCTGTGAGGGTATTTCTGGAGGAGATTAGCATTTGAATCAGCAGACTCAGCAAAGAGAGCAAATTGCTCTTTACTGCTAAGGTGCTAGGGCATCATCCCATGCATTGAGAATGCAGATGAACAAAAAGATGAGGAAGGGCAAATTCATTCCCTTCTTGAGCTGGAACATCCATCTTTTCCTGCCCCTGGAAGCCAGGGCTTCTCAGATCTTTGGCTCCCCTGATTCTCAGGCCTTCAGACGTGGACTGGATTCCACCACCTCTCCCAGGCCTCCAGCTTGCAGACAGCAGATGGTGGGACTTTTGAGCCTCTGAAACCACGTGAGACAATTCCTATAATAAAATTCCTTTTATATATAATCTAAATATATCCTATTGGTTCTGTTTCTCTGGAGAAGCCTGGATGATACAGTCTCTCACAGGGCTTCTGTGAGGGTTAAATAAAGTGTATATAACGTGGCTTCACAGTACCCTACATGTGATCACTGAAGGATTTGAGGGATCAAGGTCACCAGCTGCAGGGCTGGGCAGGGCGGGCAGAAGACTGAATATAGAATGAAAAGTTTGAGGTCACCACTAGGGGATGGAGAGAGGGGATCACAGGCTCACAAACCGCTCGGAAGCGCTCAGGGCTTTGAGGAAGTGTGGGATCCATAATTCAGCAGTGGCATCAGCACCATAGGAACATATTTCAAAAGTGAGGAATAAACCAGCAAAGGAGAGGGGAGCAAATATCTCCTTGCCTTTTTGCCTGTGTACTCAGTTGCTCAGTCATGTTCACTCCTTGCAGTCCCCTGGACTGTAGTCTGCTAGGTTCCTCTGTCCATGGGATTCTTTGGGAAAAAACACTGGAGGGGGTTGCCATTTCCTCCTCCAGGGAATCTTCCTGATCCAGGGATCAAACCCACGTCTTCTGTGGCTCCTACATTGGCAGAAAGATTCTTTACCACTGAGCCACCTGGGAAGCCCTTAAATTCTTGAATTTTGTTTTCTTAAATTTTATGAAGCAGAGATCACATTCTGGGCATAAAAGTGCCTGCATCAGGCCCATGACCCAAAGTTGTGCAAACTGTCTCTTTCCCCAGGGGTCCCAGTCAAAGGAGAAACAGGGTGGAATCCAGTTGTCACCAGGTTTACCAAGTGTCTCCTGTGCAGCTGGTTTACCAGGAGTGATGCCTATTTTGCAGGAGGTGGGTAGTGACCGTGGGCTTCATACAGGGTGGGTCCCCTTGACCATCGTTTGGACCAAATGTGGCTTCTCAAAGGCAGGCTATCCAGGCCCCATGTCCAAGGGAGTGATATGAACCCCCTTACCTTATGGCTCCTTTCCCCTGTATTTTCCCAGAAAGATTTTCGCCTATTAGTAACAGAGAGGAGGGGAGAGAGAGAAGCTCTATTTCAGTTTGTTTATTGCTCTAAAGCATCTGTTACTTTGCTATGTTGTGCAGGGAAACTTGGCATCTCATATTCATAAACCGGGCTGTTTTGGGTTTAATTGTGTAGCTAACTTGAGCTATAAAATGGAATCTGTGGTGGCCTGGGAAGATTTTCGAGGGAGAAGCAAATGAACCTCCAGGGCTACTGTACTTAGAAGATAATCATGTGTTAACTCCCTCCGTAAGGGATGAATACGTAGCTCTTGATCTTGGGTGTGAGGGAGCCTGGGTCCCCATAGGAGCCATGAGAGAACAGCTGATTTCTGATGACCTGAGCCTGGGTGACAGCCAGGCTGGGCCAGAGGTGGTCTGTTGAAATCTCTGAGTCCCCAGCTTTTGGCAACCAGACAGGATTGATCTAGTGACTGTGGGCCAGACCTTCTGTTTTAAAAAATTCATTTACTTTTGGCTGTGCCGGGTCTTCGTTGACACGCAGGCTTTCCCTAGTTGTGGCGAGTGGGGACTACTCTCTTGTTGCCAAGCATGGGTTCTAGGTGCTCGGGCTTCAGGAGTTGCAGCTCTCAGGCCCTAGAGCACAGGCTTAGTTGTTCCGCAGCATATGCGATCTTCCTGGACCAGGGATCAACTGTGGCCCAGACCTTCTTCTTGGTATTGTACCCAAGGACCTCATTTCTTCCTGACATCATGTCTAGGTTGTTGGTGTTCAGTCGCTTAGTCGTGTCCGATTCTTTGCAACCCTATGGACCGCAGCTCGCCATACTTCCCTGTCCTTCACTATCTCCTGGAGTTTGCTCAAACTCATGTCCACTGAGTCAGTGATACCATCCAACCATCTCATCCTCTGTCGTCTCCTTCTCCTCCTGCTCTCAATCTTTCCCAGCATCAGGGGCTTTTCCAGTGAGTCGGTTCTTTGCATCAGGTGGCCAGATTATTGAAGCTTCAGGTTCAGCATCAGTCCTTCTAATGAACATTGAGGGTTGATTTCCTTTAGGACTGACTGGTTTGATTTCCTTATAGCTAAGTGGGTGCTGTGTTTTAGGGAAGGGTCCCCATTTTATCCCCAGTAGAGGAGCATCTCTGGTAAAAATCTAGAACAAAATGGAATCTACAGGGACACACAATGAGGCCACTCTGGTAAAAAGTGAAATTTGAAGGTCAGAGCCCCAAGTTAAAATGTTCTGTTCTTCGTAGAGTTTTCTTAGCTTCTCTCAGTTTCCTCTTCAGAGACTGTGGATTGAGTTAGCCTCTGAAAAATGGTGAGGCTTAGAGGAAAAAGGGTAGGTAGGCTTTCTTCAAGCTATTTCTCATAGACCCTTAAATTAAAGGGGCAAAACATGAAGAAGCAATTGGTACTGTGTCCTATAAAAGTGAAAAAACACAGTTGTCTATGTTTGAAGGTGTATCTAGCAATAAAGAATGACAATCAAGGTAGATGTCGAGAAGGATCAAATCCTGCCTAATTTCTCACAAGGGATAAAGCTGATAGTAGATACTTTCCCCTCCATTTTACAGATGGAAAAACCGAGGTGAGGGAAGTTACCCGAGGTCATCCAGCTCAAAAGTGGCAGAGGGTTGACCTCAGCTCTGCCTGATGCAGTGCCTGCCTTGGAGGGTGAAGCTGCAGGACCTGGGATCCAGGGAGGAGATATGAGATCCAAAGTCCCTTCTACTACAGAGTTCTGGCCCAGGGAGACTCCTTGTGTCCTCTTGGAGAAGCATTGTGAATAAAGTCTCTATATTTCCTTCCGTCTTGGCAGGAGCTTCAATTTAGAGTCAGATGAACTTGGATTTGAGGCTCAGCTCAACGTTTTACTAGTATGTTCCTAGGCAAGTTACTGAGCTTCTCTGTTCCTCAGGTTTCTTGTCTGTAAAATGGAGATGATAATAGTAATAACTCAGAAGGGTGGTTGTTGCAAGGATTAAATAAGACAATATAATGAGATAGATCACATGAAGCCCTTAAGATGGTCCCTGACATGTAATAAACACTTTGTGTTAGATGTCAAGATTAATTAATTACATGGTAACATTTGGGCCAAGCATGGCTCAGCTTCCTTCCTGACCCTGTGTTTCTTCCTCTCCTTCTGTCTCTGTGATTTGCCCACAAATGGAGCCCTTATCCCAGCTGGTACAGGTCCCACCTGTTGCTTCAGGAAGCAGGTCTGGAAACCACCCTCTGGCTTTTCTCAAAAGAGGGCAAGGCATATCCAGAACCTCTCTGTGGGGTGCCCCAACTTTTCCCGCAGGTTCAAGGACTGGTGGGAACTTTTGGAATGCCTGCTTTTGGTCTTGTGTTCAAGATGCATTTTTCAAACTAGCTTCATCAGGAATACAAGTAGAAATTATATTTTCATTTCAACCTACATCTATTTTTTAAATTCCGTTTAGAATCAGGAAGTAAAGAGGGGCGTGATGAAATGCTAACCTGTAATCTCAACAAAAGGGAAGCATACAATTCAACTATCATCTAATGTTTAATCCTTGAGCCAAGAAAAAAAAAAAAAGGAAAGCAAAAACCAGTTAAGTGGTTATTCCAGCCATTCCAGTGACTGTCTGAGATATCTCACTTCATTATTATTATTATTTTTGACGGTGTTAATTGTGATGCCTTGAACTTCTCATCTATCATCTATGACATAGGCAGGCCTTCCAGGAACAGCTCTTCTGGAATAGCTTTTCAATTACTTCCTAGACCTCTAGAGAACTCCTGAACCCAGGGAATATTAATTAGTGAGAACTCCCATGAAGGTCCCTGTCTAAAACCAACACCCAGCCCCACACAACTGCCTTCAGCACCCAGTGCTGGATGCTGCACCCAAACAACAAGCAAGATAGGAACACAAACCCATCAGCAGACAGGCTACCCACAGACACTCCAAAATGCACCAACTCACATAGCCCTGCTCATCAGAGGGTAAAAAACTCACCTCCACCCATCAGAATACAAGCACAAGTCCTTTCTAACATGAAGCCTACACAAGCCACTGGACCAACTTCACCCACTGAGGGCAGAGACCAAAAGCAAGAAGAACTATGTCCCCACAGCCTGGGAAAAGGAGACCTCAAACACAGTAAGTTAGATAAGATGAAAAGACAGAGAAATACTGTGCAGATGAAGACACAAGCTTAAAAACCCACAAGACCAAATAAACGAAGAGGAAATAGGCAAGCTACCTGAAAAAGAATTCAGAGTAATGACAGTAAAAATGATCCAAACACTTCTATCTTAGAACTCTGGGGTCCAGGTAAAACGGTTCTTTCCCCTCAACCCTTGTCCACTAAACCAGTTTTTTTAAAGTTTCCTCTGGCCTCTCCAAGATATCTGACTCTCTCTTAGAGGGTATGATACCCTCTACCTTGCTGGGCTGATGACCTGGGCATCAGTTGCCTGAAGCAGGAAGGCTGGGGGACATCCACTAAGTGTCTTCTGTCACTTTCTCTCAGCCTGTGACTCTCAGAGAAGGAGCATAAATGGTCAATGTGTTTGGGAACTGGCATGTTTATGCAGTTTATAATATTCTGCAAATGCTATAAACTGATCTGAATTTGCCCGAAATGGAGCATATGGTTAGCAGAATTGTTGCTATGGTCTGGGAATCTTAATGCAGCTGAGTTCACCTCCCTTGCTGATCCCTAAGACTCTCTTTGGAAATCCCACATATGCTATTTTTTAAGTGAAGTCAGAAATAAAGATTTTCATGTGAACGTTCTCAATTATAAAATTTTGGCACACGTCTTTAAACAACATCAATAGCTACTGAAAACACAAGAAGAACCAAATCAAATGTGTTCCCTGAAACTGCAACCCACTGACGGCCAGGTTACAGCCTGTGTATCACCTTAGGCCACTGGCATGTTCTTGGTTTTACCAGATGTTTATGAAAGACCAATTAAGTGCCAAGAACTTGAGAAGATGTTTCAGTGCATAAGACCCACAGTTCTTGCTACTGCAGATCCCACAAATAAGTAAATTAAGGCAAGAACCTAAGGCATCCGTTTCTGAGATGCTATGAAGTGTTTTCAGCTTCACAAGGTCACTGGGCACTTTCTGTCCTCATTTTGCCGAGTGGTTACAATTTACCACGGAAGTCAGCTGTCCCTATGTAAATGTTTGTTTCTACTCCTGTGGGCTTCCTGAAAGCTCTGCTTTCTCTCAGCTTGGTTTGACTTGACACTTTCCACTCTGATGTGGGTGGACATGCACTCTGGCACCCTCTTTAGAGCACAGAGAGGACTAGTAACTGAGGGACACAGAGGAAAGGGGTAGAGATAGGGCAAGGGCAGCGTCTGAGAGCAGGCCTTAGAGCTTGCAGTGTTCATGTGGATCCTGACATCTGCCCTCCTGACAGCACCGATGTCTGCATTGCCCACCAAGAGTAGAGCAGCAGTGAGGGAAGGGACCCAGAATGGCAGTGAGCACCTGTTAAGGTCAAAAATCATCAGGAGCCTTCATGTCTGCTCCTCCCAACAGCCCTACAGAGGACACGCTTTGTTATTCATATTTTGCAGGTGAGCACACTGAGCATAGATGAGGTGACCGACTCTTTGCAACCCAGGGACTGTATAGTCCATGGAATTCTCCAGACCAGAATACTGGAGAGGGTAGCCGTTCCCTTCTCCAGTGCATCTTCCTAACCCAGGGATTGAACCGGGGTTTCCTGAATTGCAGTCAGATTCTTTACCAACTGAGCTATTGGGAAAGCCCAAATTCTTTCCCGAGATCATAGAATTAGCAGATGGCAGAGCTAGGATTGAACTGAGGTCTGTCCCTTGGTTGCAAGTTACAGAAGCTCAGCTCAAACAATAAGGGAACTTATGGCCACACACTTTGTAAGTCCAGTGACTCAACAGGTTTCAGGCTCATCCAGATCTAGGGATTCAAATGCATCTTTGGGATTCTGTCTCCATCACTTGGCTCTGTTGTCCTTGGTGTGCTGGCCTCATGTTGCAGACCGCTCCCTCCATGTGACTGGCACAGATGTCCATTGGCACAGCCTGAGATCCCAGAGGAAGAGAGACTGATTTCTACCAGAGTCCATATATCATATCTTAGGGATGTTTTGATTGGCTCAGTTTGAGTCACATGCCATCCCTGAACAAACCACAATGGCCAAGGGATAGAGTTGCCTTATTGGCCAGCCAAAGTCATGTGCCCAATCAGCCAACAGGGTCTGATCTATTCCTCATCAGTATCACATGGCACAAGGTGAAGTCAAGATCTGGTACCAGCCAAAGAGGGGAGTGGATGCTGGGTGAGCAAAACCAACAGAGGTTGTTTATACTTCTCATCACTTCATGGCAAATAGATAGGGAAACAATGGAAAGAAACAGTGACAGACTTGATTTTCTTGGGCTCCAAAATCACTGCAGATGGTGACTGCAGCCATGAAATTAAAAGACGCTTGCTCCCTGGAAGAAAAGTTATGACCAATCTAGACAGCATATTAAAAAGCAGAGACATTACTGACAAAGCTATGGTTGTCAGTCAAAGCTATGGTTTTTCCAGTAGTCATGAATGGATGTGAGAGTTGGACTATAAAGAAAGCTGAGTGCCAAAGAATTGATGCTTTTGAAGTGTGGTGTTGGAGAAGACTCTTGAGAGTCCCTTGGACTACAAAGAGATTCAACTAGTCTATGCTAAAAGCAATCAGTCCTGAATATTCATTGGAAGGACTGATGCTGAAGATGAAACTCCAATACTTTGGCCACCTGATGAGAAGAATAGACTCATTTGAAAAGACCCTGATGCTGGGGAAGATTGAAGGCAGGAGGAGAAGGGGATGACAGAGGATGAGATGGTTGGATGGCATCACTGACTCAATGGACATGAGTTTGAATTAACTCTGAGAGTTGGTGATGGACTGGGAGGCCTGGGAGGCCATGGGGTCACAAAGAGTTGGACACAACTGAGTGACTGAACTTAACTGAACTGATATTTCTCAGATGGCAACCCTGAGAAATTTCCTGGGAAATCCCATGGACAGAGGAGCCTAGTGGGCTACAGTCCATGGGGTTGCAAAGAATCAGACACAACTTAGTGACTAAACAACAGCAACAACAACACTTTCTAACATCAAAGCTTTTCCCACACATTTTTATCGGAAGGAAGACAAATCAAGTTAGGAGACTCGGCAAATCTGAGCCTTTTCTCATTCATGGGATTACTCTTTATATCTAGGTTGGCAGAATGTCCTTAAATAGTCCTGTAGGCTGAACTCTATGCTGTATGGAGCTTTGTGGGCTGGAGGGAGGGGTGGGTTTCCTTTTTCTCTCTCACTGTGACCCATCGAGTTCCTGGCTGGCAATCAGGAACAACTGTCTCCCAGACCAATAGCCCCTAAGCCTGTCTGGGATTCTTGGATGCCCTGACCTTGATGGTGGAAGATGAAAGTGGTTACCTTACCCACTCTGCGAGCCCAGGGAAAGACTTCAGACTCAGACATATTTGGAGGAAGGATTCAGCACCGGAGCTGCTGCCTCCAGATTAATTTACACTCTACCGGCCCCCAGAGAGGCTGACAGACTGATGGATGGTGATGCCTGCTGGGTGAACAGCCGCGTTAATGCTGCCACAAACTCAGCGCATTAGCTCCGAGTTCTTCTCTTTCCTCACCACACCTTGGACACAGTTAATCTCATGTAAAATGTGGCCGGCTCCTAGGGGCCACGTGCACTCGACAGCAGATCCCCGGGGTGGATGCCCAGCTCGGCTACCAACACAGCAGAGGGTGCTCAGTGCCCTGCCTCCATCCACCGTCTGCCCTCATCCTTCCCAGGGTATGGCTCAGGTCACACAGGATGCCTGGCAAGAACACACTCCACACAAGGAGCTCAGTTACCTCAGTAACAGTTCTGAAGACAAAACTCAACATCACAGTCCTGCCCTGCAGGGGATTAGGCACATAAGGGCTCCTAAGCCTCCAAGACGCTAAAACTCTTGGTGGATTCTGTTGGAATCCAAAGAAATAATCAGTCAAACTGGTCATTTGCTCAGAAAGCAGAGCCCAAGAGTGTAGGCAGAGCCCAGGTAATCTGCGTCAACGGTGCCAGGAATGCCTACACAGATAACCTTGGCTCTGGCTGAAGAAGGCTGGTGCTCAGCTTGTGCAAACAGAGCACGAAGTGGCCAACTGGATTTTTCACCTATTCTCCCCAAAGACTGTGGCAGGAATATATAGATAGGGCTTGGACAAATGCCAGGAGACCCTCTGCACCCTTCTGCCTCCCTTCTCTGGCTTCGTCCCTCACCGTTTCTCCTCTCCTCCCTCTGCTCCAGGTTCACTGGCCATTTGGCAGTGGAACATCCCCGGCTCCACCTCAGGGCCTTTGCACGTGCTGTTCTCTATATGGAATGCTCTTTCCTCAGAGCTCTACGCCTCCCTCACCTTCTTCAAGTGTGTTCTCAGTGCACCTTCTCAGGGAAGACCACCCTAAGTACAGTTGCAGCACCTTCCCCCAGCACTCCTTACCTGCATGTATTCATTTTTCTCTGCCACTTTCTAACATACTCTATAATCTACTTATTTCTGTTATTTGGATCATGTTATGCCCCTGCTTGATATCCTCCAGCAGTTCTCCATGGCTCACGGGTCACCCACAGGGCGGGCTGATGCCAGTGGTCCTTGGGCTCAGCATTAATTAGCATCGAATTGTAGACCAAAAAGTTTAACTCCTCCTACTCTCCCCTGCTTAGTCAAGGACAGAGTCTCAGTCAATGTCAGCATGTCTCCAATGTGTCCTCCGTCTTTTACAAACAGAGAGCAAGTCTCAGGCTCTGAGCATTGAGCAGGCAACAGTGTCTAATCAGAATGGAAGAACATCATTTTGTTTTTACTTATTTATTTATTTGAAAAATGATACCAGTTTTCCATGCACCAGTGATAAAACGTTTACTTTCCAAAAAAATTTAAGTTGAAAATCCAGCTACCTGATACAAAGAAAATCATGAAGGGGCTACATGACAGAGATTTAAGAAATCATAATGTATACAACAGATTTGAAATATCCTTCAACAGTACGCTCAGTCTTCCATGATCTGGCATTTGGTTCATTTTCAGTCTCTTAAGATACTCTCCTCATGGACTTGACTCTGGAAATGCAGAAGTATTCACGATGTCTCTGGCATCCTGTGCAGTTTCACACATCTGGATGCTGAATGGGCCTCCCAGCACTATCTCCTGGGTGACCTCTAGCCATTTAGAAGTCAGCATCAGCAGCACCATCTCTGAGAAGCCCCTTGCTATTCCGCTTTGCAAGACAGAAGTTATCCTTCGCTCCACTCTGTTGACTGTCTAACTTGTATACCTGTACTGTTGCATGAATTACATGGCTATTTAGACAACAGTTCCTTGAGACAGCAGAGACTTCCCTCTTCATATCTTCTATGTACAGTGGCCATTACACATTGGATGCCAAACAAATGTTGAGTGAAATACCATCTCATGGATACTCCATAGGATAACCTGAATGCCTGTTGCTTGGGGTTAGGGATAAGTCTGGAAGGCAATCCAAGCTGATCGTGGCCTGCACCTTCCTCGGGGAAAGTCATGATCTTAGGACTTCCCCAGATTCTACTCCTCTATCCAGGTGAGACTCTCCCAGCCCAGTGCATCCTCCCTGGTACACTGAGTCACCTGGCCAGCTGGGTGTGTCAGAGGGACCTCCATTTCCCTGCCCACTTATAACCATGTGCAAAGTCTCAGTGAGAATCACACTCTTGATCTCTCTCACCACCCTGTAGTCACTCCTCATGTTGATTTAATTAGCTGGCAAGTTTGGGAGAAATAACCAGCTGTGCTGTGGTCAGCAACACTCCCTGAGCCCTACCAGAACCAGCTATCCCCCCCGAAGGGCACTGCCACTCCCCTGGGCCATCAACACCAAGGGACAGTCTCTGGGGGATGCCCGGAGCTACAGTCCCAGCTCAGCAGTGACCAGGCATGAGTCTAAGTCACCAGGACCAGTGGCATGCTCTTGTGACCACTCTCTCAGCCACCTTCATCGGTGACAAAACTGACCTTCGGATTGCCATCTGTCTGTCTCTCGACTCAGCTGGTTCTGAACTTGGGAAGGGAAGAGAAGAAGGCAATATCACACGCTGCTCTCCTCACCATCAGTTCAGTTCAGTTGCTCAGTCATGTCTGACTCTTTGTGAACCCATGGACTGCAGCACACCAGCCTTCTCTGTCCATCACCAATTCCCAGAGCTTGCTCAAACTCATGCCCATTGAGTATCAACTGTCAGCAGGGTAATAAGTAAGTCTACAGGAGCCAGAAGTCACAGGCTCAGGCAGAGGACCTGGGCTTGAGCTGTCAGGGAATCTGGAGCCAGGACCCAATTGAGGGTGCTGTTGGAAGACTAAAGGACAGAGGCTGTATTTTACCCCCAGTGCATACCTGAACAGTCATGCCAAAGCCCAGAGTCCCAGCCAAGGGATCCAGTTCATGTGAGAATCCTGCCACGGCAAGAACCCACCCTTCTGGGTCCACTTGTTCCCCTTCTCTGCTTTCATCCTTCTGAGCCCCAATTCCGGCCACTCCCTGTCTTTGGCATCCAGGGGTAGCAATTAAGGGCATGGGTCCCAGGGTCAGACTGACAGGCTCAGGCTTCCTCAGCACCCCTTCCACTTACCACTGGGTGGACCAGCAGTGACACCATCTTCTGGGGTCTCAGTTTCCCCTTCTTTAAAACAGTGATAACAATGATACCGACCTGCAGGGTACAGGCTCAGCAAGGTGCCTGGCACACAGCAAATGCTCTGCCACTGTCAGCTGCTGTTATGATGGTCCCAGTAGGGCATGTTTCTGCAGCCTTGGGCCTCCCTCATTGCTTCCTGTTTGTGTTCGGTACTGACCCTCCTACTGCAGCCATAGAGTCCTGCCCACTGCCTCCACCAGCCCTGGGGGAGCCACCCTACGTGGTACAAGGATCAGGCAGGTCCCAGATTGTCCAGATACTGGGAAAGTTCTGGGTGTAAACCCTGGTGAGTATCTTTGGAAGACCTGAGGGACTCAGGACACTGCCCCTTTGGCACTAGTAGCCTGGGGATATAGGACCTTGAGATCTGAGGAGAACCAGGAGAGTTGTCATTAGTCTCGCTGGTTCAGCTTTCCAGGACCTGTGGGTACAGCAGGTCCCAGTACTTGTCCTGACTGTGACGGCTTCCAGCCCCAGCAGCTGCCTCTGCCAGTTCTCGGCAGTGATGTTCACAGTGAACAATGCCCTTTCCCAGACAGCATATGGCCTTGGCAGAGTCTGGCATTCAAGAGGCGCCGACTCACAGCCATATGGGCTCACTGTCCAAACTACTCTGGCCAAGTTAGGTCACCCAGGGCAGCATGGGTTGGGGGACTTGAAGGAGTGAACCAGGCTTGAGGGGAGCAGAGCATGGGCCCCACTGGAAAGCCGGCTGTTGCAGTCATCAAGGAATAAATTCCCCCAAGTCCAAGACCATAGAGACTGGGAATGAGAGAGGAAAACTCCCCTTCCACATTTTTCCACCTACTAGAAGTCAAGGGAGTAGCTTTCTAGGTTGGCTTACAGTCATTGTGAGATTGACTGTTTGCAAAAATGGCTACAGTAGCTCCCCTTCCTGTATGAACCCCTATGGTAGAGCCCGCCCACAATGACTCTTAACTTGGCCAGGTGACTTTCTTTGGCCAATAGGAGAGCAGCAAACGTGAAACGCAGATACTTGAAAATCACTGGTACACGGAGGCTTTCCCTCTTGCTGCTTCCGGAGCTCTGTGGCCACCATTCAGTGCCCCCAGGCTCATCTGCTGGAGGACGGAAGACCATGTGGAGATGGGACTCCCGTCATCTCAGCTAGCCCGGACCAACACACCAGGCGGCCCAGTCAACCCGCTAGTTGACCACAGATGCATGAGTGAGTCCAGCCAAATTCAGGTGAGCCTGTCCCAGACTAGAAGGGCTGCTCAGGTGAGCTCTGGCCAAATCACCAACCTGCAGAGCCACTGAGCTTAATGGCTGTTGTATAAGTCACAGTGCTTTGGAGTGGTTTGTTAAACGACAAATGGAGACACACGGATTTTGTGTTGTCAGAGATAGCTAGATCACTGTGGCTTAATCCCGCTAGATTCTGGCATTTCTGTCCAGAACAATCCAGAATGACTGTTTAAAACATTTAAAGAACAAAGGAGCGATTATGAATTCAAAATGACCTGTTCAGTTCAGTCACTCAGTCGTGTCCGACTCTTTGCGACCCCATGAACCGCAGCACGCCAGGCCTCCGTGTCCATCACCAACTCTTGGAGTCCACCCAAACCCATGGCCATTGAGTCGATGATGCCATCCAACCATCTCATCCTCTGTTGTCCCCTTCTTCTCCTGCCCTCAATCTTTCCCAGCATCAGAGTCTTTTCAAATGAGTCACTCTTCACATCAGGTGGCCAAAGTATTGGAGTTTCAGCTTCAACATCAGTCCTTCCAATGAACACCCAGGACTGATCTCCTTTAGGATGGACTGGTTGGATCTCCTTGCAGTCCAAGGGACTCCCAAGAGTCTTCTCCAACACCACAGTTCAAAAGCATCAATTCTTCTGTGCTCAGCTTTCTTTATAGTCCAACTCTCACATCCATACATGACCACTGGAAAAACCATAGCCTTGACTAGACGGACCTTTGTTGGCAAAGTAAAATGACCTGTACCAGAAAGAAAAAACCATCTCCCATTGCTCTATCACTTCCAGTCTAGTTTATTTGTCTCCCAAGTTTTAGATGAATGTAAGTTGCAATAAGTAAAAATGGTCCAAGAAACTTGCCATTAAAGTAACATAGGATTTAATGGACACTGATGTGCCTACTATGTGCGACTTTGAACTTGGTGTTTTAAACACTTGCAGTTTCATTTGCTACCCTCCTTCCCTGCCCACTTAATAACCTATGAGGCAGATTCTGCTTCTACAAGTTATGAAGCCCAGGCTCAGAGAAGAGCCATGCTTTCCCTGGGAGTGGAGGAGCCAGGGTTTGAAATCTGCTCTGCCAATTCAAACTTTGAGGGTTTTTCTGATACCACAGAATCCCTATTCCAGTGAACCTTTGGTGACCACTACTTATGTGCCAGGTCCTTTTCTGAGTGCTTTACATAAAACATTTAATCCTGAACTCTAACCCAATGGGGTAGGAGCTACTGTCATCATCACAGTATAGATGGTGAAAGTGAGGCATGGAGAGCTTGAGAAACATGCACACAGTGACACATCTGATGAGTGGTTGACTTGACACCAGGTCTCCTGCCTCAAGAGCTCATGTTAGCCAAGGTGTTCAGTGTTAGTGACTAACAGTCTGGAAGTCATTATATAAATAATGCCTTTTAATTTTGCCTCTTAGAAACTAACAAACACCAGGCAGGGAAGCAGACTGCCTTGCAAGTCCATGTTGTAGACTCTTTGGGGTGAAGTTTGGGAGAATCTTATACTCTGGGGTCCTGAGCTGCCCCCTCCTCCATTCTCAGCCCCCTGCCCAGTGGAGGGTGCGAGAGTTGCCAGTTCAGGCACTTCCATGGATCAGGCCAGTAACTGGTGAGTCACTGGGTTGGGTAGGCTGGTGGGGAACCCTTGGCTGCACATCTCGTATAAAAAGGAAATCATTTTTCCCAGCTGATGTTAGCAAGCAGGAATATGGGTCCACTGTTCCTTAATTTTCCCATTTTTCAAGACAAGCCAGAGATTTAATTTTTTTCATGTGTTTTCATTTTTTAAGCTGGAACCCAATAAACATTTTTTTTCTCCCAAAACATGTGAGCCAAACAAAATTTCTTTGAGCCAAATATTGCCCAAGAGTAGCATTTGCTATATTTGGTAGAGGAGATAAAACTCAGGGTAAATGACAATAAAAACCAGAATGAGTTTAAGGGGGAACTTATCTCCTGGAAAATAAGTCTGGAATAATCATTTTTAGGGTCGATAAGTGAAGTGAAGGGTGGATTATTAAATAGTCTTTCACTTGGGTTTATCTCCAGGGCTGCCACTTGACATCCTAATACTCAGTTGACAAATCACAAGACTGTCCCATTTGTGTGCAGAGAGCAGATTTACAAGCCAAATTCTGAAATTTTCATCTCAGAGAGTCTGGTGTGCTACTGGCTCTTTGGTTATCTACAATAGTCTACAGATCTCATTTCCATCAACAATAAACACACTGTCTGGAAAAGTACAGGCGCTATCTGCAATCATTCCACTGGTGCCCAACAAAATGTCTCTATGCCTGGTCAGTTCCCTACAGGGCTATTCCAGGGAATAGCCCTCCCAGGTGAGCCTAGTCTGGATCTGGAAGTGAATCCTTGTCCCTGCCAGCATCAGAGTCTGAGCCATATAGGTTTCTAGCCCCACGAGTATTACTAATAGTGGCTGCTCTCAACGTAAGAGTCTTGCTGGCTTCTTTTGGGGACTTTGCCTCCAAAACCCAGCCCCCTATGGGTGGAAGGATATTGGACTAGGTTCATTTATTCATCAAGTGTTCAGTGAGCAGCTACTATGTGCAGGGCACCAATCCAGAGTCCAAAGGTAGACTAAACAAAAGAGACATAAATTCCTGTCTTCACAGAGATTGTATCATTGTGGGGAGGTGAACAATAAACAAGATGAATAAGCAAAACAGCATGTTAGAGAAGGTAAGTGCTAAGAAGGAAAAATAAAGCAGGGACATGGATGATGAAGGGTCAGAGGGGTTAAATTTTTACAAAGAGTATCTGCAGATGGCTTTACTCGGAAGAGGAGAGTTTTATAGCAAGTGAGGGATAGGGTATGAGGCTCTTGGAGGATAAAGCATTCCAGGTGGGGCAAACACAGGTGCATGATCCCTGAGGTGGCACTGCACCTGGTAATGTGCTAGGAACAGTGAGGAAATCATGCTGCTGGAACAGAATAGCAGGGGAGGAGTTCAGAGGGACAAAGCAGAAAAGGCTGGATGTAGGACATGGGAGGTCATAGCAGGACTTTGAGAAGCAGAGCAGTAACCTAACCTGACTTATATTTGAGCAGATCTCACAGGCTACAGTGCTAGAAACAGACAGAATTGAGCAAAGGGCAAAAGCATGAATCAGTTGAGGCTACTGACAGTCATTCACAAAAGAGATGATGGTGGCTTGGCAAGAGAGGGTGAGAAGTGGTCAGACTGGATACATCCAAATCCCCAAATTCTCGATCACTACTGCCATTGCAAGTTTATTGGGCATTCCTGGTGGGCTTTGCTGGACCCCATGGATCCCCTGAAATTGTCTACAGAACGCTGTTCTGTGTATTGTATATATCTTGGAGGGTCAGCACAGGACAGTACTTTCCAGGGATTGCAAACTGCAGTCTGATGACCTGAACTCAAATTCTACATGAGCTCCTTACTCTCTCTGTAACCCCACACAAGCTTTTAAATCTTAGTATCCTCCCTGTGGGCTTCCATTGTGGCTCAGCTGGTAAAGAATCCAATGCGGGATTCCTGCAATGCAGGAGACCTGGGTTTGATCCTTGGGTTGGGAAGATCCTCTGGAGAAGGGAAAGGCTACCCACTCCAGTATTCTGGCCTGGAGAATTCCATGGACTGTATAGTCCATGGGGTCACAGAGTTGGGCACGACTGAGCAACTTTCACTTTCCTCACCTGTAACCTCAGGGATATTAATAACCATGCTTACCTTGGTTTCAAGAATTGAAGGCTATATTTGTAAAACACTTCATAGTAAGTATTCAATATACATTAGCTATTTTTATCCATTTTTTTTTCAAATGTCAGTAACCCAAATAAAGTTGAGACTAAGGCTTTGCCTTCAACATGATCCAGACCACATCTGGTATAAAAGGGCTCCTTTTGTTCCTCTGGCTTCAGTTTTAAAAAGGTTGAAGATCTTGGGGTTTTACCTTAGGCATGCCCTATAATCTTATATCAGGAAACTGAGTCTTGGGTAGGCTAAAGTAATTTGCAGTAACCTCCCAAGATTACAGAGCTAGAAAGTGGCAGAGCTGGGTTTGAATCCACAGCTCTCTAATGCTAAACTTTCTTTATAATACCATGCTGCTTCCTGAATGTGATGAAGACTTCTCCTCAAAAATTTGTCCAGCAAGGCTGATGAGGGAGGTCTCTAACAGAAGGCAAGGTCAGAATCAGTCCTGCCTTAGAGGACTAGTTCTACAGAGACCCCCTTCTCCAGCTTCACTGGGCTTCTCTCTACTCTTACAACAACATAAATCCCAGCTGCAGGTCTTGCTGTGTAATACCTGTCAGGAAAATGCTAATTTCACTGTGAATCCCACTGCTGTTTAGATGATCACAAACAGGTCCATCAAAAATCCTCAGGGGACAGCATTTATAAGTGATTCCCCCTGTAGACTGTACCAATGGAGCCTCCTAAAACTGCTGTTTCATTAATGGGCCATCTTCATACTTGTTAATGTCTAATTACTGACACTAATGGGCTCATGTATTTTAAAAATGAAATTATGGGTTTTATTCAATTAGGAAAAGCACCAGATAAACTGCTGAATAAATCTAGCAAGGGACACAAAGGACTGCTAGTTAAATAGGCACCCTCAGCTCACGAGACCTCAGAATGCTGCTGCAGCAAAATTAACTCCAAAAAGAAACAAATCAATGCCCAGGATTGTAAGACAGAGCACAGTTGTGAACGAATTCATCTTTAGATTAACAACAGTCCTGGGTATGGCCCAGGCTCAGAAATGGATCTGAAACTTAACTGCTGCTGACTGTAAAATATATTCTGACTTTGCATTGTCTGGCTGATTTACATGGAAATGACACATTGGATAAGGAAGAAGGAAAAAACAAAGATCCTGTAAAATCCCACCATGCAGAAATAAACATTATTAATAATATGTTGCATATTCTTCAGACTTTCTACATTTCTATTTGTGTGATTTTGTGTGTATATTTTCAACAAGTAAACAGAATTACACTAAATTAATGTGATGTTCTATAACTTTCTAGAACTTGTTAATATATGAAGGACAGGGAAGCTGTCCTTGGCATGCTGCCATCCATGGGGTCCCAAAGAGTCAGACACAACTTAGCAACTGAACAACAATACAATGGATAATATTCCATGATAATAACTTACATTTATATACTTCATTCCTTTAAACAGTTGTGTAGTATTCCATACTCATCTCCAATATTAGATATTTGTTTGTTTGCATTTTAAAATACTCAAACAAAACTATATTAAACAAAAACTATATTTATTTATTTAAATTATTAATTAATTTATTTAAAAACCTACCTTTTATTTCCTTGAAATTGTTTTCTAAAAAGCAGTTTCTGAATGTGACTGAATCTAAGACTTTTCAGCAAATAGCCGAGTTTTCTTCCGGAAAAATTAGACCAATTGACAGTCATAATACTACCTCAGGAGGATATTTTAACATTTCCTAATTTCATCAGTGAAAAAGTACTATCACTATTTTACTTTCTTTTTTTCACTAAGTGCTACTGAGTTGAACACTTTTCTTTCATTTGTAGATTGTCCATTTGAATTTCTGCTTTACACATTGTTTTTTCATTCTCACTGCCCAATTTATTATTAGAGTGTCTGTCTCTTCATTATTTGGAGAAGGCAATGGCACCCCACTCCAGTACTCTTGCCTGAAAAATCCCATGGATGGAGGAGCCTGGTAGGCTGCAGTCCATGGGGTCAGACACGACTAAGCGGCTTCACTTTCACTTTTCACTCTCATGCTTTGGAGAAGGAAGTGGCAACCCACTCCAGTATTCTTGCCTGGAGAATCCCAGGGATGGGGGAGCCTGGTGGGCTGACGCCTATGGGGTCACACAGAGTCGGACACGACTGAAGCGACTTAGCAGCAGCAGCTCTTCATTATTTATGTTATAAATCTTTACAAATTAAGGATTGTTAATGCTTGACTATTCGTGTTGCACTTATCATAATCTACTTTAACTTCTGCTTCACTTTTATAATTTTTTTTAGTGTACAAATGCTCTTACATTTTTATATAGTCCAGTTTCTTAATATTTTCCTTTATGTTTTCTGTCTTGGTGTCATGCTAAGAAAATTCTGACCATTCCATAGCCATAAAGTGGTTTTATTTTTAGCATTTAACTCTGTAAGCATGTTGAGACATTTTGATATACGTGAGGGAAGAACTATCTTCCACATGGCTACCCAGTTATCCCAATATCATTTATTAAATAAGCCTTTCCCACTGATTCAAGTTTCACATTATTATATAACAAGCTCAAATATCTTATGGATTTTTTATTCTGCTCCACTGATCTTTCTTATAGCAGTACTATACTTTTAATTGTTATAAACTTACATTATATTTTAATACAATCTTATTCTCCAATTCAAAATTTTCTCCAGTGTTCTCATCAATCTCCAGATGAACCTTAAAAGTCAATATTTTTCTTTTTATTGGTGTTTCCATGTAATTGAATGAAAGGAATAGATTAATTTGAGGAGTTGACAACCAGGTGTATGCCATGCCCTCCATCATTCGGGTCTTTGTTTACATTATCTAGTAAAGTTTAGTACTTTAGACACATTCTTTCTGGGTGCTTATTTAAGTAGTTAGCATTTTATCTCTGACATAAGCAACCTTCCTCCCTGTGTAATATGTGTAACAATACACAATATTCTTAGCTGGTTATTGTGTGTGTGTGTGTGTGTGTGTGTGTGTATAGGTATCTTCCCCTCAGCCAAACTCTTCGAAACCTTCTTATTAGTTCCTGGACTGTCAATTGTTTCTCTGGCTTTGTGGGCAGACAATATCATCATCTGCTAATCATGAAAAAAAAGGTGACTTCTTTTCAGAATCTGCATCTAGTTTCACTTTTTTCTTGTCTTATTGCATTAGCTATACCTGCCAGAACAATACTAAATAACTGCAGTGGGCTTTAAATGCCACTTAAACGTACTATCCACTAGTCCTAATTTAGTATTTTGTTTTCAGAAATGACACTGATCTCCATCAAAGCCTAATTTAAAAGCCATCCAGCTGATTGTGAATTTTTCTTTCTTTTTACCCACTAGAGTGCTTTAATTATATTAGGAAACATCCTAATAAACCATTCCTGGAATTCTTGGAAGAAATTCTATTTGGCTACAAGTACCCCCTGACAAATTCTCTAGGTATATACATTTCTTTGTGTTTATTTAGCTGTATATTATTTGTTCCTTTATCATTCAAGTTTTCTGCATTTGTGCTCAGAATTTGGTATCAGGGAAATCCAGTTGCTTGTTAATAAAATAAACAGGGAATTATATTTTTATACATCTAGAACAGTATAAATTTCAAGTTCCTTGAAGATTTTATTTAATTCATACATGGAATCTCCTTGGTCTAGCAGCTATTGGGGAGACATTATTTTCAAATACATTCCATGGTTGTTAGTATGTTTTCAGTTTCTCTCCATCTTCCTGAGTCAGTTTTCTTCCCAGAAAACCACTTGCTCAAACTAGGTTTTACCTTTTAATAAGTAAAATACATAAATTTTAAAAACAATATTTTTAAGTCTGCTGTTTTGTCTTTCTGATATTGTGCATTCAAGTTTTCTCCCCTTACGCCCAACTTACCTAGCCAGAGATCTATTTTGCATTTCTTTAAAAAGCCGCACTTGGGTTTACTTATTAAGCATAGTGTCTTGAGGGACATGCTCCTAGAAGAAGCAGTAAATGTGTTATCTGTATGTACTCCGTCACTACAATGGATAGACCCAGGGCTGCCTGCTCATCTACATCTAGCTTTCTGCAAGCAACCCCTTCACTTACAGGGGTGGCCCCTCCAGCCGTGTTTGTACGGAATAGCCTGACCTCCTAATCTGGACTGGACCAGGTACAGGGACACTTAGTTCCAACTACAGCAGTTAAGCAATCCTGGAAACTTGAAACTGAGAATCACACATAGTTAATCAATACAGTTAATGTTTGCCACTTGCTCAAATAGGTAATTACTGCCTTAGTTTCCGGCTATAGTTCCTCTTGAGGCCCTGTCATCTTGCCTATATTTGGTTCTATGAAATATCGCTATAACTTTATAATAAATCACCCTTTTCTGCTTTACCTATATTGAATGTTTCTGCTCTTTTCAAGTGGATGATACTTGATTCAGACGATCACTCAGAGTCCAACATCCGTCACGTCACCACCTCCAGAAGTAGAGAAATTATATGTTGGGCATGTTGGTGTGGCCTTGACTGAAGGGACAGTATGGATCAGATGATGGTCAGTCCCTCTATATTCTTACTTTTTAGGATAATATTAATTTGTTTACTTATTTATTTGGCTGCACAAAGTCTTAGTTTCAGCATGCAGGATCTTCAGTCTTTGTTGAGGTGTGCAGGATCTCCATTTGTGGTGTGCAAACTCTTAGTTGTAATATGTGGGATCTAGTTCCTTAAACAAGGATCAAACCTGGGCCCCCTGCATTGGAAGCACGGGTTCTTAGCCACTGGACAACCAAGGAAGCCCCTTATAATCTTACTTTTTAAGTTTATAGGTTACCTTAAGGCTTCAACTTCTGCTCGATTTACTAAAAGAATGTCTGTGCTATATATTTACAGTTACTCTGGTGTTGAGAGTTTAGTTCAGCTACTCCATGATATTGCTGCCTTGGCTGACATCCATTTTGTTTGGTCAAGTGGCCAGTGGGGGCCTTAATCTGACACTAGACTCTACATACAAGCACGTGTCCTGGATAATAGCCCATAGAGTCATAAGCAAATGTAAGCTCCTCGTGTGACTTCAACAACAGCCCCTCACCCTTCCCAAGGCCTTTCGCTTGTATGCCCCTTAGATAAGACACACGTGGAACTTTTCAAAATCTCACTCTTTCTACTTCACATTGACCATCTGGCCTTAGCCTAGGAACCCCAAATCACTCCACACATGGCCCCTAAAAAAGGTGTATTTCCCAGGTGCTATCTCTCTCTCTCTGCCTGAACCCTACCTTGACTTCCCCATGTGGCCCTTGGAGGTAGGTCACATACTTCCTCCAGGACTGGTGAGTAATTAACTTCTCCGTTTCAGTTTCTCTTGTAGCCTTTTGTTGAACCTCCTCACTGTGGAGCACCCTGCTGCTCCAGGTAACAAATGTGTATTTGTAACAAAGTCTAAAAACCTGGTCACATGAGCTCTGATGAGGGGCTGTCCTACCAGTGAGGAACCCTGCCAAGCTCCACAGAAACCCAAACCAAAGGAGTTTAAATGAAGAGAGAATTTTTTTGCCACAAAATGGACACACACAAACCCTGCTGGATCTGAGGGTTCGGATGATGTCCCGAGTTTGCCCCTTCTCTGCTCCTCCCAGTCACGACTCCCTGACAGTCTTATCCACGTGCCAGGGTCAAGCATCCTATCAGCCCAGAAAGTTCAGCAGAAAAATGAAGCTGTCCTGATGACTCTGGCAGGGAAGTCCTGCCACAGACACTAATGGTTCAGCTGGCACCCTGAACTAATTACCACGGGGAAGGGGGCTGGACATGCAAGGATGTGTGAGACCTGGAAGTGGACGTGGGGACAGAGATGCAAACAGCAAGCCTGTGACTGACAAAGCCAGAGGGTAGCACAGAGATCTTGGGAATCTTGTGGTGGGGATGAGTGGCTGATACACTGCAGAAGGCTTGACAGCACGCCTTCATCTGGAGGGCCCAAAGGCCTTCTGCCCCAAGTGAGTTGTCACCTGCCAACTTCAAGTTGATGAGAGTAGGAAGCTTGCACCAGAAAATTCTTAGGATACACTGGTATTGACAGGTACGTTGAATTTTTTATTGGGCCACCCACATACACTGTTACTTTTGTCCCTCTGCCTCTTTAAAGGCATCCCAGGACACAGAAGTCACCATCATCTGCTTTCTCTGCCTTTCTTATAAGCTGATGGGGAAAGTAATAAAACCTAGCTAAATGGGGATACAGTAAATTCAAAAGGAAGCACTGTCATTTTAGCCAGGGCCATTTAAAAAATTGTACTTGAGTATTTCCTCAGCATCCACTGTTTTCCAAGCTGTGCTAGGTGTAGAGGATATTAGTATGGAACAAAACAGACCCACTTCCTGCTCTCATAAGCTGCCTCTTGCATCCCCATAGGAGATGTTTCAAACCTTTACTCTCTCTTCTTGGCTGTCAGCCTTGCTTAACTCCTTTAAAGATGAAATCCAGCAGCTATACCTTGCTGACCCCCGAACCCCAAGCCCCAGAACATCAGAGACACGTGAGAAGACTGGTTCCCCAGCCAGCTTCCTGGGAACAGACTCGGATCCATGAGGACAGCTGTAGAAACCAGAATAGGTGTCTTGAGTTCTGAATCCAAAATGATCCAACAGTCTAGGGTAGGTAAACTCAAATACTGCAGGAGCCAGGCAGGTAACAGAGATGTGTGAGATGGGAAGAGTGTAAGACAGCCGTTGCTAAACAGCTGGGATTACAAGAATAACAGGCGCCTGGGTGGTCTGCCTTTAAAACACTGCAGGAGGCCCATCAACTCCCTTCAACAAATCCACAGGCTGCATCTAGCTCCACACCCTACCAGTCCGCAACTGTTGCTGCCAACTCTCTTCAAAGAAACTAAGGAGAATCCTGCCTCATAAATGAGAAACATAGCCACACCAGTTGCCTTTAGATCCTAAGACAAGAATGCCTAGTAGGCCTGCTGGTACATTCATTCATTTATTCATCTGATGAATGTTTACTGAGGACCAATTAAGTGCAGGGCTGTGCTAGGTATTGAAGCTACAGTCATAAATGAACCCCACCCCCATCCCCTAGCCCACTCCATAGAGCTCACATGCCCACGGTAGGGGTGGAGAGACAAGTCATGGAAGTTAAACAAGTAAGTGAAATATGTCATGAAGAAAACACACAGATGGGAGAGGCTACTTTAGAAAGGTCTCTCCAATGGATAGACTGGACTCGGGTCTGAATGATGGGAGGGAATCAGGACTGGGGAGCAGAGAGCTCACTCTAGGAATCAAGTGCAAAGGCCCTGAGGCAGGAAAGGAGCTCAGTGAGTTCAGGAAGCAGAGGGGACCCCTGTGGCTCTAGTGAGGGTGGTGTGAGCCAAGGACCACAGAGGTCAACAATAACCAAGTTCTTGGAGGCCTTGGTAGGAGTTTTGCATTTTATTAAGTTCCACTGACCCACAACTCCTGGAAGGAGGCTCCCTCCCCAGCTCTGAACTAAAATCAAACTTGTATCCAGATGATGATGCAGTTGCCTATCTACTAACAAGATACAGAACCGGGGCTGGTCTGAGGATCCCAGTTTCCCTGTCACCTCGACTCCCAGACATCTCAGGGCACAACCCTGTACCCAGGCCCCTCTGAAACAAAAACCACCTGCCCAGCAGTTACAGGTGTCAACGTGTTCAGCAGCAGCAGCCACCTGGGTTCAGCCACAAGCTGAGATAAGTGCCTGCAAGCTTCGTGTCACTGATGGGGCCCCAGAGTGGAGGCCAGAAAAGCAACATGCACATCCAGAGCCCAGGACAAAACTAGGGCTGTTTCATCCATTCCTTCCACAAATATTTACTGGGAGCCTACAATGTTGCAGGAGTGGTTCTAGGTGCTGAGGACAGCAGTGAACAAGACTGATGGTAATTCCTGCCTAAAGGGGGAGAGAGACTCCCCCAGAGTAAATTATATAGTATAAAGTCATAATTGCTATGAAGAAAATAAAGTTCGGAAGCAGGATGGGGAGTTCTGATGCGCATGGGGTGGGGGAGGTTGTAATTTTAAATAATGTTCAGGGGGAGTCTCACTCACAGTGAAGCAGAGATTTGAGCGAAGGAGGGAAGCAAGTCATGTGGCTAAACAGACAGAGCATTCCAATGCAAACAGCAAGTGTGAAGGTCTTCAGGCAGGTGTGCTGGAGGTGTGGCGGGCTGTCAGGGTGGGGAGGATGCTGGAAGGATCTGGGGCACATCATCAAGACTCTCTGGGTCTGTAACGACCTGGAGGCTCCTCTCCACCTGCCCACCCTACCTTTCGAAGGGGTCTTAGGTCAGCCACTCCTCCCCCAAGAACCCTTCCAACCAGTGGAAAGTGAGTCTCTTTCCTTGGAAATAAAGCATTTGGTTCCTGCCATTTCACTTGGGACTGCGCAGTTTCTGCCAGAGATTAATGTTTGTAGGTTTAACGCAGCCATAAATCACAGGCTACAGATTGCTGGAGTTTTCCATCAAGACTGGCAGTGGGAATTTTGAAGGGAAGTAGAGACTTCCTCTAAATTGGACTAAGCTAATTCTGCAGTTGTAGTGAGGCGGATAAACCTAGAGCCTGTTACACAGACTGAAGTTAGGTCAGAAAAAGAAAACAAATGTCGTATATTAATGCATATTTACAGAATCTAGAAAGATGGTGCTGCAAGGTATTTGCAGCGCAGGAATAGAGATGCAGATGTAGGCAACAGACTTGTGGACACAACAGAGGAAGGAGAGAGTGGGATGAATTGAGAGAGTAGCAAGGAAACATATACATTGCCATATGTAAAACAGACTGCTAATGGGAAGTTGCCTATGACACAGGGAGCTCAGCCCAGTGCTCTGTGATGACCTAGAAGGGTGGGGGTGGGGGAGAGGTTCAGGAGGGAGGGGACATTGTACTTATGGCTGATTCGTGTTGTTGTTTGGCAGAGACCAACACAACATTGTAAAACAATTATCCTCCAGCTAAAAAAGAAAAAGAAGTCAGCTTTGACAGGAGAAGACCACTTTGGCCCAACAAGGAAGTCTTTGAAGCAGGAGGGCAGGCAGCCCGGAAAGGCTGTCAGGAGATCTGGCAGCTGGAATACCGACCGTGAGAATGAGCAGTAAATTACTGATTCAATTACATTTTCAGTAAAGAATCACAGAACATGTACTAAATTCAGTTATCTAGCCTTCTGCAAATTTACGAGTTCCCAATGTCTTCTCCCATATATCCCCTTTGTGCTAAGAATTATTAGAGGCAGCCTGCGTTGTTAGCAAACAAAAACATGTACCGTGAATGTTACAAAACACTCCATGCTAGGGAGTGTGAAGGGTCAGGAAGGGTCTTCCCTGAGTGTGGGTAATATTTGGCTGGGATCATTAGGTAGACAGGCAAAATCGGAAACCAAGAACAGAGTGGTTTCAGCAAGATTTGGGGTTTTCTTTATTATACTGAAGTAGCCCTTTACAATCCATCCAACGAATTCGTGTACATCTTCACAGAGAATCCCAGCAAGGAGGGCATTTTCCTCATTGTGCAATGCAGAAACAGGCTCAGAGAGGGAAAGGAGCTTGTCAAAGGTCACACAGTACAAAGTAGGGATTTGAACCCCAGCTGTCTGAAGGTGATTTTAAAGCTCTTTAAAGCTATTCTAGCCTCCTCACTAAATTGACTGCCTCCCTAGAACAGCTCACTCTCCCTGAAAAAGAAACTGATTCCAAAATAGGCCTTCTTAGAATTATATTTATAATAATATAGTAATCTAATTATCCTATACTTCATAATTTGAGAACAAAGAATTTCGTTGTCTCAGTGGCTGAATTTTCTGATGGAAAAACAAGCACAAGCCACAGCACAAATAGGTGCTTTCATATCCTCCTTGACAGCCCACACAGGCTTGAGGGGGCCCAGTGCATGTTATTCTTCCAGCTTTGGTGTCTAGCCCCACACCCAGCACGCTGTGGATGTCAGGAAAGGTTTGTAAAATGAATGAATGAACGACAATGGAAAAAGCTATCCTACCTACTTACGAATCACTCACATCTCTCCTTCAGCTCCCCTCCGATGCACCGAGTGGCTTATTAATTATGGATGGAAATGGAAGCTCTGAAACAGAAACCGACGTGGGTATAATCACACCCTGTGTTTGCATGATCATAAGTAGATTATTAAAAATGGATAAGGCAGCCATAATTGGGCTTCAGCCCACCAGAAATCTTAGAGGAAGCAGATGGAGCATTCGGGCATTTTCTGTGCTTTAATCTAAACCAGCAGAAAAAAAAAATTGATTAGAAGATTGTCTTTCACATTCCATTATTGATATCCGGGCTATCATTAGCAAATGGGTCGCTGTAAGAGCTTTCCCCAGTGCAGAATCAGAGACATGGGGATTTTATTTAGAGAGAGTTAAACTTTGCTGTGTTTGTCAGGCCCTTTTGAGAGTTTGGGCAGCTGGCCAAAGTTGTAAGTGAATTTTTCCCCAAACGCATTTTCCTTTCATTTGAAATGGGGCTGGAAAGGAAATGATATTAACGCATTTTCCACTGTTTATGCTTTAAAATCATCTCAAATACTCATCTAGAGGATCCAGTGGAAATAACAAGAAGTCTTTCTTAAAGGGAAATCATGCAAAGGCTGGGAGAAAGAAAATGGTGCCTGGATAACACACATGCAGAAAGATGCCAGAAATGTGGAACAAGTAGAGTTCATATTCATTTCTGTGAAAAATTACAATTGCGGAAACCCAAGTTAAAAGTAAATAACACGTAAATAATCAAGGAGGAGCATTTCTTGAGTGCTTATATCATTGCCAAGTGGTCATATCGACTCATTTTATCCTCCTGACTGTGAGGCAAGTATTACCATCTCCACTTTACAGAAGAGAAAAATAAGAGCTGATGGTTAGAGGAATTAAGGAACAAAGGCCAATCTGAACGCGCCCTGTCTGACCCAGTCTCATGCTCATCCACTTTTGCTGTACAGATGTCATTCATTAAAATCAACATTATTTTTATCACCGTACTCAGGAAATCTCACATAAAGTCATGGGTACTAGGGCAAACTGAATTTTTATTATACAAACAGGTGTCATTCAATCTGTCTAATTCTCCTCACTTATAAAATGGGGGTGAGGGATTTCCCTCGTGGTCCAGTGGTTAAGAATCTGCCTGGCAATACAGGGGACATGGGTTCGATCCCTGGTCAGGGAACTAGGGTCCCACATGCTGTGGAGCATGCGCCACACCTAGAGAGTCCATGTGCTGCAATGAAAGATCCTGCATGTGGCAGTGAAGACCCGAGGCAGCCAAGTAAGTAAGTATAAAATGGAAGTGATAGTAACATATACCTGCAGAGTTGTAAGGATTGACTGATGTAGTTAATACTAGGGTATTTTTATACCTAGTATTTATACCTAGGGCAGTGCCTCATATACAGTAGCATTGAATAAAGGGTTGTTATTGAGACAATGTAGCATCTGTTGAAATGTTTCTACTCTTCCATTTGAATGACATCCCGGGGCATCAGCTGAAAGCTGGAAAAGCCTTCAGAAATGACCCAACCCTGCTCCCTCATGTAAAGGCCCAGAGGAGCAACATGACATGCCCAAGGCAGAAAACAATCAGGACTACCACTTTCTGGGGCACTTTAAGGTCACTACCAACGTGATGACACGTCAGCTACCAGATGGACGTAGATATGAACCTCTCCTTTCCTTCCAGAGCCTAATCCACCTACCCCAGAATGGACTTCCCACCACTCTTTAACACCAGAAGTGCTCAACAATTAAAAAGTAAGAGAAGCTTCCCTGGTGGCTCAGACAGTAAAGAATCTGCCTGCAGTGCAGGAGATCTGGATTCAATCCCTGAATCAGGAAGATTCCCTGGAGAAGGGAATGGCAACCCACTCCAGTATTCTTGCCTCAAGAATCCCAAGGACAGAGGAGCCTGGCAGGCTACAGTCCATGGGGTCACAAAGAGTAGGACATGACTGAGCGACTAATATATTTTTTTTTAAAGGGATGGGAAAAGCTTTGGTTTCTTAGGGAAAGTATATGTTTCAGGGCCAGGCAACAAGAATAATCCTTTATCAGCAATGGGATTTCTATTTCTGGAAATGACACAGGATTGAGGATTTACATACTTAAACATGCAAAAGTAAGCTAAAGAAACTGCACCAGGACTAGTAGCTTAAGGAAAGCAATTACAGCTTGTAGAAAGAACCACTGAGTAAACTAAACCTCTTGACGCCTACCATTTGATGTCAACCTGAAAGGTACCTTTGGGCTTCCCAGGTGGCACAGTGGTAAAGAATCTGCCTGCCATTTCAGAAGACGCAGGAGATGTGGGTTTGATCCCTGGGTCAGGAAGCTCCCTTGGAGTGGGAAATGGCAACCCTCTTTAGTATTCTTGCCCCAAGAATCTCTTGGGCAGCGGAGCCCGGTGGCCTACAATCCATGGGGCTGCAAAGAGACACAACTGAGCATGCACACCTAACCAATAAGGTATCTTTATGCAACAATACTTCTATCTGTTGAGAAACTATAAAAGTTACATAGATCTATAATGTCTATGATATGACTTGGGATCCTTTAAAGGTGGTATGGTTGTACTGTACACGATCTACCCAACTGTATGTACATCGCCTTCTTGCTGGGCCGGTTCACTACTTACCACTCTGAGGAAGGAGAGTGGTTTTACAGAGTTAAGTGGAAAAGTCTCCTACAGTGGGCCTCTATTGTTTGTGCCACTACCATTCATTCACTGTTTTTTATAGTAACACTAACCCAACGTTTCTTTTGTAGGATTTGCATGGGGCAGATTCCAAACCCTGTTTGAGAAGTGGGAATATCCCACCTCTTAGATGTGATGAGTAGTTCAAAGGTGAGCAGGTGATCCAACTGGAGCCAATGAATCTACAACCAGACATTTCCTGGGAATGCTGGAAGAGAAGAAAATATTCTTTTTGGTGTATTCAGAATTGCAAAGATATAAGGGCTGAAGCTGCGGCAGGCATCATGCCACTTGAGGGAGCCTGAGAATGAAGTCAGCACACGGAGCGGAGGAAAGACAGAGGCTTGATGCATAGTTTATCCTGTACCCAGCCAGATATGAAGCCCAAATGACCCTTGAACTTTTCAGTGATATGAGATTAAAAAGTTCTCTTTTCCTCAAGCCAGCGTGAGTTTGTTTTAATGTCACTTGCACACAAAAAAGTGCTGAACCTTATAACCTTCACTGGTTTTGAGAGGTCTAGACATCTGGAGTGTTTGAAGCCTGTGCTGGTGGCCTGCTTAATTGCGGAAAAGTCACAGGGCAGTGCTAGGACCATCCGTGGCCTCATCTTCTTTCTCTGCCCTTCAGGGTACTCAGCCCAGGAACTTGCAAAATCTTCCAGCTCAGGATCCATGTGGAGGAAAATCAGAAGGAGAAGTCATTGCCTTCTACTTGGGAGGAAATGCCAGATCTGGATATAACTCTTATGAATTAAAAATGATAAAAAGATAAAAGTATGATGCCTATGAAAACTGCATCAAAAATGGACAAAGCACAATTATGCTTTTGAAAGTGATTTACCAAAGGAAATAGAAGTAAATTCCAATAGCATTTGCTTTGTACTTTCAATAAAACTGAAGAAAAATGCAGACATAATGAAACAAAAACATAGACAAGATGAAAAGAAAAACATATGTAAATGATTCTGGTATAGAGACAGAAAGAAATTAAACCATTTAAAAATGGATTTGATAAATGTCCATTGACAGGTGCGGAGAAGGCAATGGCACCCCACTCCAGTACTCTTGCCTGGAAAATCCCATGGATGGAGGAGCCTGGTAGGCTGCAGTCCATGGGGTCGTGAAGAGTCAGACACGACTGAGCGACTTCACTTTCACGCATTGGAGAAGAAAATGGCAACCCACTCCAGGGTTCCTGCCTGGAGAATCTCAGGGACGGGGCAGCTTGGTGGGCTGCCGTCTATGGGGTCCCACAGAGTCGGACACAACTGAAGTGACTTAGAAGCAGCATTGACAAATGAATGGATAAAGAAGATGTGATACATACACA
>ML662465.1:6043620-6121300 GCA_007570785.1 Antilocapra americana
GGACCTAGAGACTATTGTATTAAGTGAAGTCAGACAAAGACAAATTACATATGATGTTACTTATATGTGGAATCCAAAAAAAGGATGCAGGTGAACTTGTTTATGGAAGAGACAAAGACTCAGAGATTTAGAGATGGGCTTGTGGTTGTCAAGAGGGGAAGACGAGGAGGAAGAATGTATTGGGAGTTGCAATTGGTGTAGGCACACTGCTATATATAAACAGATAATTAACAAGGACCTACTGTATAACACAGAGAACTATACTTAATATTCTATAATAATCTATATGGGAAAAGAACCTGAAAAAATAGATATATGAATATATATATTCTTAAATCACTTTGCTGTACACCTGAAACTGGCTTCCCAAGTGGCACAGTGGTAAAGAATCTGCCTGCCACTGCAGGAAATGTAGGTTCAATCCCTGGGTCCGGAAGATCCCCTGGAGGAGGAAATGGCACCCCACTCCATAACTCTTGCCTGGAAAATTCCATGGATGGAGGAGCCTGGTAGGCTGCAGTCCATGGGGTCGTGAAGAGTCAGACATGACTGAGCAACTTTGCTTTCACACATTGGAAAAGAAAATGGCAACCCATTCCAGGGTTCTTGCCTGGAGAATCCCAGGGACGGGGCAGCCTGGTGGGCTGCCATCTATGGAGTCACATAGAGTCGGACACAACTGAAGTGATTTAGCAGCAGCAACAGCAGCAGCATTGACAAATGAATGGATAAAGAAGATGTGATACATACACATGAAGGAATATTGCTCAGCCATTAAAAAGGATGAAATAATACCATTTGCAGCAACATGGACGGACCTAGAGATTATTGTATTAAGTGAAGTCAGACAAAGACAAATTACATATGATATTACTTATATGTGGAATCCAAAAAAAGGATGCAGGTGAACTTGTTTATGGAAGAGAACAAGACTCAGAGATTTAGAGATGGGCTTGTGGTTGTCAAGAGGGGAAGACGGGGAGGAAGAATGTATTGGGAGTTGCAATTGGTGTAGGCACACTGCTATATATAAACAGATAATTAACAAGGACCTACTGTATAACACAGAGAACTATACTTAATATTCTATAATAATCTATATGGGAAAAGAACCTGAAAAAGAATAGATATATGAATACATATATACTTAAATCACTTTGCTGTACACCTGAAACTGGCTTCCCAAGTGGCACAGTGGTAAAGAATCTGCCTGCCAATGCAAGAGATGCAGAAGATGTAGGTTCAATCCCTGGGTCCAGAAGATCCCCTGGAGGGAGAAACGGCAACCCATTCCAGTACTCTTGCCTGGAAAATTCCATGGATGGAGGAGCCTGGCGGGCTACAGTCCATGGGGTCACGGAATTAAACATGACTGAGTAACTGAGCACCTATGCACACCTGAAGCTAACATAGTATTGTGAATCAACTATATTCCAACATAAAAAACATTTAACTGCATTTGTTACAGTAACAGTAAATGAACAATGCAGAAAAGCAACTTAGTGACAATAGGGGCAAGTATGAAAAAGTTCCCAAGGATTCAGAGGAAGAGGATCGAGATGCAAACTGTGAAAGGTGGTGGATATTAAAGACAGGCATAGTGCTACAGCACCAAGAAAACTCGTATTTGTGAGTGAAGTGAAAGTCCCTCAGTCATGCCGGACTCTTTGTGACCCCATGGACTATACAGTCCATGGAATTCTCCAGGCCAGAATACTGGAGTGGGTAGCCTTTCCTTTCTCCAGGGGATCTTCCCAACCCAGGGATCAAATAAGATGCCAAGCAAACGTAACAGAAGCAATGTTCAATATGAGAAAATGTTTCTTGAGTTAAAGAAAAACCAAATCTGTGTTTCAAAAGAATGCAAAAGTCATATCAGGAAAATTAATCATAAAACACAGAAAAACTCTGATATATATTCCAGTAAAGTTCTAACTTTGAGGAAAATGACTACAAATATTCAGGGGAAAAGCTTATCTATAAAGGACGAGTCAGAAGGCCTCAGACTTCACCTCTACAGCATCAGACAGAAGACAATGTCGAGTTTTGGGGGTTCTGAAAGCCTGCAACCCCAGGTTTCTATAAACACAGCCAAGCTGCTGTCCCCATGTGTGGCAAAAGGAAGCTACTTTCAGCTATTTAAGCTTCTGAGGGTTCAATGGCCACATTCTATTGAAATAATACTCCAGTCAACCATTGGCTGACTTAAAATACAATTGTGAGACCATGCGCATCTGTGCTTATAAACTGAATGGTTGGATGCAATGGAAGTTTTTCTAGGAAAAGATAAATTACCAAAATTGACTCAAGAACAGCCAACCTGCTTAGACCAATTAGGGTGCCAGGCTTCTTGCTTGACCAGACGGAAGGCCTTGGAGGTTGCTCTGTCTCAGTGGATTTTTATCCGCTTTGGCTGCCAGCACCAGCGAGATGCCCTCTATAGAACTTTGCTGTGCATGGCAGCCTTCCAGTCTTGGAAGAAAGCCAACCACCACAGGGGCTTTGGCTTTAGGGATCTCCGCCTGCCCATGGCCCTCTTCCCTCCTCTCAGCATGAGGAAAGTGAGGCTGCCTTACAAGGCACCTTCAGACCAGCTTTATCAGTAAAGCTGGAAACCCATGAAGTGTCTACAACTAGGTGAAGCTATTCTTAAGATTCCAAAAAATAGCAAGGAGAGACAAGAAGATCTTCTTCAATTAACAGTGCGTAAAGTTAGACAAAAACAACAGAAAGGGAAAGACTAGAGATCTCTTCAGGAAAAACAGAAATATCAAGGGAATATTTCACCCAAAGATGGGCACAATAAAGGAAAGAACAGTAGAGACCTACTAGACGCTGATGAGATCAAGAAGACGTGCAAAGGATACATGGAAGAACCGTACAAAAAAGATCTTGATGCAGGATTATGATGATGGTGTGTTTATTTAGCCAGAGCCAGACATTCTAGAGTGTGAACTCAAGTGGGCCTCAGGAAGCAATGCTGTTAATAAAGCTGTGGCTGCGATGGATTTCCAGAAGCACTATTCAAAACTCTAAATGATGATGCTATCAAAGTGTTGCATTCAATATGTCAGCAAATCTGAAAGACCCAGCAGTGACCACAGGACTGAAAAAGGTCAATCCTCATCCCAATTCCCAAGAAGGGTAGTACTAAAGAATGTGCTAACCATTGGACAATTGCACTCATCTCCCATGTTAGTAAGGTCATGCTTAGAATCCTGCCTGCTAGGCTTCAGCATCATGTGAACCAAGAACTTCTAGATGTCCAAGTTGAGTTTAGAAAAGGCAGAGAAACCAGAGATCAAGTTGCCAACATTCACTGGATCATAGAGAAAGCAAGGGAATTCCAGAAAAACATCCACCTCTGTTTCATTGACTATGCTAAAGCCATTGACTGTGTGGATCATAACTGTGGAAAGCTCTTAAAGAGATGGGAATACCCGACCATCTTACCTGTCTCCCGAGAAACCTGTATGTGGGTCAAGAAGCACCACTTAGAACCCCATATGGAATAACTGATTGGTTCAAGATTGAGAAAGGAGTACAAGAGGGCTGTCTGCTGTCACCCTGTTTGTTTAATCTATACGCTGAGCACATCATGAGAAATGCCAGGCTAGATGAATTACAAGGTGGAATCAAGATAGGCAGGAGAAACATCAACAACCTCAGATATGTGGATGATACCACTCTAATGGCAGAAAGCAAAGAGGAATTAAAGAGCCTCTTAGTGAGGGTAAAGGAGGAGAGTGAAAAAGCTGGCTTAACACTCAATATTAAAAATAAAACTAAGATCATGGCATCCATTCCCATCACTTCATGGCAAATAGAAGCAGAAAAGGTGGAAGCAGTGACAGATTTCCTCTTCTTGGGCTCTAAAATCACTGCGGATGGCGGCTGCAGCCATGAAACCAGAAGATAATTGCTTCTTGGCAGGAAAGCTATGATAAACCTAGACAGTCAGTGTGTTGAAAAGCAGAGACATTACTCTGCCAGCAAAGGTCCCTATAGTCCAGGCTGTGGTCTTCCCAGAGGTCATGTACGGCTGTGAGAGCTGGACCATAAAGAAGGCAGAGTGCCAAAGAATTGATGCCTTCAAACTGTGGTGCTGGAGAAGACTCCTAAAAGTCCCTTGGGCAGCAAGGAGATCAAACCAGTCAATCTTAAGGGAGATCAACCCTGAATACTCATTGAAAGGACTGATGCTGAAGCTGAAGCTCCAGTATTTTGGTCATCTGATGCAAACAGCCAACTCATTGGAAAAGTCCCTGATTCTTGGAAACAGTGAGGGCAGAAAGAGAAGAGGGCATCAGAGGATGAGATGGCTGGATGGCATCACCAATGCAATGGACATGTACTTGGGCTTCAGGAGATGGTGAGAGACAAGGAGGCCTGGAGTACTGCAGTCGATGGGGCCACAAAGAGTTGGACATGTCTGGGAGACTGAACAACAAAATTCTTAATATCTAAAACCAATGCCTTGGCATTAACAAACACACACTACTATATATAAAATAGATTAAAAAGACCTGCTAAATAGCACAGGGAACTATAGTCAATATTCTACAACCTATAATGGAAAAAAAATTGGAAAAGAATATATATATATATATACATACACACACAACTGAATTACTTTGCTGCACACCTGAAATATTATAAATCAACTATACTTGAATAAAAAATAAAAACTATAAAGAGATAAAGCCAATGCAGATTTCTCTCCTATTGTGTTGATCGTCCTCACAGGCATGGAGGGCAAGAGGAGGACTTAGATGTCCATCTTCTTCAGAAGCCCTTAATCTTGTCTTTTACACATTCATGGGCTCCTGAAATAATAGTGGTAGAGATGTTACCAAATCTTTCCTCTTCCCTGTGGATGAAGCTATTTAAAATCCTCTAAGTAATACACTCAACCACATGTATGGGAATATTATGAATGGAAAGAGGCCAGACACCAGTGAATAAATACTGCATGTCACACTGTATGATTCGTCCTCTATGAAGTTCAAGAACGGGCAAAATTAATCTTTGATGATGGAAAGCAGAATAGCCATGACCTCTGTGGGGTAGTGACTGCTTGGAACGGGGCACAAGGGTACTAATTTTTTTGTTTTCTCTTTCTCTCTCTCTCTTTTTGCCACACAGTGTGGCATGCAGGATCTTAGTTCCCTGACCAGGGATTGAACCCTCATCCCCTGCAGTGGAAGCATAGAGTACTAACCACTGGACCGCCAGGAAAGTCCACAGGGGACATTCTGAGGTGACAGAATGTTCTAGATCTTGATCAGGGTAGTGGTTACACTGGTGTATATAGCTATAAAAACTGATCAAGCTGTACCCTTCAGATCTGTGCATCTTACTGCATGCAAATTATACATTAATTAAAAAAAAAAACCCTTCCAAGTAGATGAGGAAGGTGAACTGGTATAAAACAGAACTGCATGTTCACTGGGTTAAAATCTTTCTATAACTTCTTTTTTTAATTTTATTTATTTATTATTGTACGAGGTCTTCATTGCTGTGCCTGGGCTTTTCTCCAGCTGCAGCCAATGGTGGCTTCTCTCATTGCAGAGCACAGGCTCTAGGCACGTGGGCTCAGTAGTTGTGGAGTACAGGCTTAGTTGCTCTGAGGCATGTGGAATCTTCCTGGGCCAGGGATCGAACCCGCGTCCCTTGCATTGGCAGGGAGATTCTTATCTGCTGCGCCACCAGGGAGATCCATTTCTATAATTTCTTTTGTGCACATTAGTCAGAACCTGATCCTTTTCTCAGTCTGAAAACCAAGATTACACAAAAAGATCCTGAAGGACATAGGGACCAAAAGGAACACTTTTTGTGTTTTCTGAAAAAGCACAGAATGTATTAAGTTCCTTGGGGATACGAGTCACCATTGAATGCACATAGTCATCAGGACTGGAGAGTCTAGCCTGGACTGATGAGAGAAAAGGCAAATTTTTCTGCAGGAGAAAATAAGCATTGATAACCAGCTGGAGAAAATTCTTCAGACAAATTGAATGTGACAGAGAGGGGAAGGGGCAGGCCTTGTGAGGCAGAGAGTCATTAAGGGCTTCAGGAGGCAAGAAAGAGGATGACATAAAGCTTGAGGGAGGCATCTTAGGGGCCCGAGGTGGTGTCCTTCCCAGGAGGTAGAAATCTAGGCTGATCTGCTGGGCTGCCCTTTGTCAGGGCAAATGCCTGGGGATCAAAACCAGCAAGGAGATTACAAAGCCTAGCTGGGAGGAACTGTTCATGAGCTTGCCCGGTAAAACATGCTTTTCTCATTTGCCATATATCTATATTTATTACCTTATAATAGAGTAATAGTGTTGCTCAGTTGTGTCCAACTCTTCACCACCCTCTGGACTGTAGTCCACCAGACTCCACTGTCCATGGAATTTTCCAGGCAAGAATACCTGAGTGGGTTGCCATTTCCTACCCCAGGGGATCTTTACCACCCTCTGGACTGTAGCCCGCCAGACTCCACTGTCTATGGAATTTTCCAGGCAAGAATACCTGAGTGGGTTGCCATTTCCTACTCCAGGGGATCTTTCTGACCCAGGGATCGAACCCACGTCTCCTGTGGCTCCTTCATTGGCAGGCAGATTTTTTATTACCACACCACCTGGGAAGCCCTGTAATGCTGAATTAAAAACCTCCTCCTAAACTCAGAGGTTTCAAATAGCAGCCACTCATTTTTGGTCACATGTCTACAGATAGGCTAGGAGTCAAGGTTTCTCAATCTCAGCACCGCTGACATTTTGGGCCACATAATTGTTTGGGCATTTGTGGGACATTTAGCAGCATCCCTGGCCCCTAGCCACTAAATGCCCATAGCACCTTCCTCTGAGCTGTCTCTGGTCATTGCCAAATGTTACCCGGGGTGGGGGGGGGGGAATCACTTTCAGTTGAGAACCACTGGTCCAGGCAGAGCTTGGGCTAGACTCACCTGGGCAGGAGTCTAAGCCCAGGTATCTCCCCTCCTTCAAGGACTGTTGGTTACAGAAGTGCAAGGGAGCAAGCCCAATGACACCAGCACATTCAAACCTCTGATCATGTTATTGGCTTGGCTGTAAAGTTCATCTGGATTTTTCTGTAAAATCTTATGGAAAAACCTGAACAAACTTTTTGGCCAATTCAATACCTCCACTAGCATCCCTTTGAGCAAAGCAAGTCACAGGCCACCCAACCCTGATGGAGGGGACACAAGAGTGAGTATTTAGGGAATAATAATCCAAACTAATCCAGTCATCAGCACCACCATTGGCTGAAAATTGTTAGTCTATTAAGTTCTCTGGGCTTTCCTAGTGGTTCCATGGTAAACAATCCATCTGCCAAGAAGGAGACTCGAGTTCAATCCCTGGGTTGGGAAGATTCCCTGGAGAAGGAAATGGATACCCACTCCAGTATTCTTACCTGGGAAATCCCATGGACAGAGGAGCCTGGCCGGTTACAGCCCATGGGATCGCAAAGAGTCAAATATAACTTAGTGATTCAACAATAACAACAAATAAGTTCTTTACCTTTTATCTTAAGTTATCCTAGGGGACACTCAAGGAATGTAATACAATAAGTAGGGAGTGGAAAATTCTCATGAACCAGGGGAATATGATTATATCCTCCTTCAGGATGGGTTTTCATTTTTATTCTTCAATCTATGTACAAAGGCTATCTCACTCCAAAGAAGAGAGAGCTGGGCTGCAATGGCGAAAAAACTCACTTTGACTTGGAATTGGAAGACCTGAGTTCCAGTCCTTGTTTTGTACTTACTAGCTGTTTGATTCGGGGCAAGTGTTTTAACTCTAGTGAGACTTTGCTCAACTATAAAATGAGGTTATATCAGTTTCTACCCAAAAGGGTCCTAAAAGGGTTAAGTTACATAATGTACATAAAATGCACGTGGTTGACAGCCTCCAAGACGACTCCATCAATTCCTTTCTCCTATGCACATGCTGCTCCTCTAGAGTGAGATGGGGTCTAATTCCTTTTTGCCCTCGCGTTGAGACCAGCCTCAGTGACATGCTCAACTACCAGAAGCTGGCAAAAGTGAAATTCGAAAACTGCTGAAGCTAAGTTATAGGAAGTCCTGCAGCTTCTGCCTGGACCTCCTGGAACACTTGTTCTCGAGATGCTTCTTCTCAGAACCCAGCTGTCATGCTGCTAGAAGCTCTAGCCAGGTGGAGGGGTCACACATTATCCCTCTAGTTGACGACCCCAGCTGAGCTCACGGCCAACAGCCAGCATCACCTGCCAGCATTGTGAGTGACCCCGCTTGGACATGCATCCCAGGAGAAGCCTCAGATGGTACTGGCCCCAGCTGACATTTGACCACAGCTGCATGAGAGATGCTGGGTAAGGGCGGCACAGCTGAGCCCAGTCGTTGCATGGAACCATGAGAGACAGTAATACATTACTGGCTTAAGTGACTAAGTTTTGGGGTTGTTTGTTACCCAGTGTCATGCCACTGTAAGGTATTATTTCAGAGCTATATTATACTACACACCTAGGGGAAACACCACACCCATTCAGCTCAAGCATAGTTATTATGGTGAACAAGAGCTTATGCCACGCAGAATCCTCTTACTCTGATAATACAACATCCACTCTCTGCTTTGAACGAACCACTGGTTTGGGAAGAGGGTTCCCATATCGGGGTGCCAGTTTTAGAAAATAAAATACAGGATATCCAGTTAAATTTAAATTTCAGGTAAACAATGACTTTTTTTTTCCTTTTTAGTTTATGTCTCTTGAAATTATTGGGATTTACTTATACTAAAAACAAAATTCTGTGTTTACCTGAAATCTAAATGTAACTGGTTATCCTATATTTTATTTTATGTGAGCAAAACACTACTCCCAAACCTGGCCCTAAAAGGAGAGATGACTACACTAAGCTAATAATGTATTGTATTGCCCTAGCCATGGTTATCACTTCAGGAAGGCTGTATTATTCAATCCAGGACAATCATAAAGGGTTTGTGGGAACTATTTGAGGGGACCCTGTTTCTTTTGTTGAAATGGGATCTCTGTTGATGTGAAGCCCTGAACTGCCACAGTCTGAGGGTAGATATAACCCAGAGGAAGCAGGTCCAAAAGACAGAGCATAATGGCCTTATTTGTGCCCTGGATCAAGCCTTTCCTGAAGCTGCTGCCAGGTAGAAATGTTAAGAGCCAGTGCACATTATTCACCACATTCCCTTTCCACTTCTGTGGTGACCCTGGAAGCCCATGTTAAGATGAAGTCTCCATGAGCTGGGTCCCCCAGTGACACTAGGAGATGGTGTCCTCTGCTGCCACTTGAAGGACACATAGCATAAGCAAGAAACAAACCTTTGTTGTGCCAAGCTTAATGATTATGTTGGGGGTTATTTGTTACACAGCATCACACCTAGCCTATTTCGTCTAAGTCAAGTTAGAGTGAGAACTAGACAACAAAATGCTTGGTAGTCCCACATACTGAAGCTGAGCTGTAACATTTCCATATGGTAAACATTTTAGTAAAAGGTTTTTTTTTTTTTTTTCCCTCCCTCTTAATTTATGGTCTTAGTATCTGAGTGGGCTGGCTTATTTTAAAGAGACAGAGGACTCAGTTATTTCAAAGAGGTAAGTGTATATATGTCTGTGAGTTCCTGCTGATTGGTAGTGATGAAATAACACAAATCGGGGAATGATAACTGCCAGAAAGCGAGTATCTCTGCTCAGCCTGCCATTTAGGGCATGTTGCATGGTTCACGTCCCTCTGTGTGCCATGCTGAAGATCATTCCCTTTTCCTAGATGAGAAAAGCAAGGCATAGAACAGTTAAAAAAAGAAACCCGACCCAAATCACAGTGAGTCAGTTGCATTGTCCAAAAATCTGCTGGATTTAAAAATGTTCAAAATGTGAAAGCTTTTAAAGACTTTCAGGTTGAATGCAAGATTTTAGAAAGCAGCTGGATAATTTTACAGTGTGTGAAACCTGCTGCTAAGATGAATGCAATCAATCTAAAGGCCTTGGAAAATCACCCCAGTCCACAGCAGAGTGTCAGGGTTTCTCGGCGCTGTGGCAGGCGTGGGGATAATCATCCGGCCTCACGTTAAGTTATGGTCTCTCTAACAGACAGCAGAGAACAAAAGGGAGAGAGAAATCAACTTGAACACACAAAGTACTTCTCCCCAAGACCAGCGGGGAGGAAGGTGAGTGAGAAGTCACAGAGTCCTCAAGCCTGAAACAGAGCCGGGAAGTGGGATGGCGGAGGCGTGTGTGAGAGCGGAGACTTCCCTTCTAAAGGTGCTCAAAGGAGAATATGGTACAACCACACTCAGAAGCAATCCAAATGCTTTAAAACAATGCTGTGCGGAAGCTCTGTTTTAGCTACACTGAAAGCCACTATCTTTTGCTCCAGTCTATGTGAACATCAGTCCATTTCTATCCCCCAAATCTTGCTAGAACCCCTAGGGTGTGTTGGAGACTATAGCAAATATAACCCAGGAGAGGAGGCTAGGGTTTACTGAATACCACAGGTTCTGTACTGGGACAATGGTTCAAATTCCCTCATTTAGTCCTGGTAATGATCCTCAAAGGTCTTCTTGCCCCTGTTTTCCAAATGAGGAGACTGGGGCTCAGAAAGATGACATGACCTTGCCCAAGGTCACATAGTCAGGGGCAGAGGCTCATCTGACCCTAGTCCATCCTCTTTTAACTACATCTTGCGGCAGCCATGTAACCACAAATGAGACACACCTCCTGCAGTTAAAGAGCTTATCAGTGATTTGGAAGGAAAGGGCACATATTAAAATAATAATTACAAGATTCCAGAAAACACACAAGGCTGGCCTGAGCGGGCAAGAATTCAAGGAGAAAATGAGACTCCCAACTGAACAAATGTTTCCTTCTTATTTATTCTTCCGAACATCATGTGTTGAGAGTTAATCCCACCCACGCTCTGTGGCTTGTCACCATCACTGGTCTGTGACAGCCCCTTTCTTATGTATTTATTAATTAATGTACTTGCTTTTCTCCTCGTTCCCTTCTCCCAGAAGCAATCCATCCTCACATATTTCTTGGGCATCTTTTTGCTTGAGTATGTTTTTGCAAAATGAATATTATTTGGCATGTGGGTTTAAAAGATTTACATAAATGATATTATGCAGAATACCTCATTCCTTTTCCTCACTCCGGGCTCAACTGTTAGGGTGTATCTGTGGAGCTTCATGTCTATCTAATCTGCTGATGCTGAGAGCTGCGGCAGACTCCGGCTGTTCATCCCCAGCCTGCCTACCTGCTTTCCCGGCGATGGACACTAAGACTGTGCCCAGCTCCCCACCTCTAGGACTACACTGCAGTATCTTTCCTCGTACGTGTCTTTTTACGGAGCTCTGTGAGGCTGTCTTTGGGCTATCTGCCCAGGAGTGGAACTCTGGAGTTTGATATGTTTAATTTGACAGTCATGTCAGATTGTTCCGAATTACACCAGTCCGCCTTTCCCATCAACCTTCCCTGAGAGTTCTTATAACCTCTTATCCACTCTGACACGTGGCAATGTATCTAATTTTTCCTAGTTTAATAGGTGTGAAATGACATCTCAAATTGCTTTAATTTTAATAACTCTAATTACAAATGAGTTTATGTAAAGCATACAGTCTTTTTTTAACTGCCTACTGTGTGCTTGGCACTGTGGGTGACATGGAAAAAGCAGGTGACATGGTCCAGGATCTCACTAAGATTTGACGAGGGTACAGAGTAAGACCGAGCTTATAACAAGCGAGGCATTAAAGATGAGAAGACAGAAAGGTTTGCAATGAGACTGAGACCATCACTGTCCAACACTGATAAGACATTGGCAAGTGCTGATTGCACCTCTTGGCCCAAGGCAGCAACACATCTGAAGGACCAATTTACGTCTGACCATCCCGAAATGAAATCAGACAATTAGAATCTTTTGTTAAAGAGAGGAAAACTCAATTTGAAAAGACTGGAACTTTACCAGAAGGTGAATTTGCTTTATCAAAAAGCCTTATCTGCAGCATCCTACTGAGTTGCTAATTGTGTTGCTAAAGAGATACAGCCATAATTAAAGAGACATAAGGCCCCACAGCAAAGTAGCCTGAGTTAACATGGACTCTCCTATCAATATAAATTGTATATAAAATATTACAGTAATAATACATAGTTGAGTTCACAACCAGAAAGGGAAATCTCTGAATGTCAGACATGAAGAGAACACTGATGGAATGATGCCACAGGGGCCTGTAGAGGTAACAAACCACATATAGGTCTTGGTTGATCGAGCTGTTATGCCCCCGAAGACAAGTTGTGACCCTAAGCTCATGGGAGGTGAATCAAGACCCACGTATAGAGCTGTGAAACTTGCAGGGGTTGTCACTGTTGGAAAGGAAGACGAGAAATTCTTTCCAATGGCTCAGGGGAACTGTAAGGAACTTTGCCTTCATTCAGGGTCTGGGAAGAAAACCTGAAACCCTGAGCTTGTGTTAAGCATCGTGCAGGAGTCCCAAAGCAAGAAATTAACACAAAATTCTGTACCAGTGCAGCAGAAGAAAATGTAAAGCCCACTCAGTAGAAACACTTCCAACCCGGGGTACATGGCACTCATACAGCAGAAACGATCCCCACTAAGATGAGCTCAAAACTTTAAAAAAACACATCAAGAAATAATCCATCATAAATAATGGATAGGAAGATGATATGACAAAAAGAGATGATTAAAATGCATTGAGATGATTGAAATGCATCTCTCTGAGAGATGAGAGAAATGCATTAGAAGGTGTAACGTGTCTAACAGGAGTACCTAGCGGGAAGAAGAGCGAACAGAGAAATGAAAAGAAAATACTTGGAGATGCTGGCTTGAGGATCTCTCAGAATTGATGGGAAGCACTAATTTTCAGATTTAGGAAACAAAGCATGTTCTGATCAAAAGAAAGCAAATCCATACTTTAGATACATTGTACTGAAATTACAGAATATCAAAGAGATACTGAAAAGCAACCAGAAATGAAAGACATATTTGCCTGTAAAGGAATCACAACTAGATTCAGAGAAGATTTCTCAACAATGCCATGAAAGTTCAGAAGATGCTGGAATTATATCTTACAAGATCTGAGGGAGAATAACTGCCAATCTAGAATTCGGTAGCGAATTAACTATTAATCAAGGGTGAAGGCAAATAAAGACATTTTTAGAAAAAAGATATTTTTTCTTTAGTTCAATTCTTTAATAAGTCCTACCATTGGTAACATAAGCAAGAACAACATTTTAATTAAATACACACTAATCACACTAGCATAATGCATGTCTGTTACAGAAAGAAGAGTGATAGGGGATATTATGAGATTCAATCAATCACCACTGTAAATAATTCAAATAGTAAAGTTCCAAGTAGAGGAAACCAATAACTAGTAGGCTATTACCACAGTATAATTTTCAAAGAAATGTTTTTAGAAAAAAAGTTATTGACAAAATTTACTAGTGAAAACTACTGAAGGGCATACTTGAGTAAATAGCAAGAAAATTCAGGAGGAAGAGGATCCTATGGATAGATCTACAGAGAAGTTTCCTTTTTTTTTAAAAAAAAAAAAGAGGTAATAATGGTAACAGGATGTAGGCTGGTAAAATATTGATAGGTTCTAGACTGTGAAATTAAAATTGTAAGTGTTAGTCACTCAGTCATGTCTGCCTCTGTCATCCCATGGACTGTATCCCACCAGGCTCCTCTGCCCATGGAATTCTCCAGGCAAGGATACTGGAGTGGGTGGCCATTCCCTTCTCTAGGGGAACTTCCCAACCCAGGGATTGTACCCGGGTCTCCTGCATTGCAGGCAGATTCTCTACTGTCTCAGCCACCAGTCTAAGGATAACCTCTAAAAGAATATGTTGCAGATAACGTCCAAGGAAGTAGGAGAGTCAGTGAGCTGGCTGACGGCCTGGAGCCGAGGAAGAAATGTAAGGCGTGCCCCCATAGGGCATCCTCATCCACTCCAGAACCACAGACACCTCTCCTAACAGCGCCGAGGCAGGTTATGAGGGGACTGATAACTGCCCCATTCTTTCTGGCTTGGCAGCTGGGCAAACTCACTGCTCTTTTCCCTGGGGAGCCAGAAGCCCGTTTTCACCTCTTATATGCACTCTGACACCATCAAAGAATTCCCATTTTGTGAGCTCCTTTGGGTAATTGCAGAAGCAGGCCACATCTCTGAAATAATAAAGTTTCTTTGCCAAGCAAAGAATATGTAGACCAGGCTAGAGGTGACCTCCCCGACACGAGTACAAAGGAAATGATGCGGGTTGAATGCAACTTAAGGAGCCTTGGGGAAAGCTCGTGCTCCTGGACACCAGGCCACTCTCACTAGGCAAAGTGACCCATAGAATCTCTGATCCTACTCACTTCCACTTACCTTTGGAAGTCAGGTGTCCATCGCCATCAAAACCAAAAGCCAGAATTGATTTGATGTTAAAGATGGCATGCGTACTGGCCCACAATCTCAGCTGCTTATACCAGCTAAACACTGGCAGCAGCAGCATTGACATTTCCTTTTGAGTAAGTGAAAGGCTACTTTTCCACCTTACTTTGCACAACTCTGAGCGTTTTGCTTCTAGAAAATGATCATTTATTTTACATTAAAAGGCTGAGGCAAAAAGACATAACCTTTTGCAAGGATCACATTCATAAGTGCGTGGAATTGAAGGCAGTCACTTTCCACTGCAATAAGATGAATTCTGCAAAATGTTGCGTGTACATATGTATAAATTTGAGGGGAATGGGAATATAGCTTTCATCATGCTCTTCGAGACATTTATGAGCAAAATGAAGTTAGAAGCACCCAAGATATGAATTCTAACCAACAGTAGGGAAAGGTGGGGGCATATTGGGATCTTTGGGTGAAAAGGGGCAAAACTGCATATCACCTTGAAAAAGCATATTAATATGCTACCTTGAGTTGGAGAAAAGAGTGGAATGGTCTCCACCCTGGAAAGAAAATTTCACATAACTCATAAAAGTTACCTATGCAATAGCTTTTGTGCAGAGACAAAAACAACATTGAGAAATACTGCTCTAAGGTGTGATTTAACTTATCAAAGGTGATTGACAGGCCATTCACAATTACAACCCTTCTAAAGCTATAGGCAGAAAGAAACATTGTTCTTTCCTCCTTATACTTTTGTTCTTTTCACGAGCTCCTTCCAGGCTTCCTGAGAAGCTTTTCATTCTCTCATGAGTCAGTAGTGCAGTGTGGTTTCAGTGGGCGCCCTGTGAGCGAGGCTGAGTCCTGCCCTGCTCAGGTGATACAAACACTTGTGGATTCATTCAACCAACAGGTATCCATGTCGTATGGTGCCAGGCCCCATTCCAGGCACAGAGGAGATGGCCAAGGACAAGGTTTGCAGTAAGACACAGGTGTTTAACAACACTCAGAGCAGTGAGGGAGTGTCACACAGGTTTGCTAAGGGACGCATTGTGACATTGCAGTTCAGTGCAGCTCACAGATGGGGTGGCAGGGCTGCCTGGTGTTGTGCAGGGATGTGTGGGGCTGGGAGATCCTGGTTGGACAGTGAAAAGCAGCATCATATGGGGCTGGGCAGTACTGGGACTGTGTGTGATGGAAACAGTAGATCAGCATCACCATGCCTGAGTACCAGAGTAATGAGACCAAGGCAGGTTCCTACAGGAAGAAAAAGCACTTCTTGGGCTCTTTCCGAAGCTGCAAATGGCAGCAGGGCACACATCCCAGCAGACCCTGTACCACCCACCCCTCCACCTGGAACAAGGAAGAGCTAGATCTGCAGTGGCCGCCTGCCTGCACACACCACTGTCCTTTCAACAAATTGTCTCCTCTCTCAATCCTGCTCTTACTCTTCTTGATGGCCCTTGCCCTCTCATAAATGCAGCTCCAGGAGCCTCCGCTGCTGGGTTTCAGCAGCTGTGGACACCTAGTCAATAGCTTTTCATAATGATTTTTCTCCCCAGTAAGCTCCAAAACTCTTCCACTACAACACACCTGGACTGAACTAAACAAAAATGTCAAAGCAACCAAAGAAGCAATTTATCGTTTATGATTTTTAAGGATTCATTCCGCAGCTGCCATAAGAGATAGGAGCCTCCGCCAACTGTCAAAAGAGTCTCCTTGATCCAACGTTGCAGAGGATATTGAACATGAAGGTTGGTGCTTGGTAGGTCTGCTGGGAACACATTCCAATGGAATCCAACATGGCCCATTCAAAAATCCCAGGCCATGGGATGTTGCATCCTGAGTCCCAACTGCCTGATGGATTTTTGCTCAAAGAGATTCCAGACCAAGACAAAGGAGCTTTAAGTCTATTTTCTCCAAATTCAGTCATCCACATACAGCTCCCACAATCCTGGCCATATTCTTGCACTATTGTTTACTTTCTATTCCTCCTTATAATCCACTCAATGTTTTTGCTTACATAAATATTTTTTAGGTTAAAAAAACGTTGTTAGGACCATAAATGGAAAAATAGTATCTCTTGCCACAAATGGTAGGTAACTGTAAAAATAAGTACAGACAGGAAAAAAAAGATTAAACTCTAGGTAGTGTTACAACATTAGATAGGTGTTAAAGACCTATCAACACCAAGCAGACCTTTTCCTTAACTCAATTGGAATGAGGAATGGGTGTTGAAAATGGAATGTTTTCACCATGTGCTTAGATGTGAGTAATATGAGTACATATCTCAGATCACCTCAATGATCACCCCCAAACTACCTGGTTATGACTTATTCTCCATTCAGGTTATACAAACCTAGTCTAACTCTCCGATTCTACAAATGAAAATATGGACTCTAAGGGCACACAAGTCATCCACCCAAGATCAAAGGCAAGTTGATGAACTCAGGGGAACTAGAACATGGGTTTCCTAAGCCCAGATCTCAAGTCTTCAGATAGCAATACTGGACTAAGCTTTCCTTCCTTCAAGGCTCAGGACCTCTGGGTGTCACACACGCCCTCTGAGAGAACCAGACTGGTGTCATCAGTCTAGGAAGGCTCAGCTATCCCCTGGCTGCCTGAGGTCAGCACTGCCTGGACACAGTGGAGCACAGAGCCCTGGGAACAGCTAGCTGACCTGGCACTGAGCCTCAGGGATCCCTCTGGAGGAGAAAGCCTGGTCTGAAGGATTCCAAGCAAACAAAGAGACCAAGATGGGGATGAGAGCTGAAACTTCCATCCAGACCAAGCTCAACCTGAAAAACTTGGGGGATTTGAAGCTCATGACTGAGCTGGAAATACAGAGCAGCAAAGTAGATCCCTGGTCCTTGGGGGTTCTCTGTGTCTGCTGCCAGAGAAAGGAGCTTGAAACAGAAAGTGGCTGGAAAGCGTGACTCCTTTTTGAGCTCACAGGCAAGAGTATACTGGTACGTAACAGATACATTCTGAGTCCTGTTTCACTTCCCTTCGCCCACCTTGGACTTCAGCAGCAGCTATGATGGACAGTTCCTGTAAGTCCTGACATTATCCCTGCTCACTTGCCTCTCACCCAGGGTAGTCCAAAAGAAAAGCACAGGGAGGGAAATACCTCTTGGAGAAACTCTTAGCCAATGGCTCTCATCTGAAGAGACAATTCTGAGGCACTTTCTAGATAATTCCTTAGAATTCCTCGGATTCCCCAGTAGGCCTGAGTTTAGGTCACCACCATGCCAACCAGCAATTCAATGTTTTAAACAACAGAGAAAAATCACAAAGCATTGAGCGAGGGAAAAACACCAACCTACCAAAGGGCTCAAATTTAAACACTAACTGAAAAATAATTATTGATAAAGTTTTCCAACTGGTTAAGAGATAAATGAAAACAAACAACTAAAGAAAGGTATAAATTCACAGAGAAAGGAAGGTGAAGACATGGAACCAGTAAACAGAGACTTACTCTATGAATAGTAATGAAGTTTATGGACACTATCAAATGTAATATTTGAAATAGGAGGTATATTATATGAGATGATTTAGTAATAATTAGAAGTCAAGTCCTTGGCAACAGCAGTTGCCACGTACCATTCTGCTCTCACCCTCCATGGCCCCTGGGGATGTTCCTTTCTATAGTTCACAGGTAAGCTTTATGTTTTTAGCTGTTACACTTTAACTCTTTTATCAGTTATCTGTGCTGAACCTCACACTTCTATGATTCATCAGCAGGCAGAGTTTGGAGGAAATGATACTCACGTGAGTTCAAGACATCATGGTGAAAGTTATTTTTAAAGTAATGCTAAAAAGTATCTTTAGTACTAAGTGCTTTATGGGGCTTCCCAGGTAGCTCAATGGTAAAGAATCTGCCTGCCAATGCAGGAGACATGGGTTTGATCCCTGGGTTGGGAAATGACAACCCACTCGAATACTCCTGTTGGGATAAACCCATGGACAGAGGAGCCTGGCAGGCTACAGCTGATGAGTTTGCAAAGAGTTGGACGTGACCAAGCACACGGGTGTGCAAGTGTTTTATGAGGATTAAATACGAATTCACTTTTATCTAGTTCTTTTTCAGCATTATAAAGGTGTTTGAGCTCTGTACAGATTTTTTAAACCTTCTGGATCTACTCTTTTTTTCATTCTTAGTTTTGCCTATTTGTGCTTTTTTTGTTCTTGATTAAATACCATTGATGTTTGTCCATTTTATTGATATTTTTAGAGACTAAGTTCTTGGGTTTTTTAAATTTGTTTGTTTAAACCAATGTTACTGTTTTCCTAGACTCATTTTCTGTTTTTATCATTCCAAAAGATTTCTTTTTTATTTTTTACATTTGTTTCATCATTTTTCTAACCTTTGAAGTGGAATCCTTAGTCAATTCATCTTCTTCATTTAATAAAGAACTTATATGCAGGGAAGGAAGAGAGATGCAGATATAGAGAACAGAATTGTGGATATAGTAGGGGAAGGTGAGACAAATTGAGAAAGTAGCATTGACACAGAAACACTATCATGTGTAAAATAGACAGCTAGTTGGAAATGCCTATATACAGCACAGAGAGCCCAGCCTGGTGCTCTGTGATGACCTAGAGGGGTGGGATGGGCTGGGGGCGGGGGTGATCGGTGGAGGGAGGCTCAAAACATATATATAATTATGACTGATTTGCGTGGTTGTGTGGCAGAAACCAATACAACTTTGTAAAGCAATTTTCTTGCAATTAAAAAATAAAATTTTAAAAATTAAAGTTGGTTGCTGTGGAATAGGGCTTTGGCTATATCTGACTGGTTTCTGAGTATACACGTTATCATTATTTTCTACATGTTGCACAATTATAGTCTTGAAATTCTTCATCCACCTGAGTAATTCAGAGGTGCAGTTTTAACTGCCAAGGTTATCCTTTTGTGATATACAAGACACAGCAATAGAAATGTAGTATTTAGTAACAGAGAGATACAGAGAGGGACTCAAAGGAATCAATATCAGGCACCTCCCCAAAGTGGAGATCAGAATGTGGGGAGTCAGGCTGCTGTTTTGGTGAGAAGCCTTGTGATACCATTTAACTGTTTAGACGAGGCCAACCTATGACTTTAACAAACATTAAAACCACAAAAGTAAGTGCAGTAAAATACAAGGGAATTGTAACCTGCCCAGTTGGGGCAGGGAAGGTGGGAGTCATAGCATTCTAAATTATTCTTTGTGAAGGCTTTGTTTGGTCAGATATAAAGCTAACTATTAAACACAGAATTAGCTTATATAACTTCCAGCCCAGTGGAGGGAAGAAAAGGAGGAATAAAGAAAGCTCTAGTAATTCAAACAGCAGAGAGTCGGGAGAGGAAGGAAAAAAGAAACTGAAAACGAACAAAATAAATGACAGTGACATCCAGACAGACCAATAATCAGAACACATGTTAAAACGTAAACTTTCTCACTGAGATGATTTTAAAAAGGGAGCCCTCCTTCACTGTTGGTGAGAATGTATTAGTCCAGCCACTATGGAAAATAGTACAGAGTTTCCTCAAAAAACTAAAAACAGAGTTGCCATGTAATCTAGCAATTCCACTTCTGGGTCTGTATCTGAAGAAAACAATAATTCAAAAACATACATGCACCCCTATGTTCATAGCAGCACTATTCACAATAGCCAAGGCAAGGAAACAACCTAAATGTTCATCAACAGAGGAAGGGATAAAGATGTGGTACATACATATAATAGAATACTACTCAGCCATAAAGAAGAATGAAATCATGTCATTTGCAGCAATATGGATGGACCTAGAGATTATCATACTAAGTAAATTAAGCCAGTCAGAGAAAGACAAATGCCACATGATACCACTTACACGTGGAATCTAAAACATGACACAAATGAACTTACAAAACAGGAACAGACTCACAGACATAGAGAACAGACTTGTAAATGCCAAGGCGGGAGAAGGAGGGGGCAGGAATGGATCATGTATTTGGGATGAGCAGATGCAAACTATTACATATAGAATGGATAAACAACAAAGTCCTACTGTATAGCACAGGGAACCTGTGATATATATCCTGTGATAAACCATAATGGAAAAGAATATGAAAAAGAATGTATATATACGTAACTGAGGGGCTTCCCTGGTAGCTCAGTGGTCAAAGAATCTGCCTGTAATGCAGCAACTTCAGGAGACATGGGATTGATCCCTGGGTCAGGAAGCTCCCTGGGAGGAGGGCATGGCAATCCACTCCAATATTCTTGTCTGGAGACTCCTAGAATCCCACGGACAGAAGAGCCTGGTGGGCTATAGACCATGGGGCCTCAAAGAGTTGGACACAACTGAGCGACTAAGCACAGCACACAGCAACATGTATAAATAAGTCTCTTTGCTGTACAGCAGAAATTAACAGAACATTGTAAATCAACTATACTTCAATAAAATAAATTTTTTAAAAAAGAAAGATGATTATCAGACTAGATAAAAATATAGAAGCTGGCCAGATTCTATTCCCCCACCAGAAATAGGTCTGAAATAATATGACATGACAGGTATGATCAACCCAGAGTATGCACATCAGTCACTTGCATCCTCTTTTAAAAAGAAAAAGGAAAAAAAAAAAAAAAACCAATGGAAAAAGCAATTAACAAAATGTTTGAGCAAGTAAATACAAATATATAATAAGCATTTTAAAATAGATATCAAAGTTTTCATATGAAAAGGAGATTGTTTTCATCTGACAAACATCAAACAGATTGTTAATAGGGTTGACAAGATTGTGGGGAAAAGCCCTTTTAGTCTCTGCTGCTACTGCTAAGTCACTTCAGTCATGTCTGACTCTGTGCGACGCCATAGACGGCAGCCCACCAGGCTCCCCCGTCCCTGGGATTCTCCAGGCAAGAACACTGGAGTGGGGTGCCATTTCCTTCTCCAAAGCATGAAAGCGAAAAGTGAGAGTGAAGTCACTCAGTGGTGTCTGTCTCTTAGCGACCCCATGGACTGCAGCCCACCAGGCTCTGCCAACCATGGGATTTTCCAGGCGAGAGTACTGGAGTGGGTTGCTACTGGGGTATAAATGCCTCACCTATACCGTAATAGAAAGAAAGAAGGTGAAGTCGCTCAGTCGTGTCCGACTCTTTGCGACCCCATGGACTGTAGCCTACCAGTCTCCTCAGTCCATGGAATTTTCTAATACTGGAGTGGGTTGCCATTTCCTTCTCCAATGCTGTTATAAGGGTAGAGCAAAGTTGGCAATTTGTATGAAAAACTTTCCCTTTATTAAGCAAGCTTATTTTCAAACCCCAATTTCCTCTGCAAAAGGTTTATCCTGAGGGGAGAAAGGTTAACAAATTTTTGCTCCTACTTTTTTTTTATTATTAAATACTAAAATGTGGGGACAATCTAAATCTCCATCAGTAGATTTGGTTAATAAACAATGGCACAGCTATACACCTAAATGCTATATAAGCATGTAATTTATCTTTATTCATATAAGCATTTTAAATGATTCTATGAATCCATACTTATTGTCATGGAAAGACACTCCTGTCAAATTGTTCAAGCAATTGGTAAATGTGGTAAAAGGCAAAATTCTAACAGTAGCTATAACCAGCAGTACAATTTTGGGTGACTTCTTAATTATTTTTCCAGTTTACTAAGTTTTCCACAATGCATAACTTTTATTTTAATTTTTCAAAGAATGTATTCACATAGCTCAGAAAATAAAAAACAAAAGATGTGTAGTAAAAATTCTCTCCCCTACCTCTGTCCCCATCTACCTAATTTCACCCCCAGGAAACTCCTGATTAGTTTCAGTGTATTCTTTCAGAATTTATTTATGTATAAATAATAAAATTTGAATATATATTATTTCTCTCTTCCTTTTACACAAAAGATAATATATGGTTTTCACCTTGCTATTTTTTAACTGAATAATAATATAGCTTGAGAACTTTGCTTATTAGTTTCATTTTTCTTTCTTTATCTACTATGCTGAATTCTATGACGGGGATGTATCTTTGTTTGCTTACTTACTTACAGATGAATTACAATCAGCAAAAATAAAAGCATTTGTATGTGTAGACAATGAAAATAGTAGCAGATGTCAGATATCTGTATGTGTGCTATGATCATCATCATATTTGAAACTGGTTAATATGAATATCCTGTTTGGAAACATCCGAACAGGCCAATAACCTGGAATAATGGTAAGGTTAGGAAACACAAATCACCTTTTCCTCAGGGGCCAGCACAGAGGAAGAGACACCGGAGGGGTGGATGCCTCAGAAGTCTGGCGCAGGTGCGCCCTGCTCCACCGTGATTCCCATACAAACCACACAACTCTATCCGCCGCATCACTGCATCAAGTTTACTTCCCCGCCACGCCCCACCTTGCGACCACCCTCTCCAGCTGCACAGGTTCCTGAGTAATTGCAGCTACTTCCATGAATTCAATTCATACTTTCAATTCAATTCAACCTGTCCACAGGCTGGCAACACTCACATTGTTGCCTCCCGCCCAGGTGACTTCAGCATAACCGCCCAAGCAGCGTCATCCTCACCTAATGAAGAGACCCTCGTTCAAACTAACAAGGGTAAACTGGGGTTTGTGAATGGATGCTGGGGTGGGCTCAGCCAGGATTTAATGGCTTCTCTCTTTTCTACACATGAGCTCTGTGTTCACTTTCAGATGCCAGGTTGAGAGAGAACACGCCTGGAAGCCCATCTGTGGCTGGGGAGTGAAGTTTTATGGGGCTCTAGGAAGCAAGGGTTCTTTCCCAGGTACTGAGAAGATGGAGCCATGGACATCTTCAGTCCAGAGCGAGTGCTCTTTCCAGTTCTGGGGGTGCTCTGGTGGGAGAAGGTGCTTTGGGAGCTTTATGTCCTTGCCTACTTGGCTCAGGGTGGAGGGAGTGGGGAGCAGGGCTCCATCCTCAGGCTGTCTGGTGCTCAGGTCCGACCTGCTGTTGGTAGATTGTGAACTGTTTTGTTTTGGATGCCTCTTCCTTTGTGGTTTGTGATCCATTTTTCTCCATCCTATACGTCCCTCCAACTCTTCCCAGGACCGCAGCCAGACCTTCTGATCCACCAACAGGCACTCTTAATTATGAGATGCATTTACCACTGCTACCTCCTCCATGTCCTGACCTCAGGCCTTTAGATAGAAGCCGGGTTGCACCTCTGTGTCGGCCACCAAGGCTCCAGACCACAGTGGAAACTTCTGAACCTTTGTGTCAGCCTCCAGCATCATTCAGAAGTGTGGGTGTGGGATGAGGAAGATTTAAAAGCTACCCACTTTCTTGATTCTAACTCATAATAAAGATAGAAGTTAGGGAAGTTAGGCTCCCAAACACATGTGAGCAGGTTCTCTTTGATAATTAAGAACTAGGGCTATAGGATGTTGTCCAGTAGCTAAGTTCTACAACCATGGATATTTTAAAAATAAAGATTTATTTTTAAATTTTGTCTTTCATGCTCCCAATTCCGGGGGCATGGGTTCAGTCCATAGACAGATGAATGGATAAAGCAGCTCTGGTACAAATAGACAATGGAATATTACTCAGTTATAAAACGGAGAAGGCACTGGCACCCCACTCCAGTACTCTTGCCTGGAAAATCCCATGGACGGAGGAGCCTGGTGGGCTGCAGTCCATGGGATTGCTAAGAGTCGGACACGACTGAGCGACTTCCCTTTCACTTTTCACTTTCATGCATTGGAGAAGGAAATGGCAACCCACTCCAGGGTTCTCGCCTGGAGAATCTCAGGGACGGGGGGAGCCTGGTGGGCTGCCGTCCATGGGGTCGCACAGAGTCGGACACGACTGAAGCGACTTAGCAGCAGCAGCAGCAGCAGCATAAAAAGGAACACATGTGAAACAGCTGAACTGAGGTAGATAAACCTAGAACGAAGCAAGTCAGAAAGAGAAGGAAAATATCATATATTAACATACATGTAAAGAATCTAGAAAAATGGTACCGATGCACCTATTTGCAAGGCAAGAATAGAGATGAAGACATCTAGAGAATGGACCCGTGGGCACAGTGAGGAAAGGAGAGGGTGGGACGAATTGAGAAGAGTAGCACTGATACATACACACTACCAGGGGTAAAACAGACAGCTAGTGGGGAACTTCTGTGTAACACAAGGAGCCCAGCTTGGCACTCTGCAATGTCCTATAGGGGTGGGGTACAGGGGCGGGCGTGGGCTCAAGAGGGAGAGGATATACATATAATTATGACTGATTCATGTTGTTGTACAACAGAAACAAGACTGTAAAGCAATTACCCTCCAACTTAAAAAATTAGTTAGTAGAAGATAACATCACACACACATAAATTTTATCTTGAAGAGTACATAGTAACGTGTACCTTCTATCAGCGTTAAGCCCCATGGATTTTAGCACATGTGTGGATTCATGTAACAGCACCATAGTCAGGACGCAGAAGGCTTCCCTTCCCCGGCCCTGTGCAATTCCCCTTTCTTCCTCTTTATAGCCACATTCTCCCCCTGCCCCAAACCCTGGCAAACGCTGATCTGTTCTCCAGCATTTTAGTTTCATCCGTTTAAAAGAGTCATATCAACGGAATCATACAGTATGTAACCTTTCTTTCAATTGGCATAATGCCTTTGGGCTTTTATTCAAGTCACAGCTTTTTTTTTTTTTTTTAAAGAACAATAAATAAAGGATTTACAGAGGTGATTTAGATTGGAATTAAAGAAACTTTGGGTAGCCCTCAGGTAACTGGTCTTATCAAACCCAGAGTCCAGAAAAAAAAGAAATGATACAAAATTGGTCCAGAGAAAAAGATCTAAAAATACTGCATAGCTGGATCTTTTCCTTCAGTTCTTCACGTCTGCATTTGCTTTTCCCATGATGCCCTATCAATTTGCAATTTAAATTGAAATCACAGCTTTTCAACCACCCAGACTTTGTAATGTCAGCCAGCCCCTCCCAAGCTGTTGATGGACCACAACAACCAAGTATGATAAAATAATACAGTGATATCAAAGCAAGAGGGATCCAGGTGGGTAGGGCAGCATTTCCCAAAGTGTAGCACTAGTGGTTAAAAAAATATTTTGGTGGCACATGGACATGACTTTAAATGCCACCTAATCACCTTATTACAAAAAAATCATCCTTCCTTTTTCATTCTACTCAAATCTTCTGATTACAACATGGAAAAAGTCTTAGGTGCTAAGATGTTGTTAACACCTCCCAAATAGGTTTTGATCTCTCTTTTTAACAGAAAAAAAGAATGTGGCACAGGCAACAGAATCCGGCTGGAATCTATCTGCGTTGTTTGGCTTTTACTGCATTGGTTTTATGACCACTTTCTGTTTCTGGCAAGTGATAATTCTCATTTAAGATAGTGATATAAAGTTTCACATTTAATAAGTAAATGGTTAAAGCAAAAATTATGAGTGGACTTTAACACTATGTAAAGGATATAAAAGTATTTGTATATGGCACCTACATGACTGAAGATTGGGAAACAACATATCAGATTTTAGACAGAACTTTGCTGACTCTGTGACTGGAGAGGCTTGTTGACAGATCACTCTAGAGGCAGGACAAACCTGGATGATTGATTATACAGCTATTCCACCAATGGTTCATATGCACAGGCTGTCATTACTGATCATGCAACCAATTCCAATGGAGTTCCCTCCACGTTAAAGCTCTACTTGGCTTTAAAGGGAATTGCATCAGAGATGATGCAATTCATCCTTCTGAAGGGTGGCTACTTTCTCTTCTGCATCATACTCCTCTCCCTCCAGCCTGCTCTGCACCAGCATCCCAGTGTTCTTTTGTTCTACAGGTGCCAGCGACTGATCAAGGCTGGAGAGCAGTCTGTCTAGGCTGATCTTTATGGTCCACCCCTGCCCATCCATTAGCCTCTCCCCATAACCAAGACCTCAGTTTCCAGGCTAGGCTTATACTTGCACCAAATCACCCAATCTCAGAGGCAAGCTAGGTCATCTCTAAAACATGAATCTCAGCATCTCCATCCTGTCCAAGTAACTAAAAGCCAAAAGAAGTGTGTAGAGGAATAGAGAGGTCTGAGCTGTTCTGAGTATGGCACCGTGAGCTGGGGACAGTGACCCAGATGCAGAAAATGTCCATCCCCTGAAGAAACAGTTTGGAGCAGAGGCAACATCACAGACTCAAAATCCTCAGGGGCTCTGTGGGCGTATACAAGAATGACAATAAGAAGCAGTGGGGGGACTTCCCTGGTGATTGAGCGGATGGGAGTCCACCTGCCAATGCAGGGGACAGGGTTCAATCCCTGGTCCGGGAAGATCCCACAGGTCTTGGAGCAACTAAGCCCGTGTGCTGAGAACCTGTACTCTGCAACAAGAGAAGCCACCACAATGAGAAGCCCTTGTACCACAACTAGACAGAGTAACCCCTGCTTTGCCACAACCCGAGAAAGACTGTGTGCAGTAACGACAAGCAACCAAGATAGATAAATTTTAAAAATACTTAACTTGCAACTTCAAAAAATATTTAAAGAAAAGAAGCAGTTGTGGGGGGGGGTAGTTGCTGGCTCCCTCCCTGGGGGTTGGTTCTGCAACCAAATGGGTTTCTCCACCTCAGGTAATCCTGGCTCCAGATTCTTCTCCTCATTGGCCCAACAGATAAGACCCCAGCTTTCCTCACCTTGACAAAGGTCCACATTATACGTTTTGTCTTCCAGTCATGTCCATCGGCTTAGTGATGATCATACCTCCTCCAAGCACAACCCAGGAAGAGGGACCCTCAACAGTATGACACATGACAGTGAATCATGGCAACAACACAGTAGGTAGGAATGCTTGACACCCTCATCTTAGAGGGGAGAAACCAGAGCTCAAGAAGGTCGCAGCTAACCCCACAGCTCATCCGCGGCAGGAGAAGGACTGCAAAGTGGTAGAGCCTGCCTTTAAGGAACACCCTACCAGGATGGCGAGAGGACAGCTTATGGCTAGCATCCAGCTCACGAATGTGTTCTGTTTGTTCCTCAAGGTTCAATAAAAGTTCTGAATCAGTAAGACACAATTATAAATTGAGAGTTCACATTTAAAAAAAAAACGAATATCACTTTTCACAATAGGTTAGAGATATTTATTTGCCCGCATCAGCTCTTCATTGCATCATGTGGGATCTTTTGTTTGGGGCGCAGACTCTCTAGCAGTGGCACGAAGGCTCAGTGGTTGCAGCACAGGGGCTTAGCTGCTCCTCAGAATGCGGGATCCCAGTTCTTCAACCAGGGATTGAACCCAGGTCCCCCACATTGCAAGGTGGATTCTTAACCACTGGACCACCAGAGAAGTCCCTCACATTTTTAAAAAATGCTCTATTTCAAGTTTTTTTTTTCTTTTCAAAAAGGACTAAACCTTGAAGATCTGGCAATAATGGGATGGCAAAAAGTCTTCTGGGATGGATTAATTGGACAAATGTCCTCCCCCACTTCTCCTCCCACACTGTTTCACATGCATGCTCAGCTGTGTCTGACTCTTTGCGATCCCATGGACTGTAGCATGTCAGGCTCCTCTGTCCATGGGATTTCCCAGGCAAGAATACTGGAGTAGGTTGGCATTTCCTACTCCAGGAGATCTTCCCCACCCGTGGATAGAACCTGGATCTCTTGCACTGGCAGGCAGATTCTTTACCACTGAGCCACCCGGGAAGTCTATTATCCTTGGTAGCAAAGAACAACTGAATTAAGTCAAGTGCTTTACCTCCTGGCAAAAGTGACTGCCAGACAGAGATTTGGCCAAGATGACCAAGAATTTCTGGTTAACGGAGATCTTCTTGTTAGAGAAAATAGCCTTAAAGAGGCCTTAAAGTGGGAATTTTGCCACCACAGAGCTTTGCAATGACTTAACTCATTTTTCACAGAATTAATAATTCAGATCCCACACTGTTTCAGCCAGAAGTGGCCATAAACTGCAGAGAGTTTAACCAACCACTTCTAAAAATGGGGATTGGTCCTGGGAAATGCTACCTGCACTTTAAGCCATCTCACTTGAGGCAAATGAAAGCTGTTAGATGATTTCCTATCTTCATTAAAACCATCAAAGCAGAAACACACTGCATACAGGTTGCCAAGGCAGAGAACATTTCCCCATGCTCCAGCAGCTTTGGGGAAGCTGGGGAGATACAGATCCCGATCATCTTGGGGAAGGCATTACGGTGTTCAGTTCTGTTTGAAAGAAACCACACAGAAGCAATGCCATCAGGGCAGCTCCCTTGCCAGGCATGTTGATGAGGCTGGAACAAGAGTGAGAAGCCGGGTGATACCCACACTAAGTGACACATACCTTTTCTGGGTTGGAGCAAAGCTAGTTCAATCTTCAGATATCTCAAGAGGTTACCTAGGAACACTGCATTTATAAGTAGGGCTTCCAAGACCTCTAGAAGGAGGGACTGCCATCTCTCACCAATTTGGGGGTAACTTTGCAGCCTCCAAGCTACAGTAGAACGTGGCATTCCTTTCTTTGCTTAGTTCAAGGACACCTACAGGTAGATGTTTGACTTGTCAAGCCAGGAGCTGTACTGGGAAGTACGTTAGGTTCAGACCTCAGCCTGCTGTCAACTGTAAGGGTCTGAAAGACAGCCAGCCCTTAAGAGGTGTCATCACCACCACCAGCATCACACTGCCATCTTCCCTGACTCCTCTCTCACAACTGGCCTCCATGAATCCATCAGCAGAACCTGCAACCGTACCTTCAGAAGGTATCCAGTGTTCGTCCACATCGCACAGCTCCACCATTACCAGAGCAAAAGCCTCTGCTAAACAGCCCAAGAGATCTTTTAAAAATGTAAGTCAGATCATAAGACTCCTTCACACCAAACCCTCCAATATATCTCCCCATTTGCTCGGAGTAGAAGCCAAAATTCTTGCAATGTTTTGGAGAGCATTTTGGCAGTACATATCTCCAGCCTTTAAAAAAGTTCTTCACTTGGACCTAGCAATTTCGCTTCTAGGACTCTGTGCTAAAGAAAGAATTAAAGACGTAGGCAATGGAGAATTACTTATTAATAAATAGGAAAAAATTGGGGAGCAGCAACTAAAAGTCCAACAAGAGGGGAATGTGTAAACCCTCCATGGGATCACATGACAGAATGAGACCCAGAGGCTGAAATCAAAGTTTGGAAACATTTAATGGTGTGGGAACATCCTAATGATGGAATGTTAGCCAAGGAATGCAGGACTGAAAAACTGTGTTTTATGTATCTCTGTGTGTTTGTGTGCTAAGTCACTTCAGTCATGTCTGATTCTTTACGACTGTATAGACCATAGCCTGCCAGGCTCCTCCGTCCAGGGGATTCTCCAGGCAAGAATACTGGAGTGGGTTGCCATTTCCTCCTCCAGCAGACCTTTCCGACCCAGGGATCAAACCCTCATCTCTTACATTTCTTGCATTGGCAGGTGGATTCTTAACCACTGTGCCACCTGGGAAGCCCTTTATGTATCTGTACAATGGTCTCAGTTTTGTTTGAGACAAACAGAAGTCCCAGTTCTGCTGCTCCTTGGCTGGGCAGCTGGGGTCAAACCTTTGAGTCTCTGAGAATACCAGTTCATTCAGCTCTAAACGTGAGAGGGGGAACATTTGGATCCCGCAATTTTTACCATGCATGGCACAGCACATTTAAAAAAGTAATAAAAATATCATATTAATAAAAATTTTGTGCAATGCCCTGCAAGGCCCCGAATGGGGGCCTGGCCACCTCTCTGAGTTTACTTCCCATCACTTCCCTCCTGGTGTGGCCAGTCCAGCCACTTGGCCCCTAGATATCCCTCAATCATACCAGCTCCCTGCTATCCTCAGAGCCTCTGCATTCCTTGTCCCTCTGCCGAGAGTGCTCTTCGCTCAGATCACACATGCTTTGCCCCTTAACCTCCTCCAGGTCTTTGCTCCAACATCACCTTCTCAGTGAGGCCTTTCCTAGCCTCCCTGTCCGAACCACAGTGTCCCCTCCTGGCCACTCAGAACTCATCATCCTCCACCCCTGGAACTGTCCCACAACCCTTATCACCATCAGACAGAGATGCAATTTGCTTATTTCTTTTGTTTAATGAATGAGATTTTTTTTGCTTGTTTGTTTAATGAATGATAAGCATGCTTATGTTTATTTTTTAATTAATTTGTATTGGAATATAGATGCTTTACAATGTTTCTACCATACAGCAAAATGAATCAGCCATCCATATACATACATCCCCTCCGTTTCGGACTTCCTTCCCTTTCAGGTCACTGCAGTGCATTAAGTATAGAGTTCCAGTAAAGAATCTGCCTGTAATGTGGGAGACTGGGGTTTGATCCCTGGGTTGGGAAGATCCCCTGGAGAATGAAATGGCTACCCACTCCAGTATTCTGGCCTGGAGAATTCCATGGACAGAGGATCTTGGCAGGCTACAGTCCATGGGGTCACAAGGAGTCAGACAGGACTGAGCAACTTTCACACTTCCCTGTGCTATACAGTATGATCTCATTTGTTACTATCTTATACATAGTATCAATAGCGTATATATCAATAGTGCATGTAATGTGTCAGTCCCAATCTCCCAATTCCTCCCACCTACCCCTTTCCCCCTTGGTGTCCATACATTGGTTCTCTACCTCTGTTTCTCCATTTCTGCTTTGTAGATGAAATCATTGATACCATTTTTCTAGATTCTGCATACACACATTAATATATGATATTTGTCTTTCTGTCTTACTTCATTCTGTATGACATTCTCATGTGGTACATACATATGATGGACTATTACTCAGCCATAAAAAGGAAAAAACAACTGGGTCATTTGGAGAGATGTGAATGGAAAGTGCACTTCTTTCTTTACTGACCATTTCCTTCTCACCCCACAGAAAGTAAGCACCATGGGGCAGGGATTTTTGTCTGCTTTTTTCTTTTCACCACTCTCTCCCTGGGGGCTGTAACGGTGTCAGGCACTGAGCAGATGCTCACTAAGTATCTGTTGAAGAGGTGGCTGAGTCCTCAGCACCATACCCTGCACTCTTTTACCCAGCCTCCCACGACTCACATGTGAGAAGCCTAATGAAGGGCTGGGACCAGTCTGTGGCCTTGGAACAGGCTCACCCATTCCTAAGCATAGTCACTCAACAACTATTTATTGAGCACCTACTGTGCGCCACTCTGGGGACACAGCCATGCACAAGACAGACAAGATACCTGCTGTCCTGGAGTTTGGGGTCTGGTGGGAGAGATAGCTAGTAAAAAGGAAAAGGAACAAGATCATTTCAGATTGCAATACCAAGTAAGAAGTAAATAAAACAAAGTGGGGAAAAGAGATAAAGGGTGATGGGGAAGGTAAGTTGGCTAAGACTGGGTAACAAAGGAAGGCGTTACTGTCTTGTAAGTGACATTTGAGCTGGAACCTGCACGATGAGAAGTAACCAGATCTAGGATGCACTGGAGGGACAGTGATTCAGGTGGAGGAAAGCCAATGAAAATGTCCTAAAGCTTAGGTCTCAGCTCCCCAGAAAGTCTCTGACCCACCTTGAGTGATACCACATGCCAAGAGCATTTTCTCTCCCAGCACATCTGGCTATTGGATTTGTCTGCCCCTTAAACTCTTTAAAGGACAGTTCTTTCTTCCTTTTTTCTAGGATTTACCACAGTGCCGTGTGTGTGTGTGTGTGTGTGTGTGTGTGTGTGTGTGTGTGTGTGTCGCTCAGTTGTGCCTGACTCTTTGTGACCCCATGGACTGTAGCCAGCCAGGCCCCTCCATCTGGGCACGAATACTGGAGTGGGTTGCCATTTCCTTCTCCAGGGCATCTTCTGGACACAGATATCAAACCTGCATCTCTTGCATCTCCTGCATTGGCAGGTGGATTCTTTAACACAAGCGCCACCTGGGAAGCCTGGTATATAGTAGGTAGTCAATAAATGCACATACAACTAAAGTAATTTGAAAAAAAACACTTTATTTTTTGATTTGACTGTAATCAGAGGTGAAATTGTGAGATGAATGTATTTAGAAACAGCATCTCTATAGGGCCAGTCCCTTTACCTGCCCCTTGCAGAGATCCCATCTGCCTATTGAGACCCAAATAACATACTACCTCCTCCAGAAAGCCTTCCAAAATTTCCCCAATTGGATCTTATCTCCTTCCCGTGCCATTATAGCTCTGCTTGCATCTCTCTTATGGTTCCTATCATCAGCTGACTTGTGTAAAAATTTTCCATGAACATTTCATAACCCATCAACCTGGGAGGAGCCCAGTCTTGTCCACCTCCGGGTCCTTAGCACTCAGCTTGATGAAGTAATGATGAGAAAACCAATGACCAATAATGAGAGCCAACACCTGGACCCCTTCCACATGCCAGAAATTTTCTGAGCACTTTTTTACATGATATCACTCATTCAGACCTCACTGTAACCCTGTGTGTAGACGAGAGGATTGGTTCCTACATGGAGATAGAACCGGGGCACAGAGGACCCACTGGTTGGTGGACCCACACTCAATGGTAGAACTGAGATTCCAATTCAGTCATTCTGATTCAAGAGCCTGAGTTTTTAGTCACTGTGCTGAAAATGTCTTCCAATTTCCATTTTAAGTTCTTCTCATCCAAGTACTCAGGGCTGCCCTCCTTCCCTCTTTTCTGTGTGCCACGAGGCACTGCTTCAATGCCAGCTCATTTGTCCACCAGCCTTAGGATGGATCCAGAATTCCTTCACCAGGCCGAGAACACCAGGACCTGGAAGCCCTGAGTGAGCAGGAAGCCTTCTCCTGGTCAGAGTCGATGGCTAACTGCCCATCTGAACGCAAGCTTGGGGAGCCCTGCTATCACAGACACCCTCTAAATGGCTTCTATTTACAACATATGGGAAGTCCTAGGGACAACTGTCCCCAGTAGAGCTCCTTTTATGCAGCTAAAAAAAGTATGCAGAAAGACACGACATCATCTTCCCCTCTTTATTCAGTGCGATCAAACTATCTGAGAAAGGAAGAGTGACACCGTGCCCTACCATTATTTTTAAGTCTCACATCATGCGTCACAGAGGGAGGGAAAAGGAACTTTGCATCCTGAGATTTCAAAAAGACATCCTGTTCCACATGAGACTAAATTGAAGAAACAAAAAAAGCTCTGAACCCCTTTCACATACATTGCCAAGTCCCTAGTGGAAACAACTTTATCTTTGACTTTTGCAACACTGATGCCTGCAGGTATGTAATCACCGTGGAGATATGATAGTCATGGGGGAGACCACTGATTTTCCACCAGCAAGGGCAGTGATGAAACCAGTAGTAAACTGGTGGGATATTTTTTTTTTTCCTTTTTAACGCATGCTATACCCTTTAATCAGGGAATCCTATTCTTCTGAAGGCTAGACTTCTTTGTAAATATCTCAAGCCACAATACTTTTCTGAGTGCTCATATTTGTTCTGAGTTTTCCTTTGGCTTGTCTCTTTCAATCATTAACACATCAAAAGAATCTGAAAGCTAGAAACAACGTCTCTGGATTTACTTACACTGGATTTTCTGCAAACTCTGGCAGTGTTTCCTATGATATCGGGGCATACCCCATCTCAGTAATTTTAGATACTACATAGACCGACTAAATGTCATTCAATCGCATAGTGAAAAAATTTATGATCTTTTCCACTTCACTTTCATTCATTCTGACTACACCAAGGAGAAATGTTTCACACTGATATTAGTATTTCTTTAACTGCTCTTTTTAGTATCCCCGTTCACTTTTAAACAAAGATAAAGCATGTTACAGGCTTGGAAAATTATAGCCACTTTCACTAGCAAAAATTCAATTTAAAAATAAATAAAATATTTTTAAAAAAATTCAATAGTATTGTTGCGTTTTTCAATCTACTTATTTTTACAATTACTTTCTAATTATGGCAAGTGATGCTGGCTTTCCATTTAAGGGGGGTTTCAAATAAAGTTGTGTTTTAAAAAGATGTATTTCAATTACATTTGCATAATGGATGTCAGGTTTACAAATGCAAGCACTTCTCTTGAAGGATACACAAAAACCAATTTCATGATTGTTTCTGGGAGGAGGAACTGCGTGGAAGGGGAGATGGGGTACGAAGGAGGAGAATGGTTTTCATGGAAAATCCTCTGTCACTTTTGAAGTCTGTATTATGGAAAGATATTATCTATTCTACAATATACACGCTGGCGGAAAATAAACCCAGTTCTTCATCAAAAGTCAAAAATGTTTAAAGTAGCAACTTTAAAGCATTAAGAAAATAACAGAGGTCATGCTAGGTTTGGGCAACTATGAGGCAGTACAAAAATGTCTGAAGCCTGGAAAATGCTACCCTAAGAGGGTGTGGACTTGATGCTGCCCCTCCAAGGATGTCAATGAGAGGTCCTCGGGCCTTCGCCCATAGTGGACACCTTGGTTTTCTTACTTGTGGGAGCTAGTGACCACAGACCCTGAAAATGAACCATGATTAGTGCCACTGATTTCAAAGCTTGGGAAGCCACTCTCAATGGACTTGTGTCCAGGAGATCCTGTGATCCTCAAGCCTCAGGTAACCCAACCAATCTATCTAGCCCAGCATCCTTGGAAGCACACGCTCAACAGTAATCCTTTGCCCCTGTCTCTGTACCATTATCCTCTGAGGAAGCTGGGTAAGTATAGCATTGGACCAACAGCCCAGCCGTGTAGCTTGACAGGCAGCAATTACCTCTAAAATGATAAGTTATTTCCATCACTGGTGGCTTTTACCTATCTCATCAAGCTGCCCATGGACTACAAAGCACTCCAGCCCATTAAGAGAGCAACGTGGCAGCGGAGCCAGCCTACAGCAGCTGGGCACTGATTCCAGAGAATGGTAGGCATCTGACAAATAAATGGATTAACCTGCCCTGGGGTTAGGTCCAGAGGGCAGAGAGTCTCACAGGTTTAGGTAGACTGCAAGACCTTGCAGATCCCTCCACCCTGCCTCACTGCCAGCAAACCTATCTACCTCCCCAACTTCCCACCCCCACTGCTGAGCCCTCGTTCATAGGGACAGCCCCCCACTCCAAGCCCGCAGAGGATTCTGATCAATGGAGAGCTATTTGCTTCCATCCCCACCCCACCCACTTGGTCACCCAGTCATTCTGGAGTGAGGCAGTGGAGGTCTAACTGATGAGAAGAAAAGTATTCTACTGTCCTGCACACCAGATGCAATTTTAGCAAGCACACCTGTTGAGCATCAACCCTGCCCTGACTTTTCCGGGATTCTTAGGATGTGACTCCAAATATCTGGGCAGAACAGCAGCCAATGAAGAACGTGCCCACCAAAGCATCTTCTTGTCTCCTGGTGGCCTTCAACTTGCACCTTCCCTTGTTTCCCAGGATAGGCAGAAGACAGCATAGGTAGCAATCAAAAATCTAAAATGAGTACAGTTCAGGAAGCCCCTGGTTGTCCAGTGGTTAGAACTCCATATTTTCACTGCCAACGGCATGGGTTCAATTCCTGCTCAGGGAACTAGATCCCATATGCCACAACTAAGAGTTCGCATGCTGCGATGAAGATCAAAGATCGAGCATGCCCCAACTAAGACCCAGCACAGCCAAATAAATAAAGAAGTATTTTAAAAATAAAATAATCAAGTGGATACAGCTCCTTCACCAAGCAGAAGACACCCCTGCTGGCTGCAAAGACAAGCGGGGTCTCAGGGGCTCCCTGCTGAGTCAGGCATTTGTCTCCTAGTTGCTGGTCCTTTGTAAAGTCCAATGGATACCAGAGCAGAGGGCACCTCTGGGAGAGTGAGTTTCCAACCAATATGGAAGCATCATATCTCATGGAACCTAGACCCCATCAATCATTAGACTCATCCTAACTTCAGAGGTGTTAGAAGATGAAAAAGAAAATGTGTTTCTTAGGCTCTATGTAATATTTTAATATCCAAAACAGACTTAACAAAGTGTTCCAGTTGAATAGCGCTAGGATCTGGTGGGGTCTTTCCCCTTCAGCCACATACCAAAGGCCATGGAGAAAGCCCAGTCTTCATTCCAAGCTCTTCCACTGTCCTTCCAAGCTCCAGGGGGATGCAAAGCCAGCTCTTCAAAAAGCCTCCTTGAGCGATGACAGCTCTGTTTGCCCAACCTGAATGTTCCTCTGTGCCTGACAAGAACTGTACATGTGCTGGAACTAACTACTATATCTCTGGCTGCAGCGAGGCTGACAGAGAGCTACAAGGCGGACGAAGGATTTATGAACTCAGTGGGTTCATTTAATCAGCGTGTGTGACATCCTCCTGGACCGAGGCAGGAAAACTCCTTATGAAGACACGTCTGCACAGACACTGGAGTTGTGCGTGCGGGTGACCACGGGAGAACTGCGCACGCACACACATCTGCACACACTGGACAAACACAGGTTACACGTGCCCAATGTCCATCAGTCTGTTTAAGGTGGTAAAGCCTCCAGCATATTCACTACTTCCCCTGCCTTCTGCCTTTGGTTTGATTTCTTCCTAAAGTTTGCCTTCCTAGAGTTTGGCTTTGCTACTGACATTTGATTCCTTGATTAAAATCAGCTAGATAAGGTGATAGACCTTACTCTGTGCTTTTAATTCTCTGTCTCACTTAGACTGTTGCCTCCAGGGCAAATGCCCTGTCTTCTTTGCTTCACACTATCTCCAGACCACCACTGCCACTAAACAAATAAATAACCAGACTTGTGGAGTCTAAAATTTACAGAACAGGCTCATCTATCACAATTTTGACATCAGAGCACAGAGTCAATTATCACATATTAACTTGCTCTTGTTGGCATTTCAATGCATTTAGAGAAGATTCACTTCCTTTTCAGACTCCCTCCTCCACCCCATCACTGAAAACTAGCAAAACGAACACTCTACACAAAACTAGGCTTCCCCTAAGACTATAAAAACTACTGGACATATGCACAGCTTATGTCTCTTTATGAACGATGAAGACTCTGAATATTCTGTATCACACTCAACCTTTGATGCATTCCCAAGTATAATCTTAGACTGAGAGACGCATTTTCACATACATTGTCAGACATCACTCTCTTTTTAAAGGTGAGAACAAACTGACACCCAGAAATGAGGAGTGACTTTTTACCAATGCAGAAGGAAGGAGAGTAGGAAGAGAGGGAGGAGAAAAAGGGCAAAGCAGAGCTGAAAGTCGAACTTAGGGCCAAGACCCTTCCTAGTCTTTCATGGAACTACTTTTCCAGCAATTAATTCCTCAGTCCCAGGTAGTAATAGCGGTGGGGAAAGAAGCTGACAGTTTTAATACTCAGCACTGACGATGATAAAAGGAGTGTTGGTAGTGAAACAGTCATAGTAATAGTGGTGATAGTGACAACATTACTGCCTTGTCTTTATATACCAGGGAATTTTCCAGGACACTTTCATATACAACGTTTCATTCATTCTTCAAAACCACCTTCTATGATATTGGTTACAATAGGCATCATCCTATGAGGAAGGTAAGATTCAGGAAGATGACTCTGCTTCCAGTTACCCAGCTTAGGGGACTGCCTTCTGCCTTCGGACAGCAGGTCCTATCTTGGGTCCCTTGTCACTGTGGTCTCACGCTGTCTCCCTGTCCAAGCAGCTAGTCGGCCCCACCCAGCACACCCAGCTGCTACCTGGAGGAGCAAATTGGGAGGGGGAAGCTGACCAGGTGCAGAGAGGAGGGAAGCTTCAGGGGTGGGATCTCAAAAAAAAATATCTCAGGGGAGGGATCCCACCACAGAAGGCTGGCCTCTTCTAGGCTGGCTGGAACCCAGCTAGTTCCAAGAGCAGGTTTAGGCTGGGGGTCAGGAAGATGCAGATTCTGTCTCCCGGTCTCTGGCTGATGGTGTCTCTCTGGCTGTATCATTCTGTCTTCAGGTACTGTCAGCTCCTGGTTTATCTCCACTTACCCACAGAAAGAAGTCTCTCCCTTGATTTTTCCATTGTCTGTCTGACTGGGGCCTCCAGACCCAGGAAGTTATCCCCAGGGGCTTCGAGGAGATCCACTGCTGCCACTGTGCCACCCTACCTTTGGAAAACATGGTCCCCCGCAACAGGAGCAAGGGCTCTTTGGCCATGTCTACCTAGTGGACACTGGCTTCACGGTGGCAAGCTGTGCAGAACAGTGGTTAGAGCACTTGGCTGGAAGTGCACATACATACACAGGATACATGTATAAATCTTCGTGGGACAGTGCATGCCAATGACTTTTGGTCCTAAATTTCATCCGCTTGCTTTGGATCCCATTCTAGATGCTCTCTTTTCAAGTTTCAGTTTTCCCATCCGTGAAGTGATAAAGGCAGTGGGCAGAGAGAGCCACATCTTATCACCTGCCATCCTGACTCATGGACTTCAGGAATAAAGTGGGAACGTGAGTTTTAAAAGAAACCAGGTATTTCCATCATTTCTGCAATTAATGCATATTACTTGAGTGATAATAAAGAATAGGACACATACAGAGAAATGTTCTGGAAATTACGGAAACAGCATCCAAATGGGGCAATATGACTTTATATACAGAAATGACAATCTGTACCCAAAACCCTGGACTCTGCAGGTGCAGATTTGCAGCCCCAAGGAGCACAAATCACAAGGCCCCTCCTGAAGCTGTAGGCTCCCAGCCTTCCTGGGGAGATGATGGGGGTGAGGCAGTTAGTACTAGACACGAGGGCTAAATGCTCTTTTAGAAATATAAAGGGGGAAAGGGATGGTAACACAGACCCTGGGAAGTGGGGGGAGCAGAGAGAGAAGTGGAGCTGTCAGCATGCTTGATGTTAAATAAAACCTACCAAGACTCAGCTGAGAATTTTAGCAGAATCCAAATGTGCTATATAAGAAAAAAAAAAAGGCACGGCTCCCATCTCTAAGGTTCACAGCTAAGCTGGCTTAGAATCACACATGCCAAGGTTAAAAATAAAAAGCAGCCATCCCTGAATGACACGGGCTTGGAGAAGGAAGGTATCGTGTTCGGTGGTGGAGCACAAGAGAGGGAGTACAGAGGCTGGGTGCAGGGAACAGGTGTTTACTGGAAGGCTCAACAAAAGCCAGCACTCAGAATTGTGCTATTTCGCACTTAAGAGGCACTTCACTTTGGCCAAGGGTTTCATAATGATCCTTAGATTTTCCATGGAGGAAACCCTGCCGTGCAAGAGAGCGTGACCATGACTGACCCACGTCACACTCTGCTGTTTGAGGCATTTGCCTCTCCATCTCTGGGGTCTGGCTCTGACGCTGTCCTCGTGTACTTCGTACCTCCAGGTGGGGTGTCTGGAGGGGGGGTCACAGCTTGGAAAGCACCAATGTGCCATTCTGTGCCACTCTCTCTATTCCAGTGAGCCAACGTAACAGTCCTGGGGCCACCCACAGGCCAGCCATCCCCTGCTGCTCTCCACTGGAGATGGGCTATGTGTCTGCCTCCTAAGAACTGGGCATGTCCCACCCCTGGCCCCTTAAACCATGTCCCAGGCAAGGCCCGGTTGCCCTGATTCTCACAAATCCAGGGTTCCATAAGTGAGGCCAGTGGGGTCCCCCTTCTAATGAAGCTGCCGTTTATCCAATATGGTTATGACTTTGTACCCCCTAAAGGGTTTACTTTAACAGAATTCTTAAAGAACAGCCTCAGCTACTGCGTCAGCTACCATGTTACCCCCCAGCCACCCACCCAGTTCCATTACTAGGCAGACATTTCTAGCAAGTCTTCAAGGGGTTAGGTGAATGATGAGAATTCTGTAATCCAGGTGTTATGGGGAGCCCCTACATTACACCACCCCCAAGGATGCCCTGCTCAGCTCACATGTGGGCCAGCCCTACACCTCAACACCGTACAGGGCTTGGGAAGTAGATAGGCATTTAATAGTGGAGGGTGCTACCTTCCAGAAGCTTCAGGCTATCCCCAGATATCACCACCCTGGGTGACTGTCATCCCTGACAGTGCAGTGGGGGAGTGGATAGTCTGCTATGACTGGTTGCCCCCTATGAACCTAGACAGCTTCCATCTGAGGTATCCTCCAGTATTTCGAATTCGATATCTTGGCTGCTGACTTAGAAACACCGCCCAGTGCAAAGTGTCTCTGTTACACCTTTAAAGCACTTAGAAAGACCTTGCAAGGCTGGAAGGTCAGGGACCTTTCCTGCTAGTTGCCATGGACCAGAAAATCAAGGCTCAGTGAGTTTTTAGGAATTTGCTCAAGTTAAGTGGCAGAGCCAAGACTCACATCGAGGGTCGTTTCCACTATTTGAAAACATGAATTTAGGGTCAGAGCGCCTGGGAGTCACAGACCAGATCCAGCAGCAAATACTTGGAGCTGAGAACGAGGCTCCAGAAGGGACCTTTCTCCGGCCGACACCCCAGGGGCCTCCCTGTCATTCCGCCTGAACTCCGGGGACCTCGCCCAAGCGCAGGGCCCTGCCGCGAGGGGGCGCTGTTCGGACTGTCCCTTCCCTGGGTTGGTCAGATGCCAGGAAAGATGCGGCCAGGCTCAGGAGAGGGTGCGGCCAGCTCCTGTCCTGGCTGCCCCTTCCCCTGGCACCCAGCTTTACCCCAGAATCTAGACACGGAGCCAGCCCTCCAAACTGGCCCGGAGGTCAGGCCAGCGATCTCCCTTCCCTTCTGGCGATTCCAAATTCAACTGCCCTTTGCGGTTCAGGAAACCGGAGCCGGTCTACACCATCACTGGGAAGTTCCGGGTAAATCCTTCTGTTAGAGTTCCCCCACGTGTCAGTCGGAACCCACACAGCCAGCCGAGTTAAGGGGATGCGAGGGCGCAGGAGGTGGCCCAGAGGACGGAGCCTGATGCAGCCCGGGCGCGCGCGGTGGGGCTCCCCTCCTTACCTGTACCAGTCCAGCCCGCGGCCGTAGTTCCTGTCGAAGAAGTGGGGCTCGGTGCCCAACGCCCGCACGTCCGGGTGCACGCGGATAAACTCCAGCACGGCGCGGGTGCCCCCCTTCTTCACGCCCACGATGAGGGCTTGGGGCAGCCGCTTGGTACCCAGCTTCGGAGAGCCGGAGTGGTTGGACCCGGAGAGGCGAGGGGAGGGCGCGCCGGCGGCGGGCGCGCTGGGAGCGCCTGGCTCGCCGGGCGTCGGGCCCGCGGGATCGCAGGGGCGGGACTCCTGGAGAAGTTTCTGGCCACCCGCGCCCGGGCCGCGGAGGCAGCGGGGCGCGCCGAGGAGGCGGCTCTGGCCGAGGTCGTCGCAGCAGCACAGGAGGCTGTAACACAGGTAAGTGCAGGAGAGCGAGAGCGTGAAAGCGAAGAGCAGCCTGCGCGCCCTCCGCGGCTGAGGTGGCCCCGCGCGGCCCAGGACCCTATAGGCCATGGCTCCATGGGCCCGCGCCGGGGGTCATGGTTTCCGAGGGGGCGCCGGCGGCGGAGCGGCTGGGGCCCTGCGGCCGCCTAGAGGGCTCGCGCGGCGCGGCCCGGGCCACGCGGGTCGGGCGTAGGGGGCGCCGTCTTCTCCAGGCGCTGCCGGCCCGGGCGCGCACCATGCCCCGGGATCCCGGGGGCGGCGGCTCCTCGGGGACCCGGCGGCGGAGCCTGCGACATCCCCGCGTCCTGGGCGGCGGGGCTCCGGGCAGCGGGGCGGCTCCCGGCGCTCCTCGCCTCTCACGTGCGCCGGGCTCGGAGCGCGCCCAGCGCCGGAAGCCCCATCCCGGATCCTCCCGGCTCGGCGCCCCGAACGCCCGGCGGCAGTGCGGGCCGGCGCGCGGGCCGGACGGTGGCGCTGGCGCCGGCCGCGTTCCGGCTCCTCCAGAAATGCCGAGCCGCGCGCGCTGCCGGCTCTATTTAAGGAGTCGCCTGACGTCAGCCGCGCGGGTCCCCCGAGCCCGCGCCCCGCCCGGGGACCCGGCCCGCCCCCTGCGCCCCTCCTCTTTACCCCTTCCAGGGACACGCCACCCCGGGGCCTCCCCACGCAGGCCGCTCCCTAAGGAGCCCGGGCCAGCCAGGGTGGTGAGGGTGTCGAGGCTGTTTTGCTCCTCCAGGAGGCTGGACACCCCGGGCACGCGGGCTTCCCGACGCCCGGGGGAGGGAGCCCAGGTCGAGATTGCGCCAACATCCAGACCCAAAGAGAGACCCTGGCGCACACGCAGGCACCCCGCGCCGATCAAAGGTCCCAGCACAGTGACACACGCACGCACGCACCAACACAGGTACACGCTTACCTGAGCGGGACACCCCCCCACACACACACACACACCTCATGGGGCAGGGTGGGAAAAATCTAACCTGGGCATAGAGACACCCACAGGGACACTCCCTCTTCCGCCCACCCCCTTTGCCCCTACGGACACCCGGAACCCCGAATCAGACATCGTGTCGGGTGCGCACGCAGGCGCGGGGCTGGACACGCTCTCTAGACGGGATGGTGGAGGAGCCGAGCGTGAGTGAGATTCCGTGACTATTCGGAGAGCTCCTGAGCCCCCCGCGCGCTGACTCACACCAGGCAGCTCGCTCTGTCTCACACCCATGAAGCGTGCACCCCTCCCCGCTATCACCCCACCTCCCTCTGGGCCTGGCTGGAGAGCGAGCCCCAAAGGAGCGGACTCCGCGCGGGCGGCGGGCGGGGCCTCTCAGCCGCCGCCCCCTAGCGGCGGGCCGCTCCCCGGGGGAACTGACCAGGGTCCCAGAGCATCCCTGGGATCCAGGACTTCCCCCAAGTGGTCCAGGGAGGACTTTCTCCAGTAGCGGTTCCTCTTCCGGCGAGCCCTACGTGACTGCCCACAGGACAGTTCTCATGGATTGTGCCCAGAACACACCTGAGTGACCAACCCCATTACTGCCCTCAATTGAGCACTAATTGGAGCAGAACTGTTCATCAGACAGTCCTCAATGACCATACCCAAGAATGAAGCTAGGCTGTTACTCCACAACAATGCCATGTCATCCTGTCCAGGTGTTCACCAAGTGAGTACCCCATGAAATGTATGAGTGACGACCATCACTCCCACTGCACCCCTCTGAACTTTTTTCAGGGTTCATTTTTCAGAAAATAACCTGGTCAAGCTCTGTGGACCTCAGCCCAAGCCAGGGAATATTTTGACCCCAGGCCAGTCCCATCCCTAAAAACCTTAGGCCAATCCCTCCACTACTACCAAGTTTTCTTCAGGCACTGAGCATGTGTTAGCTCATTTAATATTCACCACAACATACGACATTGTTACCATTATCCTCACATCATGTCACTTCCTTAATCCTAACATTTATTGAGTGCTTTTTTGTGCCAGTAACATACAAATCACTTGGCATGCACTACCTCATCTATCTTCAGAGATAGGTACTGTTATAATTCCTAACTCACAGACAGTGAGATTAAGGCTTCATGAACACATACTCAGTAATTGACAGAGCTGGGATGAAACCCAGGCAGTCAGATTCCAAGATTCGAGCACTTAGTTCCAGTGCTTTGCAGTTTCCTAACTTCCTTTGACCCATTCCCCACATAATTCCATCCTAGATCTGAACTAATTTGGCTGTATCACTTCCGAAGTCTGACACCTGGGACTGAATTCCAGGTGTAGATCGAAAAGCTCAACAGCCTGAAAAGTTCAACAGGACACCCCCTCCCTTTTGTAAACTCTTGTTTCTAGGAATGCCACCCATGACTCCATTATCTTTTTCTTGTAGCCACATCACACTGCTGACAGCTCAAGTTTGCAGCCAAGTAACATCTCTAAGTGTTTCTTACAAGTGCTGCTGATTAAGGCACATCTGCCCCATACTGTGCTTGTACAGTGGACTTTTTTGGACTTAGGTCCTTACACATTTGACCTGATTAAACAGTATCCTGATCTCATCATCTCATGCCTCCATTTTTTAAAAAAAATGTCTACTTGAATCTTGAATCATGACATTGCTTTCATTTATTCAAAAAGAAAAAGTAGAAAGAATGTATGCCAACAGCTTTACCCTTGATTCCAGGTATACCTTGGGCATATCAGTTGACAGCTCTGAGCCTCAGTTTTCTCAGCTGTAAAACGGGGAGTTATGATAACTTAAACTTCTTGGGGTTCTGATGTTGTGTAATTCTGATTCCATTATTCAAGGCATGAACTGTTCTGTTGACATCATGTCGTCTCTGTGTTTGATTACAATTTAATTAATTCCTCACTCAAATTCTTAATAAAAATGTCAAAACAAATATGTTGAAAGAAGTTCTAATATGTACTTTCAGCAGTTTTCCACATTGCAAACCTGCTATTTCAACACTTCATTGTTAAAGTTACAAGGTTAAATGTGGCTTAATCCACTCTGACAAGTGTTTTTTTTTACCCCCATGTGGAAAAAGATAAACATGGATATAGCCATTTCTGATAATTCTGTGCTTGACTCAACTTTCAGATTAATTTTGTCTTTAATAAACTCAGAAATTTCTGGATATTCAGATTCATCAGAGGCAGACAGATTTCCCTCTTCAGATTTCCAACCAGGGTAATAACCATGACCGAGACAAAATGTTTCAGGGAGTGAGATAATGGGCATATCTGTGCTTCATTCCTACCCTGTCTTTCTCCAGAAGTGCCAAGATTTTCTTCTGGGGAGTTCTGGTAGGATTATGTTGGGTTGTGTGGCTTGTCAAATATCACTCAGCTAAACAAGATAAAAATTTACTTTTCTATCAAAGAAAGAAGATGATTCAGGGTTGACTTGTCTCCATAGTGGTAGGGACCCAGGCTCCACCATGAGTTTCCTCCATCCCCAAATCACTGTGTATTCAAAGATGACTTATTCGTCTCCAGCCATCCTGTCCATATTCTGGACATAGGAGAAGAAGAAAGGACAGACAATCCTGACATATCCCTTTGAGGACATTTCCTGGAAGTGATCTCATCACTTCCACTTGTATCCAATGGATCTGAACATTGTCGCCCGGCTTTTTAGCTTCAAGAGAGCCTTTGAAATAAAATCTTGATTCCGGATTGTTATATTCCTGGCTAATACATGAGTGTTTCATGACCCAGAAAGAACCTGAAGAAAACTTATGGACAGCAACTCATAATCTCTACTGATCTTGTAAAGTTTTCCCTCATTCTGTTCCAGTGTGATTTGTATGAGCTGAGCCTAGTTTGAGGGCAGGCATTATGACCAAGCCCAGTCAATCACAATTTTCTAATCATATTTCATTGATTGAAAGCAACTCAGTGCTTTCTAATGTGCATCAACCACAGAACTTTCGTTGAAACGATTGAAAACAGAAACGTTTTTTTCTGAGATGATTTTGTTGTTGTGTAGTCACTCAGTAGTATTCAACTCTTTGTGACCCCATGAACTGTAGCCTTCTAGGTTTCTCTGTCCATGGGGTTCTCCAAGCAAGAATACTGAAGTGGGTTGCCATTTCCTTCTCCAGGGGATCTTCCCAACCCAGGAGTTGAACCCAAGTCTCCTGCTTGGCAGGCGGATTCTTTACCACTAAGCCACAATGATAAACTAGTTCAAAGTATTCCCAAAGCTTCCAATGGCCATCTCTGCCATCAAGAAGGGAAACCTTGGAGAATGAAGCAAACAGAAAGGAGAGCAGGCTTGAAGGAGAATTGGATTCCTGATAGTATGTAATCTAGCCATGCCTGAAGCATGGTCCCTTGACTTTTCGCTCCAAGAGATTCATTACCTTTCTGTTACTTGGAATTGAAATAGTCCTGGTTAATACAAAAATCAGTTGCCACCTCAGTTACAAGGAACAGGGACCATTCTCATTTTAAAAAGTTATGGAAGTGGGATGGGGCTTATTTTTAAGGATATACACAGACTAGGACTGGAATCCTCCAAACTCTGGGCAGTCATAGGATCCAACCACTTTCTCATCTGCTCTAGTCCTCTTTATATCTTGTTTTCTTCTGACTCTTAATTGCTTTTTTGGCTTTATTTGCAAATCAGTAAGGGTTACTGAGTTACAGGCAACAGAAACTGACTCCAGCTAATATAAACAAAAAGCAGAATTTTAAATAGCTCACACAGAAAAAAAAAATACTCCAAGGTAATACACAGATTTAACAAGAAGTCTGGAGAACTGGGCTCATAAAAAGAATAACAACCACAGAACTCATTTCTGTCTCAACCTTTTCTTTCTGAGTCTTTGTTTTCTTTCTGGTACCAGCAGTATCTTGAATCTTCCTTCCCACTCTAATACCCTTCATGTAAGACCTTGAATTTGAAATTATAAAATAAGGACATTTTCTTTCCCTTAAGTCTTTGGACCCAATCAAGTCTTATTATTCAGTTTTATTTCAGTGTCATTTAAAAAAAATTTCCCTAGTGCTGAGTTTTGTAAAATGTGAGAAAAATTTTCAGAAGAGGGTGGTTCTGATGAGACAAAAGACTGTGAAATGAAGTCATATGGTCTGCAGCTTGTGTGAGATGGAAAGTTCACATCTGAGCCAAGAGGATGTGAATGAATATTCTACATTTAAGAAAGAAGCTGGGAGTGATGATGAGAGAAGATTTTACTCATGCTTCCTTCTCTGGATAAAATCAGAGGGCAAAAGTTCCAGGGACCAGCTACTGCCTATAGAAGGGGACCAAATCTAGTAGACCAGGAACCGTGATTAATTTTAAGAACTTTGTAAGATTCCAAGCCTTTTGTCACTGTCCGTGTTGGTTTACTTCTGCCCTTGGCAACGATAATCATAACAATAACAGGCACTCCTTACTGAGCATTTGGGGCTTCCCTAGTGGCTCAGATGGTAAAGAATCCACCTGCAATGCAGGAGATGTGGGTTTGATCCCTGGGTTGGGAAGATTCCTTGGAAAAGAGAATGGCTATCCACTCCAGTATTCTTGACTGGAGCATTCCATGGATAAAGGAGCCTGGTGGGCTCCATGGGGTCACAGAGACTTGGACTTGACTGAGCAGCTAACACACACACACTAAGCATTCACTCAGAAGTAGGCACAGGGCAAAACATTTAGATGCATAATCTAATCCCCTCAAAGAACGTGGCACAGACTGTTACCATCCCTATTGTACAAATGAGGAAACCGTATCAAGTAGATTGATTTTTCATGTTCTCAAAGATACCGCTGGGGGAAGAAGGGGCAAACTAGTGCAAAAAAAGCATAAATGGGGAAACTGACAATCAGCTTTACCCATAATGTTCCCTTGAGTCAGTGCTGTTACACATCCCCACCTTCCCTCCTGGATTATTGAACCCACAATGTCTTATATCCACCCCATCTCACCATCTTGTCTTCCTAATAAGACTGTGAATTCCTTGGTGGTGGGGATGAAACAGTTCCAACTCACCCTGATACTTGGAATTTGGGCTGCATTTTCACGTTGGGACTCCCTTGGTTTCATTTTTTTTTAATTTTTATTAATTTGGGGTTTTGGCTGTGCTGGGTCTTCACTGCTGTGTATGGGCTTTCTGGGCTTCCCCTAGTGGTGGTGAGTGGGGGCTACTCTCTACTTGAGGTGTACAGACTTATTGAAGTGGCCTTTCTTGTTGTGGAGCACAGGCTCTATCTAGCGTGTGGGCTCAGGAGTTGTGGTACACAGGTTTATCTTTCCATGGCATGGGATCTCCCCAGACCAGGAACTGAACCGGTGTCCCCTGCGTTGCAAGGGAGATTCTCAAACACTAGACCACCAGAGAAGCCTCTCCCTTGGTTTCTTTATCTCCTTTCTCCTTCTTAATGGACCCCTAAATATTACTCCATTAGGGCTTCCAAAAAAGAACTAATATTTCATTTCAAAATATTTCCAAAGTGGATTATTTATAATGTTAGGGAAGATACTAAGCCTGTTCACCTGTACAATAATATAGTAGAGCTGAGCCGTTGATACACCTTCTTTAACCAAATGCGAACCAGTAAGAATGTCCCCTACTGGTGTTGTCACCCCCAGTTTATCAATTTCCTGTGATGCAGGTTTTAGTGGCATAGGAGTGAAAGATCTACCTAGGTACAGAGAACAATTTAGGGAGATATATTCGTCTGCTTATATTGAAATTTTTGTTTTCTTTCAACGTTTTTATTAAACAGATAATGCATTCCCTATGTAGAAACAAATGAAAACACTGAGAAGCAAAAAGAAAAAACTGATTCTCCCAAATCATAACATCAGAAATAACTGTCATTAATTTTTTACATCCTTCAAATTATAAATGCATTTGCTTGTTTATTTATGGGCCAGTCCATAATTACTGTTTTATAGACCATTTTTTTCTTAACAATATTGTGAATCTGTTTCATATCATTAAGTACAGACCTATGTAGGTCTAGTACTTTCAGAAAGAAAAAATAACTTTCTTCTGGAACTGCTTGGTGTAAGGATGGTGTAAGCCTGAAGCTACCATGAATGGAGAGAACCTAGCAGACATGAGAATTAATTCACCACAAAAGAGAGCAGAGTGGGAGTGAAAGACTGAGTCCTGGTATAATGTTTGAATCTCTGGATCCAGCTTTGCTTAAAGCTATCTCTTTAAGACAGTAAAGCATCATGGTTAGGAGTACAGTGTCTGGAAACACACAGCCTGAGTTCAAATCCTGGCTCTGTTAATAAGCTTAAACAAGATTATAAATGTAATACACTTAGAACAGAACCTCGTTAACAATAAGCCCTCAATAAACATTAGCCATTATTAGGCTGCAAACTTTTCAATTACATCCAGCAGTAAATTCTTTTTGACTTAAGCTCTTTTGAATGATGGGTCTTCCTAGATAGCTCAGTGGTAAAGAATCCACCTGCCAATCAGGAGATGTGAGTTTGACCCCTGGGTGGGGAAGATCTTCTGAAGAAGGAAATGGCAACCCACTCAGTATTCTTGCCTGGAGAATCCCATGGACAGCAAAGCCTGGAGGTCTCCATGGGGTCACAAAAGAACCAGACATGACTTAGCAACTAAACTACAACAATTTTGATTGATACAGATAATGTACTTTTCAACTAGACATGCATCTTTCAACCTACTTGAAAGTTTTTCCCCAAAAAAGTAAAATCAACTTCTGTTTTCATTAGTCACCTGAGACCCAACCCCTGCTTTGGAACCAACTTATCTCCTTGATACTTTAAATGTTTCTGGGCAAGTAGCCAAATATTCTCTCTGAACAGTTCGTGGCAGGCATTCAGTAAATGTTTATTGCATAAGTATTAATAGATAGGTAACACCTTCAAAGACCGCTCTGCCTGAAGAACAATAAGTTTAGCCCTGAGGATGTTGGACATCTTAAAGAAGTGAATTCTCTGTTTATTGATTACCTCTTTTGTATCCACTCTTCCCTCTTTATTCAGTCTAAATTCCATGGATAAGCATAGTAATCACTTTTTAAAAAATTATGTCCTCAATTCCCTTGGCCCTCTCTCACGGTGCTGTATTTCCTAGTTACAGTCAACTTTCTGCCTACTCAGTGCCCTATGCCTTCACCCAGACAGCTGAACTCAGTAAATGTAGAAACACAATGACTAATCTAAATTGAAATTCATCATTTCTACCCTCAAGTGGACTCTTAACGCTTCCTTGCAATCATACTACGTATCCCCAGCCCTTTCATTCTCCCATTCCCCTGTGTAACTGTCTATTTAGTTCCTTCTCCTAAACCTCTTATCACCTCTCCTATCCCGTCAGCTGATGGCCTTGCTTCCTACTTCACTGGTGAATAGAAGCAATTGAAAGAGAACATTAACCACTGCCTCTACCCACCTGCCTATAACTGTGTTCATATACTTTATTCACTGTTCTGTTAGTATGATGTTATGATCTGTTTTTAGGTAAGACCAACCCCTCCACTTGTGTACTGTACCCAATCCACTCTTGTCTGTTCAAGGACATGCCTCTGGCAGTCCTTCCCTTTTTTTCCTGCATTATCAGTTTTCTCTCTCTCCACTGGGTCCTTCCTATCAGCATACAAATAAATAGATGCTTCTTCCATCTCAAAAAGCAAAGAGAGAAGTAGCTCTGTCTTGACCTCATCTTGACCATTTATGTTCTTCTCTTTACATCTTGACTCCTTCAGAGAGATCTGGAATCACTGGCTAGATTCTCTCCATCCACTCACTCTGTAGCCCATTCCAATCAGGCTTATGCTCCCACTTCTCTTCTAAAACTGTTCTCATCCATAGTGCTAAACTCAAGTCAATTCTTGGTCTTCACTGAACCTGACCTCTAAGCAGCCTTTGACACCATGGACACTCTTTTCTTCTTGAAAATTTTTGTTCACCAGGATTTCAAGACACCACATTTTTCTGGTGTTTTTTCCTTCACCTCTCTGCTTCTTGTTCTAAGCTTCCTGTCATAGTTTTTGTCTCTGTGGTCTCTAACTTGAAGTATCCCAGGGGTTTGACCTTGGAAACTACCTCTTTTTTATCTACGCTTACTCCCTTAGTGAGATCCTAAGCCTCATGACTTTACATTCCACTTATAAACTTACTGTTGTTGTTTAGTCACCAAGTCGTGTCCCACTCTTTGCGACCCCATGAACTGTAGCCCACCAGGCTCCTCTGCCCATGGGATTTCCCAGGCAGGAATACTGCAGTGGGTTGCCATTTCCTTCTCCAGGTGATCTTCCTGCCCCAAGGATTGAACCCGTGTCTCCTGCTTGGCAGGTGGATTCTTTACCACTGAGCCACCTGGAAGCCCAAACTACTACATCTCAAATTCCCATCTCCTTTCTCCTTAACTGTCTACTCAGATATCTCCACCTGGACATCTAATAGGCATCTCAAACCAAACATGTCTCAAACTGAACTCTTGCTAGTTCCCTAAATTTACTTTTATTATGTTCTTCATCATCGAAGTAAATGACAACTCTCCTCTTCCATTTGCTCAAGTCAAGAATAATCTTGAATAATCTTGAGCTAGCCTTGACTCCTCTTTGTCTCTCATCCCTCACATCTGACCTGTGAGCAAATCCTGTTGACTCTCCCCTCAGAATATCTTCTGAGTTTGACTCTGCACCTCCATTGCCATCATCTTAGTCCAAGTTATCATTCTTTCTCACCTAAATTCCTGAAATAGCCAGTCAATTATTTCTTTTCTCTCATTTCTATCCCCACTCTTCCATGCTTTCCTTTGGACTGCAAGATTCTGGAAGCCTGAAAGCCACATTTCCCAGAATCCCTTGCCAGCTAATTTCCAATTAGGTTTGCCCAATGGGAGTTCTTGGCAGGAGATATAAAAACAAATGGAAGGGAGACACTGTGCTTTGCTTCTAGAAGTGTCTTACATAGCTTTAGCAGCAACAGAACTGTTGGTTAAATGCAGGTTTCTCATTTCTTGTTCATGTAGCATGGAGATTGAAATGGACGTTCCTATAGCCTTGTTGTTGTTGTTAAGTTGCCAAGTGATGTCTGACTCTTTGAAACCCCATGGACTGCAGCACGCCAGGCTTCCCTGTTGCTCACTGTCTCCCGGAGTTTGCCCAAGTTCATGTGTACTGAATCGATGATGTCATCCAACCATCTCATCCTCTGTCACCCCTTTCTCTTCCTGCCCTCAATCTTTCCCAGCATCAGGGTCCTTTCCAATGAGTCGGCTATTCGCATCAGGTGGCCAGAGTATTAGAGCTTCAGCTTCAGCATCAGTCCTTCCAATGACTATTCAGGGTTGATTTCATTTAAGATTGACTGGTTTGATCTCCTTGCTGTCCAAGGGGCTCTCAAGAGTCTTCTCCAGAATCACAGTTTGAAAGCATCAGTTCTTTGGCGCTCGGCCTTCTTTATAGTCCAGTTCTCACATCCATACCTGACTCCTGTAACCTTAGCACCACAGAACTCATGGGTGTTGCAGACCCTCCACTCTTAGACAATTCGGGGTCCGGGATCCTGCATTGTTAGTGGAAATGTGACCTCTTGGCTTCTTGCAAGGTGGATGTGACTGTGGTCCCTAAGGCAGTAGCCACAGTAACAGATGCTCCAGGAATCACAGTGATGTTGCAGTCATGGGCTCTGGCGATATCATTTTCCCTTTTGCTCCTGCAGGAGTAGGGATACTTCCTTTAATTACTAATGTCTAAGTAAATTTATCCTTCCTTTTTTTTTTGCTTCTCCTACCCTTCCATAACTTTTAGAACCAATCTCTTGTATTAAATTCTTTCTGTTTAAAATACCTAGAGTATTTTGTTCTCCTGAGCAGACACGGCCCCAACAGATCTCCTAAAATCATCTCAACAATGAGAGGGATCCTTCTGTTTAAAGCCCTTGTGGCTTCTGATCTCATCCAGAGAGAAGATCGGCCCCGGAGGCAGAAGGCAGAGTAAGAATCATTTTGAGACCATAAAACCAAAACAAAATTGCCAACCCTGCCCCATACTATTCTCAAGCAACTAGCAGACTCAAAACTGGCCTCATTATAGAATGAGAACTAAACAGAAGAATCTGGCAGGGGACCCATTAATAAATACCATACAGGAGGATGACTTGAACCTGATGCCCCTTGCTTCATATCAAAACTCCTCCGCTTCTCGTCACTCTAAGGTCTCCCTGCCTGAGGTCATCTTAGGCAGTTTTTCTGTAGAATAAGTGGCTAGAGTGGGAGCAGCGTAATTTTTGAGTTGTGTGCACAGCACGGGATCCCTCAGGGTGCAGCTGCTCAGGCTTGTACCTCTTTCCTGCTTTCTGCAGCTCTCGGTGACTCCAAGAACTCGGGCTTCTACAGACTCTCTTGTGCAGTATTTCCTACTTCGGGTATTCAGTGCAACTTTCTCAGCTCTACTGTACTGGATGCTGTTTTCAATTTTTTTTTTTTTACAATAGTTTCTCATTTGCTCTCATGTCATCTCACTGTCTTTGTCCCTGTAGATTAATACTTTTATTTCATTCCTTAAGACATAGTGGTACTGTAAGAAATACAGTCTGTGTGTTAGAGGGGTTATGAAGGAATCTTGAACTTCTCCGACAAAACACACTCAGGTGGTGGCTCTCAAGCTAAATTCTATGTGCGAGAGAGGCTTCTCCTCCAGGTCTGAGTCTTAAGCTCTGACAGTTCAAATAGGGACCATGCAAGTGGCAAGCAGCAGGCAAGTAAACAGTTTAAGAAGGTCAGCTGGTGAGTAGGTGGGAAACATAATTAGTTTGTACCATGCAAGTAGTACATGAATCATTCCTTTTGTAAAATAGTAGAAGAGTGCAGCCAAAGATACGGTGCCCTTTGACCATGCCCCCAGCAATTTTTGTCCCCTCCCCCAAAGTTACTAACATTATATCACAGTTTAGGTAGTACACTTTTGGTCTTGATTCGATGCTTGCTTTTTTTTTTTTTTTAATTTTATTTATTTATTTATTTTTCTTTACATTGTCGTGTTGGTTTTGCCATACATTGACATGAATCTGCCATGGGTATACACGTGTTCCCCTTCCAGAACCCCCCTCCCACCTCCCTCCCGAATCCATCCCTCTCGGTCGTCCCAGTGCACCAGCCCTGAGCACCCTGTATCAAGCATCAAACCTGGGCTGGCGATTGATTTCACATATGATAATTTACATGTTTCAATGCCGTTCTCCCATATCATCCCACCCTTGCCCTCTCCCATAGAGTCCAAAAGACTGTTCTATACATCTGCGTCTCTTTTGCTGTCTCGCATACAGGGTTATCATTACCAACTTTTCGTATAGAAAAATATGGTAAAAAGGCCAGCATTCTTTATTGGGTTTTGGGGAGTGGTATACATGTATAATTATGATATATTGCAACATGCTTTTTTTTTTACTCAACATGTTAATGCTTATAAGTTTAACTGAGTCTCTGCAAAGTGTTTCATAATACATATGATGCTCCAGTTTACATTTTTTAATAGATCAGTGTTGACTTAGCAATTTCCCTTTGAATAGGCATTCAACTTTGTATCCATTGTGATTTAACTTGACTGCATATAACTGAAAAGCCGCAAGCAACAGCAACAAACAGCAGCAGTAGGATCTCAGTCTCATTTAAAGGAAGTCCAGTAGGAGGCAGTCTACCTGGGGGTCCCATGAAGTTAGCAGGCACCCAGGCTTCCATCTCTCCATTACCTTGGATTTGTCCCACCTCCTTGTGGCTGAAGATGCGTGCTGCCATTCCCACAGTCACATCCTCCATATAGGTGAGTACACGGTGGAAGAGAAGAAGGGTGCCCATCCTAACCTAAGATTTCTCTGAAGTCCCATACAAATGTCAGCTCACCATTTACTGGTTGGAACTTAATCACATGGCCACCTGGCTGCAAGGAAACTTAGGACATGTATTCTTTTGATGGGAAGGAATATCATTAAATTCAGTTGTTTTGAAAGAGATGGGGATATTTGTCAGGCACTTCACTGTTTCTGCCTCAAGGTATTTCCAATCTGTTGTTCTTACAACAATGCTTCAGTGAATATCTTTTAACACAGGATCTCAGTCAAATATCCCCAGCCAACTAGAACAGACACTGAGCCAGGGCTGGAGGGCAGTATGGAGGGCAGTAATGAGTTAATTGACTCATTAACTCTTTAGTTGCTGAATCATTACCTGGTGGCTCAGACTGTAAAGAATTTGCCTGCAGTGTAGGAGACCTGGATTTGATCCCTGGGTTGGGAAGATCCTCTGGAGGAGGGCATGTCAACCCATTCCAGTGTTCTTGCCTGGAGAATTCCCAAGGACAGAGGAGCCTGTCAGGCTTCAGTCCATGGGATCACAGAGAGTCAGACAAGACTGAAAGACTAAGCCCAGCACAGGGACAATATGGACAGTGTGAGGCTAAGGGGAAAAGGTTAAAGTGACCTGGGGGCTAGGGCTCAAGGCCACTTGTAGGAATTGAAGTGGGGCTGTCTACCAACCCAAAGAAAAGTATTTCAGGATTTTAGCAACTCGTAGAGCCCAGCTTTTTCCTGACCTTACCATGTATACATGCTAGTATATCTTGGGGGGATTCACTGGGTTATAAGGTGTGCATGTTTTAAACTTTAAGAGATCCTCCCATTTGTGTGAGGATCCTCCATCATGACTGTGTGAATCCACACTCCCCCAGTAATTCCTCCCAACTGTTGAGCAATTATATTTTTAAAATGTTGTTGCCTGTCATATGGAAAAAGAATGGTATCTAATTGTTTTTATTTGCATTTATTTCCCTGATTATCATTGTGGGTAAAATTATTTTTATGTGTTTCTTGGGCTTCCCTTGTGGCTCAGTGGGTAAAGAATATGCCCGCAATCCAGGAGACCTGGGTTCGATCCCTGGGTTGGGAAGACCCTCTGGAGGACATGACAACCCACTCCAGTATTCTGGCCTGGAGAATTCCATGGTCTACAGTCCATGGGGTCACAAACAGTCAGACACGACTGAACAACTTTCACTTCACTGGCTTTTAGCATTTCTTGTCTGTAGATTGACTATTCATTATTATTGTTGTTCAGTCGCTAAGTCATGTCTAACTCTTTGCGACCCCATGAACTGCAGCACACCAGGCTTCCCTGTCCTTTACTATCTCCTTGACTTTGCTCAAATTCATGTCCACTGAATCGGTGATGCCATCCAACCATCTCATCCTCTGTCGTCCCCTTCTCCTGCTGCCTTCAGTCTTTCCTAGCAGTCTTTACCAATGAGTCAGCTCTTTGCATCAGGTGGCCAAAGTATTAGAGCTTCAGCTTCAGCATCAGTCCTTCCAGTAAATATTCAGGGTTGATTTCTTTTAGGACTGACTGGTTTGATAGACTTGCCAATTTTCCTGGAATTATTTTGGTTGGTAATCTAAGGTAGTATCCTAACATTTTCCAACTGAATAAGCATTTATCCAAAACCAATCGCTGAATAGTCCTCTCTTTTCTCACAGTTATTAATAATACTACATTTCCCATTCCCAGACTTTCTCTTTGAATTTATAGACCTATTTGTCAAAAATTTCAAATATTGTCTTAATATGCATTAATTTTGTAGTAAGCTTATAAGGCTTTTCCAAAATAATATTCAAATGAGAATCATGAAGAATAAATAGAATGCTTTTGAAACTAAAAGTAAGAATGATGTACTTTTTATGAGATCTTAAAATAAATAATTAAGTTATTGTAGTTAAAACAGTATGTTAATAGATTTAGACAGAGCAGACAGGTTGATCAATGAGTCACAAAAGAAGACTCACAAACAGGCCCTCATGTGATGGAGCTGGCCTTTGGGTATTGCAGTTAAGGCAATTTGTGAACCAGAACAAACTCTAGATGAGTCAAAGCTTCAATATTAGAAATTAGGTCATAAAATATTATAAGACTATTTTGAGATAAAAAGAGAACTTTTAAATCTAAAAGCAGTAAAAGATATCATAAAGGATAAGACTAGTAAATTTGCCCACATAAACAGCTTACACTTGTTTATCTAAAAGTTCTCAAATAAAATTAAGTCAAATAACACTAAGAAAAATGTTGGCAATGTATGACACACAAATGTTAATACCCTTAGTATAGAGGTATATATAGAGAGGAATATTAAAAGTTTTATACCTCTTATATAAAGAGCATATACCTTTTATAAAGGTATAATAAAGAGCATTAAAAATCAGTAAGAAAAGATGAACATCACAATGGAAAAATGGTCAAATTATATGAATAGCCATTTCATAAAAAAATACAAATAACTAATATACAAATGGAAAACTCAAACATCAAAGAAGTACAACATAAAATAATGTTAAACAGAATTTATTACCAATAAAGTTAGTGAATAATTTTAAATGATAAACTTCAGGCCACCAAATATATGGAGAAAGGGCACCCTCATGCATTCTCGAGTATGTCAGTTTGAACAGATGTTCTGGAAGACAATTTGGCAACGTGTGTTACAACCTTCAGAAAGTATTCATACCTTTTTACTCAGGGTGCACATTTATCCCAAGAAAACAGATGATGGATACATACACAGGTTTGTGCAGAAGGTTATTGGTTAATTCTAGCATTATTGATACAAAATTGGAAGCAACCTTAAAACTGCAGTCAACTGTTTTTTGCTTAAATAAGTTATGGTCTCTTGCTCTCTCAGTGCCAATCCCTCTTCTCCACCCCAGTTCAGAGTGTGCTCAGAAAAGGTAGGCAGTCACAGACCAGAAAAGAAACAACATTGCCATCCTGTTTGTGTGTCTGAACTTGGCTGCTAAATGATCTAGGCTAGTGCTTCGCAGCCCTGACTGCACATGGGAATCAACTGGAGTGATTTTGAAAACTGCTGATGTCTGAGGCCCCACCTGGGTGAGGTCTAGGACTGGTATTATTTTTAAAGCTCCCTAGATGATTCTAGTGTGCAGCCAGGGTCAAGAACCATTGCTAACAGCTCTCCCTTTAAGTTGATTAATTACATAGGTTATTGACCAAAGCTGGAACTAACAGCCTCCAGAAGCCCCAGGGAAGCCAAACCATTGCTTGAGCTGGGCCCATCACAAGTGGGCAGCGGCCAACCTCATGCCCCAAGAGACTGGCCTCCCTGGCCTTGCTACAGCCCAGCCAACCAAGTGTCTGTTAGATTTAATACCAAAGAGGTCATGGGTGACCTTGACAAGCACACTTACTGGCGAGGGATTCTTGACTGTTCGTGACAAACTGCCACAACAAAGCTACACACCAGTTTGTGTTTCCATTTTTAGCCTCTTTATTACCTCCATCTGTTGATGGAGATGCGGCAGCAAACACACGGCGTGTGAGCTGCAGCGTTATCTGGTATTGTATAAATAAGGACAGCCAAACTCCTACGGTCTCCCACTTGCAGTGGGGGCTGATGCTTCCTAAGTGGGTCCCTCCTTCTGTCCACACATTCCATCCCTGCCCCCTCAATCTCTGCTCCCTTCTCCTCCACCTCGATAACACGTTTGCAGTTTACACTCCATTTCACACAAACAACTTTCTAGCACTTCCTTGCTCACACAGTGATGGCTTGAGGCTTAGCTGCAGACCTTGAAAATGCTTCTTTAGTTTCATCAGTGACTGCCTCTTCCCTAATCCCTCCCACCGCCCTGTCTCTGCCTCCCTGTGTAATGATAGAGTGAGCAGCAAGGACTCATTTCTGATAATTTATTAACATGCTGAAAGGAGTGATGCATTCATGTATAGAATCCCCCTTATAAGTATAAAATGGAAGAATAAAAGGGAAAAGGAAAGATGTGAATCCTGTTTACTGGGGTTCAATAATTTTTGATGCCCTTTCCACCAGGCACAGATTCCCAAGAGAGAGAACACACGGAATTGGAGACATTCCAAGGCAGTGTTTCCTGAATTTTGGTCATTTGCATGGCACCTTTGTGATTTCTGCCCTACCAACAATGTAATTATTTCTACAAAATTTCTTTAAATCATCTCACCTTTTACATTAGCTTGTCAGTCTGATCATCACTAAACGTAAAAACCCAGTATTATTTCCCAGATTGAAGAGAACTTTAAGAACTTATGCATTAAAGACAAAACAGAGCTACTGCATCCCTTAGCCATTGTTGTTTGCTAGTTTGAGACTGGTTGTCTCCTTGTTCAAAAGGTGAGTAAACGAGAGGTGTTAAGGACATTTAGCACCAGACTGAGAGGTCTCCTTGATGTAGTCAGAAGGATTGGAAGATGTTTGTAAAAGGATAATTTTCTTTGTGAGTTAATGGCTTTTTGACACGTGAAAATATCTTGATGCTATCACTTATAAACACTCCACACTGGGAGAAACAATGCTCTAGCCCAGTGCTTACTTTTTACCTCTAGTAAGATCCTCCATCTGCCCCGACACCGTTTTGTATCATTTTTCCTATAAACCAAGCCACCTATCTATGCACCAGGATGACATGTGCCTCACCTCCCAGTTGCTTGCCATCTCTTCTCCTTTGCTACTGGGATTCGTTAGTCCTGTCTCTACAACTTCAACCTCTGGTAACCCTTGGTCCTAAAAAAGACTGGTGAGAGCAAAAGGTATCAGGGCAACAGTGGTAAAATATCCTTGAACTCAGCTTGATATCCTGCCCCAGGGGACACACCTACAGAGCTGCACCCAAATGGGTGTCCCCATCCAGGGTCAGACATTTGTAAGCAGGATATTATTCAGGTTTTCTACAGTCAAGGCAAATAGCTGCTAGCAAGCATTTGATTTTTAGGTTCAAAATCTACCGGTCTATAGAGGATACCCAGTGTAGTGGTAAACTTTGTAGGCCCTGGAGCCAAGCATACTTGAGTTCAAAGCCCGTCTTTGCTACTAACTGCCCAAGAGACCTTGATTAGGTTATCTAACCTCTGAATATCACAGGTTTCTTATCTCTGCTGGAGGTAGCAATAACAAAACGGCTACAGCTTAGAGGGTGAAATAAGATAAAGTATGTAAGGAGATTTGCACAGTGCCTGACAGAAATGAATACTCAATAAGTAATAGCCTCCATCATTATCATCATCACTAGTATGAATCTCTGAGATGGCAATGGATAACATCTGAATGCTAAAGCATCATCGTTGTTGTTGTTTAGTCACTAAGTCATGTCTGACTCTTTGCAACCCCATGGACTGTAGCCCACCAGGCCCCTCTAAGCATGGGGTTTCCCAGGCAAGAATACTGGAATGAGTTGCTATTTCCTTTCCCAGGGGATTTTCCTGACCCACGGATCAAACCCAAATCTCCTGCATTGCAGGCGGATTCTTTACCACTGAGTGGCTAAAGCATCTTAGTAACTATTTGTTCTCCTTTAGGATGCCCAGGTCTGAGCAGTTTCCTGTGTTTCTGGGATACCCCATGCTATGAGAGTTGGTAGCTGGAAAACCTGTCGTTTATGAAGAAGCTGAAAGTGTCAGATCTCACTTTCCCGACTCCCTTGCAGCTAAGGAGAGCCAGATTCTGGCCATGTCTCTTCCCATGGAACAAGGAGTCCAGAGGACTAAGAAGATGTGCTCACCCCTCCTTATGGACCATGTTCCAGGTATCCTGAATCCTGGAATACCTGGCCAAACAGCCTCAACCCATTTCTAAGTCCACACAGATCTCATCCCTCGGTTTGTGCTTCTGAGAGTGGACTACATCAGCATCCTGAGGCCTAGATGGTGGCCAGGAAATGACTCTTTACAGGAGAGGATGTGGCTGGAGCTCAGATGTTTACATGATTGTGTGAAAGAAGAGCCAGAAGTGGAAAGAGAAGAGGGTGGGCCACAGGTCAAGCGAAGAGCTCTGAAGAGTCAGAATTCTAGATCTAAACTTGGCCTTCCCAGATGCTCTCAAGGAATATCTGTCAGGATTGAATTATAGAATTTATTCAATCATTTGTAGCTTTGGTTCACAGCTTTTAAATGTCTGAGTATATAGTATGCAGGCCTCTGTGTGTGCTCATCCTCCAGATGCTGAAAATGATGAGATTCACTTGTGCCCCTGCTCTGGGCTTTGAGTCAGGAGCAAAGGACACCAGGAAACAGGGACCACAGAGATCTCTCTCTGTGGGTGTGTTTGCAGCCGTAGTGGCTGCAGCGAGATTGAAGTTCTGGAAACAAGTGGTGGTGGGGAAAGTGGGGCACCCAGTCCATTGCCTGCAATGCTGATGGGCAAGTTACATCTTTGGAGCAGCTCAGAGCAGCAAGAGCTGCCCAGCCAGACCCTCTGAAGAGCCCTGGCCAGAGAGTCCTGCTGCTCAACCCCTCCTGGTTCTTCCTCACTTTTCTTTCTCCAGACATCTCAGCGATTCTGTGAACTACGTACTCAACAGCCTTTTAAATAGCGTTTTCTTATTTTCACCCCACTAATCCACGTGTCCATAGGAAAAATAAAACATACTCAGAAATAAAAGTTATCCACAAGTCCCTCTGCCAAGAATTCCTTATTATCACTTCAGCATATATTCTGTGTTTTATATCTAACTATTAAAATGGAAAATTATCAGAACAAATTGTTTCTTTATTGTATTTTTTTACCCTACGTTGTAACCTAATTTTCACACAAAACCCTATATGGCAGACATCTTTACATGCCAATGCATTTTTTAAGTTAAACTTTTACTTTTGAGATAATTATAGAGTCACATGCAGTTTTAAGAAATAATACAGAGACATATAGAGAACTGCATACTCATTACTCAGTTTCTCCCAATGGTAACCTCTAGCAAAACTATTATACCGTATCACAAGGAGGATATTGACATTGGTACAGTACACTGACCTTATTTAGCCCCAGTTTTAATTGTATTTGTGTATGTGTATTTATCTCTATACAGGATTATCATGCATTTGTGTATCCACCAGCCCAGTCAACGTACAAAATGGTCCCATCATCACAAGGATCCTTCATGTTGTCTATCAATAAGTACACTCACCTCTCCCTGACAACATACTCCATCCCTGACCCCTAATCTATTCTTCCCTTCTAATATTTTATCTTTTTACATGTTACACAAAAAGAGCCATACAGTATGTAACTTTTTGAGGCTGGCTTTTTTCATTCAGCATAATTCCCTGGAGATCCATCCAGTTGTTTTGTGTATTGTTCATTCCTTTTTATATATTTCTGGGTAGCGTGGATGGATGTATCACAGTTTCTTTAATCACTCACCCATCAAAGGACACTTGGGTTGTTTTCCATGTTTGCCTGTTACCAAGATAGCCACTGCAAACATTCATGTACAGGTTTTGTGTTTTCTTTTCTCTGGGATAGATGCCCCATTCAACTGCCGAATCACATTGGGTAACTGTATGTTTAGCGTGTAAGAAACTGCAAACCGTCTTTCAAAGTAGCTGCCTCATTTGATTTTGACAATTTATTTATTTATTTGCTGTGCTGGGTCTTTGTTGCTGCATGCGGGCATTCTCTACGTGTAGTGAGTAGGCGTCTCACTCAGGTGGCGTCTCACTGCAGAGCACGGGCTCTAGAGTGCCAGCACGCAGTAGCTGTGGCACATGGACTTAGTTGCTCCCTCTATAGAGTGTGTAATCTTCCCGGATCAGGGATCGAACCCATGTTCCCAGCACTGGCAGGCGAATTCTCAACCACTGGACCACCAGGGAAGTCCCGCATCACTTTAAAGTATATGAATGATCCAGTTTCTTTACATCCTCAACAGCATTTGGTGGTGTTACTATTTTATTTCAGCTATTCTAATATGTATATAGTGACACCCTATTGTGATTTTAACTTATGTTTCCCCGATGGCTAATCATTTAACACCTTTTTATGAACTTATTTTCCATCTACATATCCTTTTTGGGGAAATGTCTCTTCATGTCTTTTTCCCACCTTCTAATTTTATTTTTTTTTACTGTTGAGTCTTGAGAGTACTTTATATATTCTAGATACTAGTCCTTTGTGAAATGTGTGGTTTGCAACTATTTTCTCCCAATCTGAAGCTTGTCTTTTCCTTCTTTCAACAGTTCTTTGACAGAACAGAAGTTTTTTATTTTGATGAGGTAAAATCTATCAGTTTTTCTTTTTGAAGACTATGCTTCTGGTGTCAAGTCTAAGAATTCTTTGCCTCACCCATGATCATAAAGGTTTCCTCTTACGTTCTTTTTCTTTTCTGAAAGCTTCATAGGTTTACATTTTATATTTAAGTCCATAATCCATTTTGAATTAATTTTTGTGTAAGATGTGAGGGTTAGGTCAAGGTTCAGTTTTTTCCAGATTTTGTGTATCACTATTAATATAAATATATGCTATTATAAAAATGAATTATATCATATCTTATGACTTATTCTATAACCTAATTTTCTCACAGAGTCCTATATTGTGGACATCTTTATACTCCAATACTTTTTAATCTGTGTGATAGTTTCTAATGGCTGTATAATAAGTCATCAAATTGATGTATCACACTTTATTAAGGCAGGCATATTTTAAAACCTTCTTCCACTGTCCCAATATCCATTTAATGGATTTCTTTTTCACTCAAAGCAGGCAGCATCAGTATCTGTTGCTTGAAGCTAAGAACTCTGACACAAGCACATAAGCTGCTTTCTGAGCGGTTATTTAAGCAAACATCACATGTCAAGTATATCAGAAAAAAGGACTGGAACCCAGAAAACAGTTCTTTCCTTGAATCCTTTAGGTCTCAGTGTTAAACTGAATTGGAGAATCTAGCAGCTTCGAATTTAACCTCATCTTCATGTGTTAAAATACTCCTCAACCCATTGTGGTCATCTTATTTATGCTCCTATTTCAGTATGTATTCAAAGATTTACACAGATTTTCTTTTAAGAACCTGAGTCATTGCCAAGGTTGAGGTTGGGGCTTGTAGAGGTCATCCATCTCGCTCAGTGGTTCTTTCCTAGGAGAGCTTAGCAGCAGCATCTGGAGAGATTTTTCAATCTGTACCTAATCAGCCCTTACCTTACTTTACTAGATTATAATCTTCCAGGGTGGTCCCTGGTCCTCCGTACTTGGAGAAACTCCTCAGGTGGATGTCATCCACACACAGGGTAAAGAAGCTCTGTTCTAGTCCAGTCTGCCTCTCTTTGAAGTATTTCAAAGAAGGATTTCTTCTTAAAAATTCTCTTGATTGATTACCCCCAGAAATGGGGACCTCACTTCTGATGCAGCTCATTTGATTGTTTAAGTTCTTTGATTACTACTGTCTACTGGGTATGAGATTATTTGCCTCAGAGCTTCTTCCCATGGGCTATCACTCCATGATAAAGCTGGGATTCTTGCCCTTGACTACACCTTGAAACCATTTGTAAGCTATAAGAAACACTGCTGCCTGGGATCCATCCCCAGAGGGTTTGATTAGTTGATCTGGGGTGTGGCCTCAGCACTGGGATTTTTTTTAACTCTGCAGGTGATCTGAGTGCAAAGGCAAAGAAACACTGCATTAATTGTCCATGGGGTCACAAATTCAAATTCTAATATGTAACAAGGTGAGGACTGTGGTGAACTAGAAAGCTCTAGATTCATCCAAAAGAGATGTCAGTTACTCAGCAGCTCCAGGCAGTTTTGCTGTGCAGGAAAGTAGATCCAATATAAGGATACTATTGAAGTGCTGTACTCAATGTCTCAGCAAATTTGGAAAACTCAGCAGTGGCCGCAGGACTGGAAAAGGTCAATTTTCATTCCAATCCCAAAGAAGGTCAGTGCCAAAGAATATTCAAACTACTGTACAGTTGCATTTATGTCACATGCTAGTCAAGGTTATGCTCAAAATCCGTCAAGCTAGACTTCAGCAGTATGTGAATCAAGAACTTCCAGATGTACAAGCTGGGTTTAGAAAAGGCAGAGGAACCAGAAATCAAATTGCCAACATTCACTGGATCACAGAGAAAGCAAGAGAATCCCAGGAAAACACCTACTTCTGCTTCATTGACTCCACTAATGCATTTGACTGTGTGGACCACAACAAACTGCGGAAAAATTCTTAAACAGATGGGAATACCAGACCACCTTACCTGTATCCTGAGAAACCTGTATGCAAGCCAAGAAGCAACAGTAAGAACCTCATATGGAACAATGGACTGGTTCAAAATTGGGAAATGTACCGCAAGGTACAAGCCTTGAGTACCGCAAGGCTAAGAGCACATCATGTGAAATGCTAGGCTAGATGAATCACAAGCTGGAATCAAGATTGCTGAGAGAAATATCGACAACCTCAGATATGCAGATGATACCACTCAAATGACAGAAACTGAAGAGGAACTAAAGAGCCTCTTGATGAGGGTGAAAGAAGAGAGTGGAAAAGCTGGCTTAAAACTCCACATTAAAAAAAACTCGGCATTCAGTCCCATCACTTACTTCATGGCAAATAGAAGGGGGGAAAGTGGAACAGTGACAGGTTTTATTTTCTTGGGCTCCAGAATCACTACAGTTGGTGACTGCAGCCATGAAATTAAGACACTTGCTCCTTGGGAGAAAAGCTATGACAAACCTAGGCAGTGACATCTCTTTGCTGACCAAAGTCCTTGTAGTCAAAGCTATGGTTTTTCCAGTAGTCATGCACAGATGTGAGAGTGGACCATGAAGAAGTCTGAGCGCTGAAAAATTGTTGCTGTTCAGTCACTCAGTCATGTCCATCTCTGTGACCCCATGGGCTGCAGCATGCCAGGCTTCCCTGTCCTTCACTATCTCCTGGAGTTTGCTTAAACTCATGTCCATTGATGCCATACAATCATCACATCCTCTGACATCCACTTCTCCTCCTGCCTTCAATCTTTCCCAGCATCAGGGTCTTTTCCAAAGAGTCAGCTCTTCACATCAGGTGGCCGAAGTATTGCTTTGGCAATACTTTGGAACTGTATGGCAGATACAGTGTAGTCCAAATACAAATTGTATTGCAAATACATGTATTCCAAATACTCATTGGAAAAGACCCTGATGCTGGGAAAGGTTAAAGGCAAAAGGAGAGGAGAGTGGCAGAGGATGAGAGAGTTGGATGGCATCACCAACTCAATGGACATAAACTTGAGCAAACTCTGGGAGATAGTGAAGAACAGGGAAGCCTCTCGTGCTGCAGTCCATGGGGTCTCGAAGAGTCAGACATCACTTAATGACGGTACAAAAACAACAAGAATTTTTTTTAAAGGAAGATTGAAGTTCAGATCTTTTTGTGAAATTGACAACTGACAATAAAAGAAAAGCTCCGCAGGCCAGATCCAGCCGGGGGCTCTGGCCTTTGTTCTTTAGCATTTTAGTGTAGGAATTCCTTCTAAAGCAGGTTTCTCAGGCTCTGCACTATTAACATTGTAGGTTGGGGACTTCCCTGGTGGTCCTGTGGTTAAACTCTGCCCTCTAATGCTAGGGGTGTGGGTTCAATTCCTGGTCAGGGAGGTACGACCCTGCATGCCTCCTGGCCAAAAAAACAAAACACTTTTTTTTAACAAAAAAACAAAACATTAAACAGAAACAATATTGTAACAAATTGAATAAAGGCATAAAATGGTCCATATGAGAAAAAAATCTTTAAAAAACTGTGGGTTGGATAATTCTTTGTTCTAGGGGTTATCCCCTACTTTAGGATGTTTAGAAGTATATTAGGATAGATCAACAATATCTCTATCTCCTGGGTTGGGGAGAGCAGGATTGCTCCTGAGAACCACTGTTCTTAAACAACTCTAGTTACTTAACTCCAGTCATGAGAAACTCGCTCCTGCAGGTGCCCATCTTATTGTCAGGTGGGTCAATGATAAGGAAGTTGTTTATTTCTCTAGAGATAACTCACCCTTTCCATAACATCCATCCATGAGCTCCATTTTCTAACACCACAGGAAAGCAACTCTTTCAAGTTTTAAAGTTGCTACCTGTGTCCCCCTGTAGTCTTCTTCTCTACCTGCTACATTCCCCAAATTCTTCCCTGTTTTCCAGGGAAGAATTTCCAGACCGTTTACCCTCCGCCAAACACCCTCCAGGTCTTGGCTACCCCTCTGAAACTGCAGAACCCAGCCGAACACATTCCAGGTGTGGCCTAACCAGAAAGACCAGCAAAGGAGCTATTTCCTGCCTCACTTCGAACATTGTGCTTCTGTTAATGTACCTTTGAATTACATTACTTGTTTTTCTGGCCACCACATCCCACTGTTGACTCAGACTGAGCTTGTGGTCAATTAAAACCCACAACTCCTGGTCATGCTGCTCTTAGGCAGTTCTACTCCATCCTGTTCTGTGTGTGTGTGTGGGTGTGTGTGGGTGGGTGTGTGTATATGTGTGTGTGTCTGCACATATGCCCTCTAACCTAATTTTGGTATCTTACATTTACTGTTGTTAATTTTCATCTCCTTGATTTCAGTTTATCATATAATACACTAAAGATTTTGAATCTGTATTCATCACTTAGCAGAAGTACTGTTATGCCCAATTTTGTGTCATTCACAAGGTATTAGCTGGGCAGCTCTCTTTTGTCCTCATTTAGGTCATTGTTAGAAGTGCTGTCCTGGACAGTCTGGACGAGAGGATTGTGGAGCTTCCCCCATGTGACACAGACTCAGAAATGTCCCCACATCCATCCTGCAGTGCCCATTCCTGCTGATTATCCACAGGACATTGGGAGAAAATTTGTCTTGTTAAAATTCAGGTATACCCTATTACTCAGTCTTTAAAAGGGAGGAAATTCTGATACATAGGACAGCATGGATGAACCTTGAGGACGTTATGCCTAGTGAAATCAGGCAGTGACAGAAGGACAAATGTCATATGAATCCATTCATAAGAGGTCCTTACAATAGTCAAATTCAGAGATGCAGGAAGTAGAATGATGATTGCCAGGGCCTAGGGAAAGGGGGGATCTGGGAGTTGTTTAGTGGATACAATTTCAATTGGAGAAGATGAAAATGTTCTGGAGGTCGCTGCATAACAGTGTGAGTTATACTTAATGCCACGGAGATGTACACTTAAAATAGTTAAAACTGTAAGTTGTATGTTATATGTATTTTACTGCAATACAAAAAAGATACATTATAAAATATACATTATTAAAAAATTGAGATACACAACTTCTGTGTCATGTATATCCATCCCTGAGACTGATCCCCTCAAAATCAGGAAATTAAGTCAATCTCATACAACTTTATTTGTGACCAGGTCATTCTTTTCCAACTGCTCACAAAGCAAAAATGTAAGGACTCACTTATGGTTTTGCTGCTTAACTCTCTTTTGCATCTTGAAGTTTACCTTTTTTTTTTTGAAAACAGAGATTGGATTTTCTTCCCATAAAAGCCCTGGCTGCTCATTGTCCCAGGTTACAGAGATTAATGAGACTCAATTTCTGCCCCTCAGGAAGTCAAATGGGAATTCCATTTTCATATGTTCTAGAACTATTATATTTCAAAGTAGGTCAGGATGGACAGAATTCACAGCAATACATAGTAGTTAGCCTAGATAGACTATGATCTAGAATAGACTTTTCTAGAAAGAAGAAGACATGGAAAGTAAGTGGGGAGGCTGATCCCCCAGGTTGAATCATTAGGTCTGGTTTCCAAGGAGTGTGGCCATCTGTGGTCATGGTTTGAGTGAGTCGTTGGCTGACACATGGCTGTTAGGAGTAATGGTTGGGGAGAAGCCCCAGAAGAGTAGTGCTCAGAAGCCCAGGCAGATCGAAGGGCAGTATCTGAGAAGGCTCCTCATGGGTGGAAAGTCCCAGCCCCCAGCTGGAGTGAGGACAGTGTCCTCTTGGGAAGTGGAAGGCATAAACTGAAAGAATCAAAACAAAGAGCCGAAGTCAAAATGGAAGCCATGCCTCTGAACTGGGGATAGGGTCCATACTAGGGAACAGAGTTGGATTCCAACGGTTAGATGACCACATGGAAGCCCAGTGACCAGTCAGAGTAAAACAGGCAAGATTAGTCCATCAGGGAGCCAATGGGTAAAGTCTGAGTTTGGCCTCTGAAAAGGAAAGATCAAGTAAAGAGTGATAGGGACAGATCAGTGGGGAAAGGGGCAGCAGGTTCTAGAAGAAAGAAGTATGAGTGAATTAAAGCATATTTATGTATGTATGAGCCATTCCTCAATTCCAGAGGATCACATTCAAGCAATAATCAAATGTTGGAAAATACTTTCCACTAGTGGCAATATGAAGAATGGGAGAAGGGGACATTAAGAGATCTGGAGGCAGGGTTAGGGTGTGAAGCAAATGGTTACATTTGCTGTATTGTATTAGGCCAGAATGGTGACCTAGGATGGTGAATATGGCCATCCAACTGGAATGATGCCTGGGTATCCCTTTGAACTATATGGTCAGCAGTTGTTATTCAGGGCATCTCTCCAACAACCTGCCCAGGGTTTTGTGCATCTCAGAAACATTTTGTGGGGCTCCCAGAAGAGGAGGTAAGGTCTGATGAGCTGTTCTTGAAGTGTTTAATGGGAAGCTGGAAAATCCAAAAGTATGTCTCTGTTGTACTTACTAGTATCAGGGGAGCACCCCAAACTTGTACACCCCAAACTCTCCTGCCTCTGGTGGAGGAGATGTTTGGCTCTAATAAAGCCTAGTTCACTGTCACCAGAAGACACCTCTCCTTGATTTCCCTAGTAAAGAAATATACTTATGCACATACAGTCAAGCATGTGGGTGCCTACTTGCTCAGTCCCTTCTAGTCTGGTCTTGGATAAAAAAGAGACTCCTCTACCTACCTGATGTGGCTTCTAAGTCATCTCTTTCATCAGACTGAGATGTGTGGTGGAAATATGCCCAGAACTAGATGAATAACCTTATTTCCAAGCCTGGGGGGAGTAGAAAAGACCCATGAAATGAAGTGGGGGATTGGGTTGACAATTACATTGGAGGCTTAACCTAATTTAATAAAGCAGAATTCTCTCTTGCTGTATCTCTGTTGCTCTTTAAATCTCATTTTTAAGGATTTCTTATATCCAATCTAAAGACCATTTTCTTTGCTGGAAGCAAACTAAGACCTGAGTTCTACTTTTAATCTGTCATCTGTTGGCACAATCCTGTCATTTATCTTCTTGCTTCAGATGTGCCCCCAAATCAATTTTTCTCATCTTTAATGTTTTTGCAAACCTTAGCTTTTTTTTTTTTTTGCCACAGCCTCCCTGAAACCATTCTTGTCTCTATTTAACATTTTTTTTTAATTTGCCTTTGGTTTTGTGCTTATCATTCCATCTTTATGTACTGATCATTTTAAGATCACAAATTGCCAAAGAATTCCCTGTGAGGAGGAAATGGCAGCCCACTCCAGGATTCTTGCCTGGGAATTCCCATGGATAGAGGAGCCTGGCGGGCTTACAGTCCAGGGGGTCATAAAAGAGTTGGACAACCACAACAACTGGTCACAGTATATGAGTTCCAGAGAGTCAATGGGAAGGTTTGGGAGAATGGTAAAGGGGAGGCAGGGAGGTGTGGAGCTGAGAACGTGTTTCATGACTTGCATCTCCAGTCGCTTCCTTGGCCACACCACTTGAAAGTCATGAGCACTCAAACTTAATGCATTCCAAACCAGTCTGTTGATTCTTCAGCCCTAAATGTGTGCCTCCACCACTTCAGTAAGTGGCAACTGTCTTCCCAGTGCTCAGATCTGAAACCTGGAAGGCTTCTTTGAGCCTTCCTCTTATCCACTCCAGCTCATGGCTACCTGTCCCCAAGCCGTGACTTCACCCTCCCGTACAAGAGGTCTCAGATCTAAGTACCTGTTCTCCCTGACCCCAACCCCAACTATCATGTGCCAGTCCAGGCCTTCACCACTTCTTGCCCAGCGTGGGCAAAAAGCTGCTCATCCATATGCCCACCACACTCTTAGCCCCCTGGTCTGTTCGGTACACAGCAGGCTAGATTAACATTTTTTTAAAAACGTTCATCAAACCACATCACTCCTTTGCTCCGAACCCTTAGAAAAAGTCCAAACCCTTCTTGTTTCAAAGCTCTAAATGCCAAGGTCTTTTCACTTGCAGATCCTTGCAGCGTGGTTCTCTCTGCCAGGATCTATGACATGCCTTCTCTTCTCCTCATCCCTGAATACCAATGTAGATGAATGTGGAGTCTTCTTTGTTCAAAGTGGTACAGGCACCACTTGAGTCTATCGTGGCATGTATTGCTGAGGCGAAAAAGTCTGAAGCACCCAGCATCCTTTCTTTAATTTGTATTTTGTCTTCTTTGCCTTTTGTGTTTGCATTTATTTCTGAAGATCATTTTCTTTTCCTGCTTAGATGCTCACTGCATAATTTCTTTATCTTCAAAATGTAAAAGATGTTTTTAGATCCTGTCTAGTGACAGGTCTCCTTTCATTAACTTTTTCCCTCTGAAAACGTAATGAAGTTTTCCACTAAAGAACAGGAAAGATTTTGCTTGTTCTGTCTTTTACAATTCTATATCCACCATGCTGCTATTTCCCTGCCCTTGTTTATATTTTACTTCACTAGTTATGGTTTTGCCACAGTGAGGAAGAACACATAAATCTTGTAAACTGAGAGCCTTGGCCAGACCAGTGGCTGCCTCCCTCCACAACCATGAGACCCCTTTTCAGCTCCTGGCATGACTTCTCTTATTGGGTTGTTGTAGCAGAAGCATGCGTTGTCCACTTGGAGAGGTGCACAGCCCCATCCTCAAGGAGCAGAGGGTCCAAGGGAATATGGTCTGGAAATAACAAATAAGATTAGAGGCAATATTCTGGCCTTGATGTCTTTGTCAGATTCTGAGTAGAACAGATCAAAGTTTGTCTTTATTTTCACAGCCCAAAGAAAAAAAAAGGCCTCAGGCCAAAAAATGTCACTGCTAATTCAATTTTCTTTCTCTAATGTGTATGTCACTCAGTGCCTTTTGATTTTGTAGCCATTCACACACTGCTATATTTTTTAATCCTGTTAGAACTGAACTTCACGACCAGTTGTTTTGGTCTTAGAGAAGCACAAATGAGACTCTTTGGACCGCCCTCTCCCTGACAGGGATTTCAGTTATGAATTTTGGAATTACTGGTCTCCCATAAACCTAGGAAAGAAAGACAATCATTCACTGTAGTCTCTCCCAAGGGCCTGCCTTTTCCCTTTTCCACTTTTTTTTTTTTAATAAAACAAGGAACTGGGGCAGGGGGTGGAAGAAATGATGTCTCAAGTGTTTCTTAAATGCAGAAGTTAATTCCACAGGGCAAAATCAGTTAATTCCACAATGCCCCAAATTTAGGCACAGCCATGGTTGAAATAGTGCAGAGCCCTTTAAGATCAGCAAAAAAAAAAAAATCATTAGACATATTAAGCTTCTAGAATTTGTAATCCAAATCTGTAAACAGATTTCCATACACTGATGTAGAGAAAACGCGATTATCATTCATCACGGGTCTTTGGTTGTCAGAGCATCTGAGCTGAGGCCAGTCCAGCAGCCGAATTCAGGCCTCTCCACTGCATCCCAACTGAAGCCCAAGCAATGGCGCTGTGGGACAGATGCTGAATAATTCAGGCCCCAAGTCACCTCCTCCAGCCCCCCATATGTGGATACTGTCTTAGATCAGGGTGGTTTTGTGCACATCTGTGGGTGTGCGTCAGGAAATTACCTCTATTGATTTTGTCGGAGTGTGTGAAGCAAATTTACATTTTCTCCCTGCCTCCCTAGTTAAATACCAGCAAGCGCCCTCTTCCAAACAGCTCAGGGCACCAGCCTTTTAGCTGGTCCTGTGGTTTGGGAGTCTCTGCTGGGTAAGTGATGCTCTGAAGTTGTCTTTATTGTGATCACTTTAATTTTTAAATTTCCATTTATGAACGGTGTCAGACCCACATTAAATAACAGACGTCGGTGTACCTGGCCCCAAAATTATACAGGCATTCACATTTTCCAATACTTGCTTCAGATGTGTTTACATGTAGAATGTCACAAGTAAAGCAAAAGATAGTGCTTCCCTGTGTGCACACTCTGAGTCCCCACCCAACCATCCTCTTCAGGGGAAAACATATCTCAAAGCAGATATGTATACTTTCCATGAATACTTCAGGACTTTATGGAGGCATGTTTAGTAATTTGGAGAAATGACGCCATGTTCTCCATACTTGCAACATTATGATTTTTGAGATTTTTTCAATGTAGGAAAATGTAGACCTATTAAATAATGGTAGACCTATTAAATAATAAATGTCATAGATTATTTTTTATTTAACTGCAGGACAGTATTCCACTAAGTAGATAAATACAACTGTTTTCACTGCACTTCAGGCTGATTTCAGCTTTGGCTATTACAAAAACATTACAGTGAACACTCTCATCTCTACCTTCTTGTGTACAAAAGTGAATTTCTTTAGGACATTACCTGTTAACCTTTTTTTTTCACCATGACCAATGCCTAAAAAACATGTTTTCATTGCCACCAACACATACACACAATGTTTATAAAACCAGGACCTAATATTACTATGTATATTGTACCTTGTGTGTGTGTGCGCGCTCAGTTGTATCCTACTCTTTGTGACCCCTTGGACTGTAGCTGCCAGGCTCCTCTGTCCATGGGACTTTCCAGACAAGAATACTGGAGTGGGTTGCCATTTCCTACTCCAAGGAATCTTCCCAACCCAAGGATCAAACCTACAACTCTTGCATTGGCGGGCAGATTCTTTACCACTAGCGCCAGTTACTCAGTTGTGTCTGACTCTTTACGACCCCATGGACTGCAGCCTGCCAGGCTCCTCTTTCCATGGGGATTCTCCAGGCAAGAATATTGGAGTGGGTTGCCATGCCCTCCTGCAGGGGATCTTCCCAACTCAGGGATCAAATCCAGGTCTCTCGCATTGCAGGTGGTTTCTTTACTGAATGAGCCACCAGGGAAGTCCACGGTGCACCTTAGTATTTTCCTTTTCTTCTTTTTCTCTGACAGCTGTTTAGGACCATTTTGACTTCACAACCCACTAATGGGTGGTGGCTAGTCCAGGGCATATGCATAGAGAATTCGGAATTGGAGGGTATGCAGGGTCTAGTTTCTCGATCCTTCAGAACTGCTCCAGCATTTACACCACCAGCAGTAGTGTTGAGGTTTCCATCATGTCATATCCTTGCCAGTGCTTGTCATCCTCAGACTTTTGCAAACTTTTTGACAGACTGAGAGGTGTAAAAGAATCTCATTGCTATTATTTCACTTTGCATTGCCCCCATTTCTATTGAACTTGAACTTTTACTCTTGCATATGAATTTTCAGAGTCAGTATCTGCAATGTTTTAATAGGAAGTGTCTTTCACTGTTGTTAATGTCTAAATATCTTTTAATTTCCATCAAATTTCTTCTTTGACACATAAACTGTTTAAAAGTACAATAGTTTCCCACTGGGGGCTTCCCTGGTGGCTCAGATTGTAAAGAAGCTGCCTGCAATACAGGAGATCCAGATTCAACCCCTGAGTTGGGAAGATCCCCTGGAGAAAGGAAGGGCAACCCACTCCAGTATTCTTGCCTGGAGAATTCCATGGACAGGTGAGCCTGGTGGGAGTCACAAAGTCACAAAGTCATGAAGTTTGCAGGAGTCAGACATGACTGAGTGACTAACAAGTACTTTCCCACTGGAATGAGGAGAGGGTTGGACTGCCTTTCTGCCTCTTTTTCCCCAAGTTTACTGCATTGTCAAGGAAGTAGTCTACTTAGTATTGATTCTTTGGTATTTTTTGAGACTAGATTTGTAGCCTTGGAAATTTTTGATAACTGTTCTATGGGAGCTTAACAAGTATATATTCAAAATTTTAAGTTTTATATCCTAAACAGGCTCATTAAACCAAGCTTACTGGTTGTGATGTTCAGGATGGCAAATCCTTCTTCTTCATTTCCTCTGTATGTCAGTTTTTGAGAAATGTTTATTAAACTTTCTCTCCGTGGCTATTGTTGTTGTTCAGTCATTCAGTTGTGCTCGCCACTTTGTAACCCCATGGACTGCAGCTCATCAGGATTCCCTGTCCTTCGGTATCTCCCAGAGTTTGCTCAAACTCATGTCCATTGAGTTGATATTTCTGTAATGATATCACATTTGTTTTATATGTTTTGAAGTTATGTTATTAGTGGAATATAGGTTTGGGTATTTGTATTTTACTGGTGAATTTTCTCTCTAGTAGTTATATAACAGTCATTTTAATCCATAATTAAGCTTTATTGTATTAAATAATTTCATTATTTTATCTAATTCTACTATTGATACACCAGACTTCTTTTCATTAATATTTACCTGGGATATCTTCTTCCATCCCATTACTTTAAAAAATATCACTTTAGTATACTAACGCATATATATGGAATTTAGAAAAATGGTAACAATAACCCTGTATGCAAGACAGCAAAAGAGACACAGATGTATAGAACAGTCTTTTGGACTCTATGGGAGAGGGCAAGGGTGGGATGATATGGGAAAACGGCATTGAAACATGTAAATTATCATATGTGAAATCATTCGCCAGCCCAGGTTTGATGCTTGAATACAGGGTGCTCAGGGCTGGTGCACCAGGATGACCCAGAGGGATGGAATCAGAAGGGAGGTGGGAGGGGGGTTCTGGAAGGGGAACACATGTATACCCATGGCGGATTCATGTCAATGTATGGCAAAACCAACACGATAATGTAAAGAAAAATAAATAAATAAATAAAATATTTTTTAAAAAAGAAAAAAAAAAGATCACTTTAGCTATATCTCAAGTAGCATTTTGGAGAAGGAAATGGCAACCCACTCCAGTATTCTTGCCTGGAGAATCCTGTGGACAGAGGAGCCTGGTGGGCTGCTGTCCATGGGGTCACACAGAGTCAGATGCAACTGAAGCGCATTAGCAGTAGCAGCAGCAAGTAGTATTTGGATATATTTTTTATCCAATGCAAGAATCCTGGTGTGTTAATTGATGATAATGATCTATTTACATTTATTATAATTGTACATTTGGATTTATTTTGACCATCTTAATATGTGATTTTATCTAACTTTTTATATAGTTTCTATTCCTTATTTTATATTGAATTAGATATTCTTTCCTCTCTACTGTTTTGGAAAGTATACATTTTATTTCTATTATTTTAGTAGTTTCTCTTAAGTTTTTAATATTACATACTTCATCTCTGTAGTTCATCACTCTTTGTACTCTCCTCCAAAATAATGCAAAGACCTTAGAAAGCTTTAACTCTCATCACTTTCCTTTTATTTGATTCATTTTGTTATCTAGTTTATTTCCACCTTGCTTTTACACTCTCCCCCCAATATTAGTTACTATTTTTAGGAGAAATTCTTTATTTACTCGCAGATGTCACCAGTTTGTTTGCTCAGAAATGTTTCTGGTACTTTGCTCCTTTATTCTGTGTTCAGTATATTTTCACTGCAATACCTCCCTGGGAGCACTGAACTCTTTTAATCTTTTCTACATAGAGATGTCTTTTGTATTACATTCACTATTTGTATTTAAACTGAGTGTGGAATTCTAGATTGACAGCTTTCTTTTTCAGAATTTTGAAGGAACTGTTCTCCATTGTTCTGGGTTTTTATTATGGCTACATCTGTTTTTCATTTTGTAGATAGTTTCACTGTCTTTATTATTTTCTTTGTCTTTGTTATTTTTCAGTTTCAACTTGATGTATCTAGATGTGGATACATGTTTATTTATCCTGTTCAGAGCTCATTGTGCTTCCTAAATTCTGAAAATTTTCAATGATTAATGCCTATTTCTCATTCTATTTTTTACTTTCTAGAACTCTTCTCATATTCTGTGCTCCATAACTTTATCTATTCATCTCTTCTACTCTTTGATCTTTAGTCTAGGTAGTATTCTCAGCTCTGTCTTATATGTCAACAGTTCTCTTTTTAGTGATGTTTAATCTGTTAACATATATATTGAGCCTTTATTTTCTGTGATCAAATTTTTTATTGTCAGACATTCTATTTGATTTTCTTTCAAATCTGCTTGTTATTATTTTCATAGTATTCTGTTCCTTCAGGATGATTTCCATTTTTTAATCTCTTTAAAAATTTGAATGGACTTATTGTGTCTTTCAGATTACTGTTCTGCTACTTGACATTCCTGGGGTTGTTAATTTTATTGTTTGTAGTGTCTGCTGACTCTTCCTAATGGTTAACAGTTTCTTCCTATTATTTGTAATTTTTTAATAACAGTGAAATCCTGGTGTGGATTGTTTCTATCATAGAAGTCCCATGAAACCTAAGGTTATGGTAATGTTATTGCAGAATAATTTTGCATTTGTATCTGCAGGGAACCTTGAGTGTTCTACCAGTAGAGAACAAGATTTTAAGGTGAATTTCTCAAGTCCAGGAATCAGTAGTGCAAATTTGATTTTTAACATTACATGAGGTGCAGACTTGGCATTTCAGTTTCTCATGGATGAAGTGATTTTGTAATTTTCCAACCCAGAGCCCTGCTAAGTGACAAATTCCCCAGTTTGTTTCCCTGGACTGATGGGTATAATTTTTCTAACCCCCTTTTCATTGAGGCAGTAACTCTATCAGGGTTCTTGCTTTATTTACCTAGACCTCAACTTTCAGTAACTCCCACCATCCTGGTAGGGACAGTGAGTAGAATGACCCAAATAGGTAAATAAGGGTTTGCCTTTCAATGACCAGCCATGGTGTCTAGGGTACAGGAAAGTTCCCTCCACTTGCCAAATGCAGGCCACTCTCTCTACACTGGCCTTCCCCAAGGCCAATTCTTTCTCTATTCATCATAGGTACACATTTCAAACTTTAAACTCAGATGTGTAATAAATATTCCTTCTTTATTTTCAGTTGACTTTATCTGACTGCCTGCTCTCTATCCTTCTGATCTATAGAAAAAATTTAACTTCACTTCTTGCTGGGGTCAGTCACACCTTGTCTTTTACATCCAGAGCGGCTGCATTTGATTCTCAGTCATGGGTCTACACATAGGTGGCCATTGTCCCTGTCCACATTGCTCCTTTTCGTCCACTCCCTCTCCATGCTTCTTTGTAATGCTTGGAAAGTAAGAGTCCTGTGGTCCCATCTTCCTAGCAGCATCACATAGTCTTTCTTCCCTGGGATTTAGTGATTTCTCCCAGTGGTGCAACTGGGAAATAAGGTTCATCTCTGCTGCTCCAGGAACAAAAATCTATTCTCTCTCTCTCTCTCTCTCTCTCTCTCTCTCTCTCTCTCTCTCTCT